>OY776280.1:37500-65000 GCA_963675445.1 Linnaemya vulpina | reverse complement strand
ACAGGATATAAAAAAAATGGGAGGCATCATAACAGAACAAGATTTGAAAAATTATAAGTGAGTAAACAAAGTGATTGATTATTTACATAATAGTTGTTAAAATAATATTGTTAAAATTTTAACTTACGTTCCATATACATAAGTACACATATCTAAACAATCATGCATTCAAACTATATGTGTGTACATATGTACACATATTCATATAAATACACATATACATACATATATATATATATATATATATATATATATATATATATATATATATATAATACTTATTAAGGGAATAACTGTCGACTTGTACCCTAGTCGACAGTTAAGATTCAAATTAGGATACGTTACCTAGATTATAGATGTCTATAATTTTGGACATAATTGAGTGCTTTATGGATCATTATTTGGCCCAATGCTGTAGAACATATTAAACGAAGGTATCTTATCACAAAAAAGAAGCGGTTATGATAGATAATCGGACAACTAGGGAAATCATTAGGATAAATTGTAATGCTGCTTGCATGACGCACAAAATGTCTTGGAGTTATCAGTGCTACACTGCAGTTTCAAAGCTTTATATAACCTTGAGTTTATAGTATTTGGTTGTGATAGTTTATGAAGTGATTCTCCAAAAGAAAATAATTCTCAGGTTGATAAAAATATCACCATTATGTCCGTGCTTAACGGTTTAGTTTTATTGTTACATCGACTATGAACGTTAGTAAATAAAGTAACTCCTCGCATTTGTTAGAAAACTAGTCAGAAAATGTCTTCTTAGCGATGATGCTCCGCCAAATGTTAGAGTAGACAAACTTTAAACTATTCTAAGGACCGACTATGAAAAAACTGCATGTTATTTAATTTGAAAACTATGATGCCATATACAGAGACTTAAGCAAACAGTTAAAAATATAATTCATACACTATACATGTTGCGTATGACCATTGTATTAATTTTTTTAATACTTACCCAGGGTTAAGTGGGAGGATGCCCATCAAATTGTAGCGAATATCCCAGGAAACTTTAAATTATACACAACTCCATTACCATCAAGTGGCGCGCTATTGGTATTTATATTAAACGTTATAAGCGAATTATATATAAGTGATCCAAACATATACTGGCATCGTGTGATCGAGTCATATAAACATGCTTTTGGTCAGCGTGCTAATTTAGGAGATCTTGAAAATGAGACAGAAATGCACAATACTATCAAAGAAACATTCGATAAACTTGTTAGTCAAGATTTTGCTAATGAAATTCGTAATCGAATATATGACGATAAAACATTTTATGATATGCTTTATTATGGGGCAAATTTTACAAATATGGCAGATCACGGTACAGCAAATGTAGCAGTGTTAGCAGAAAATGGAGATGCTATCACCATTACGAGTACTATCAACAATTATTTTGGTGCAAAAGTGCGATCGCGTACAACTGGCATCATATTGAATGATGAAATGGATGATTTTTCAACGCCTGGTCTAATTAATTCTTTTGGTGTGCCAGCGTCACCATCTAACTTCATAAGACCCGGAAAGCGGCCAATGTCCTCAATGTGTCCAGCCATAATTTTAGATAAAGACGGTAATGTTAAAATGCTAGTCGGTGCCGCCGGTGGTACCAAAATAACAACATCAGTTGCAACGGTACGTAAGTATGTTTGCTTATACGATTACACAAACAATTTGGATAAGAACTTTCCGTTGATCAATATAAAAGAATATATGTATGTATGTACGAATTAAAAAAATATATGTATGTATTCAAATATTTCAGGCTATTATTAAATATTTGATCTTAAATGAAACTTTGGAACATTCTATTAATAATGGACGGATACACCACCAGCTAGCACCAATGCAGATCGATGCTGAAGCAGAAGTGCCGAACAATATACGTAATTACTTAGCAAAGGTCGGCCATCATATAAACATTTCAAGTGCAAATGGTTTTGCTGCAGTGACTGCAATCGGAGTGCGAAATGGAAATGCAGAGCCGCTTTATGATCGTCGAAGAATTGGGAGTACTGCAGTAATAAAAGACCGTAATAAAATGCATCATTAGTTATAAAATTTATTTTATTTGCTTGTGTTTGAGTATTATCTTATTCAATCAACCAAATTACTGTTTTGATCGGTTAGTCGCTCAAATGAATGATCGATGTTTTGGTTTAATGGTTCAATAATCAGTGTATATTATATAAATCGATTAGACGATTTTAATAAAACTCGACTAGAACAATTCCCGTAGATCTTGGGAAAATCGTAATCAATCCCTGATAGATAATATCCAATTTCTCAGTCCCTCGCATATTTTTCTCAAAACATGTGTAAAACTTTCCATTCTGCCAGTAAATTCCTGTTTTGAATTTTTAACGCTCTTAAAATATCTAATATTTTCGTTAATTCTGATTACATTAGTGTCAATAGTTTCCTCTATTGTCCGTCATCATCTTTTGCATCGTCACAAAGTTGAAGATAAACTTTTGCATATGCGAAGTAACAAAATAATATACACAAAAATAAATTGTTATCTTCGGCATCACTTTCGTTTTCATCGGAACTTTCCTCTTGATTCACTATTGATTGGTGTTCTTATAGTTCGAAAATATTATTGGCAACGAAGTTAGAATATTATTTTTATTTCAAGTTATCTGATTGACAATTCATTCAGCATTATTACAGGAATTTGTTAAAACCGTTAAATCAAATTGTTTATAAAAACTATATATTGATTTTGTTTCATATCATGATGGAAATAATTATTTTCAATATTCACCAATATTTTCAAGCTTAAGGTATCTTTATTTTTAAAAATGAAGAGACCTTAAGCTTAAAAATATTAATGAACATTGTTAATTAAAAAAGAGGTAAAAAAACCAGAAGAATTAAAATGAATTATATTTTATAATAATGCAATCGCATTTATCACATTTTCAAGATCTTCCAATTCATTGCTCTAAGATGTGAGAAAGTATAACAACTCTATTGACATAAGTATATACATATAACAAAAACTAAAGAGTTCGATAAAACTCATCATAGCATTACACATACAACAAAATCACTTCTCTTACTCAAGTTTTCCTAACTATGCACACATAAATACATATGTATGATGCCTGGTGCATATTGTATTGTAGCATCTCATATTAGTTCGGGATTTTCGCTCACAGAGTACGTCCGTGTTTTCGCTAACAGTGTTCGGTGCCAAAGCGTAGGTGCGCGTGGTGCAAGTGAACTAAATTAATTAAAATTTATGTTGAATGAAATGAAAAAATATGATATCCAATTAAATTGTGAACGAATTATGTAGTTGTGTATGAAAAGTCTCATGAACGTTTGAATATCCTTTTGAAAATGTAAGTAATGCTTGTAGATATGTATATAAAATAAGTACATATGTACACTTTTGTTTTGTAGTTGTCATCTTATATATTGATGAATCAGCAAAGGCAATAAATTTGTTGTGTTTGCTAAAACTTGCATTCTTCTTTACTTTTGCTTTTATGTGTGTGTATCACCAAAATATTTTTTGTTTTGCTTTTATAATTCATTGAATTCAATTATTGTATTTAGTTTTTACAAATAATTTTGTGTAGAACAGTATGGACTTTCTGTGCCTGAAACTCGAAATACGTACATATAATAATGGAAAAGTTAAGCTTACGAATTACATATTGAATTAAAACTTGCGGTGTGTTGGATTGTTGTCATATTATAAAAAATTTTGAAATTTTTTAGATAACTGAAATCTGCCTATACATACTTACATACATACATTCATACATACATAATATATATGTATGTGCATGGGTAGAGGTGGTTTACATATACATATGTATATATATATATATATATATATATATATATATACATATATATATACATATATATATATATATATATATATATATATATATATACATATATATATATATATATATATATATATATATATATGTATATATATGTAGATATATATATATATATATATATATATATATATACATATATATATATATATATATATATGTATATATATATATATATATATATATATATATATATATACATATATATATATATATATATATATATATACATATATATATATATATATATATATATATATATATACTTGGTATTACGTACACCTCTATATATACATATGTATGTATACATTTTCTAATATTAAGGGATATCACAGAGTTCAATTAAATTTGAAAACGAAATTACCTATTTGGGTTGTCCAGTCTACGCGCTCTTATTTGTGACATGACAGGCTGAACTTTTCCAATAATTGGCCCCAAAAGCGATTGGTAGAGAGTACTACAAGTTTCAATAAATAATTCAATTTTATACAATATATATTCTTTTACAGAAAATTATTAATATCAAAGTAAGTTTCGTCTAAATTCAAAAGGTCTTCAAGGTAAAAGAACATATATTACGTAGAACATATAAGAACGTTTTTAAAGGAAGCAATTAAGTAGGTATCTGGATTTCAATCATTCGACGGAATAATTGAGTTTATTATTATTAAGCACAGAATTTTCGAAGTTAATACTTGCTTTGTATTTGAAAAAAATTATTCAATATAAAATTCAAAGAAATCGCCTGCAAATTTTGCGTAAACTTCAACGCCAATTCTCTACCTACTGAGTAATTATTTTTTTCAAGTTAAAAATTATCTTTTCCACAAAAATTAACGTAAATTAACGAATTCTCGGTAACGCAATCATATATCAAGCAGTTTGTGAGTGTAGTTGGTCATAAAAAGTTTTGACATACACCTCACATATTATAGATTTGTGGACCTTCACAAAAAAAAAGATCCTTAAAAATATTATAGGAATATACAGTAGAGGAGATGCTAATAGCTTTTTTAATCTTACATAAAGAGGTAAATTTATTTCTGTTTGTATAAGATTTATTCCATTAAAACCCTGTGTAACTTCGGTATTGCTAAACAGTAAAACCAAGAACTTCATTCATCAATAAAGCTAACTCACCACCAAAAGATAGTTCATACCACCGAAAAGCTCTTAAGACTGCTGTTTAGATTTTTACATAAAATGGCTTTTGCATATCAGGCTTTCAGAACCATCAAATATATTATTTTAAATGCTTATCACTTAGGAGAAAATTACTACCTATGATAATGATTCCAGTATTGACATCTGTTATCAGTTTCATTAATTATGGTAGCAGTTATGTTTTTTACTTTTGCTTGTTATTTCTATCGCAGTTATACATTCTCCTCTTTGTTCTGTTTGCTCTTTCAAAGGGACTTTTGAGCAGATACTCGAAATATTTTTAATAAAAATATAATTTGTGGGGGTTCTTTTTAAATATTAATTTAATATCATGCTTTTGATAAGAAAATATAACATAGTCCTGAAGAAGTTATAAGCAGCGATGAAATATATATAATATACATATTCCTTTGATATAATGTAGCAAAGAGCGCAACACAACACAATTCTTCCATTTTCTTGTAAAAATCCGGTGATTGAACTCTCCTGGAGCCGTTAGAAAAAAACGATACAGTGCTGAGAAAAAGATTAATATATAACATTATTTTGTAATTTGTATTAGTTTTATTATTGCAAAAATACCTTCAATAAAATTTTGTAAATAAATAATGACATGTTTTTGAAAAAATTTCATATTAACTAAAATTATATCTTAAATAAATAAAACATATCTAAAATTTCTATTTGAAAAGTAAAAAGTGTGTATGTTAGTGCATAGTATGTACAAATATAAAATTTATTCGAGATGTTCAAATGATGCTTCAAAAACATTTGGCGTGACTTAATACACCTACATATATATGTATATGCATACATACAAACATATATATATATGTATATATATATATATATATATATATATATATATACATATATATATATATATATATATATATATATATACATATATATATATATATATATATATATATATATATATACATATATATATATATATATATATATATATATATATACATAAATAAACGTGCAACCATTACGGTAAAATTAAAAAACCATATGTAGATAGACATAAGTTTGTAAATATGTATGTATATACTACTTTATGGTACAATGCAAGAATAAAATTATCAAATGTAAATGTATGGCGAAAATAACGCTCATTAAGTCAATTGAAAATAGTTTACATCAGTCGTATTTCTAATATTTCACAGTACATTTACTTTCTCTTGATATGAAAATATTTCCAAGGAAAAGCAATATGTCAAAGTTGAATTAAATCAATAAAAAATTTATTCGAAATATTTAGCCAAATTTTCCAATGGAATTAAAGAAAGACTTGTTAAAATACATATGTACAGGTTTTAATTCTTAACTTTCAGAGGTACAATAAAAAATCTATTTTTTAAAATGCAATTCAAAATGTAATCACAAAATTTTGCAAACTTCGATTTAGTACTACGAACAATTAATTGTTATTTTGGCATTTTAACTGTAATACATATTGTGTAGTTTTAGTCCAATGATATTATTTGGCCTGGGTTAGAGAAATTCATCTATTTCTAAATAATATATTTATTCTATATTTCATTAAAAATTTTAATTTAGTTTTATTTATTTTGGAGTTATTTTATTTAGTTAGATGGTAGAAATAAAATAAGAAAATGATTAGTCCGCATTAGTGAAGAAATTTCAAACGTATTTTACCAGAACGTAAATGTAATAGCAAATAAATGTAATATATTTAATTGTAAAAGTGGTATGGTATAATGTCATTCTTTCGCTATATTGTAAATTTGATGTTTGAAATGAGAATTGATTTTTAGAGCAACGTTGTATTTTTCAAAGTATGACACTTTGTATTAATATAGCTACAAATTGTATAAATATAGCTACACATTAAGAATGCATTAAAATAAATAACAGTATATAAACCCATTGGAAAGTAGATAACTTTGAAGCGGTTTCTATTTTTTTTTTGCGAATTAGTTCAAATGTTGAAGAAATAAAAACAAATTCACATATCATGTGGCAAAACACTTTCAAGAAATCCATCATTCTGCCACTACAAAGGTCTTGAACGGCCTATTCATTATAAATAATAAATACAAATCCGATTAAAATTCATCATACATGGAGCTTCACATGTAGAGTAATTGTGGAGGACAAAGTAACACATAATTCAACAAGTAACTGCCTGTCCCACGGCGTAACTAGATATCGTTTCATCGATCAATTATATTCAAAACAAAAACAAAATTTTTAAATTTGTTCTCATTTCATCTGTAATTGTGAGATAAAGTATATCTAGCGGCATCATGGGATAGGCCATAGTTATCAATTAGTTGTGAAATCTTATTATTATACTCAGAATATATACTCAGAAGATAACCGAAATTATGATGAGAAAATATATAAGGAATTATCAAAAATTACGCAGAATTTGGTGTAGCTATTTTCTTTTTTACTTTGCTGAAATTTCGCTATACTGTTGAATAACTTCTGCTATGCCTTCGTCATTGCAACAGATCTACAATAATTAATACAACCATAAGGTAATGAAAACCGCGATCATTGGTCTCGCGAAAAATTACTTAACTACTTCAGAAATATATTTGAATCACTGAGAAATTCAATTTTCGAAATTGTATTTCATCTAATATGAAAGTGAATTTCAAGTTAATTTTGATTTGGCTCAAATGATATAAGTGAATTTATGTGTTTTATGTACATACATATATTATGTATGTACATATTTTAGGATATAATAAAAAATGTTGGATTAGAATGAATTTTATAAATAAATCGATTTAGCTTAATTAGTATGGGTTACGATATACGAATAGTATATATGTATTTGTTAATAAACTAAACCAAGCTATTCATAATGGTATGTATTTTTTAAATTTGAGTGTTTAAAATTTTTTTATAGTGAGATTGACTTTCCTGCAATTGGAAATACGAGTAAAACGGTTTTAATTTAAATCAATATTTGGAAGCTTACACTCTAATTTTAATATATAAGTTTGTATATAGAAAAATTCTATTGACTATATGTTCTTTGTGGATAAAAAAGTCTTAAAAGATAATAAGGGACCTCACAAAAAGGCTTTAAAATCTAGCAAACCGTGTAAGTTTCTGATACTCGCATATGCATATGCAAAATATTAGACTCGTAAACTTGCACAGCTTATTTGTGAATTGGAACAACATTTTTTTTATTAATATCAATAAAATTTCAACAAGGAAGATGTATGTTGCTACGAAAAGCTTTTGGAAAATAGATTAAAATTTTCGGATTCATTCATTCCCGTAGGTTTGCTAAAATGCACAAATAGCTATTTTAAGAACCCTCGTGAAAATCCCTAATGTTAATAATTTATCTTTATATTAAATACGTTAATTACGATAGTACTTATTTAATTGTTTCGTTGCTTTAAATTTTCAACATTAGAATTATACCAACGCGTTTATATTTACTTTGTGAATATTGCAGCCAGTTTTAAATATGTTATTGTTCTACATTAATAGTTATGATCATAGTCGGTCAATAATGAGCTCCACTGTGTCGATGATGTTCTCGCCGGCCCGTAGAATGGTCACGGTATTCGCCATTACGTGAGGAACCGTTCTTGTGATGGTGATGATGATGACGTTTTTTTTCTTTAAAATGGTAATAGGTTTTATCCAAAAGAAATAAACAATATTATGGTTACTATACCTTTCAAGCAAACATCAGAAACAACCATTTCTGAATTTTCCCGCAATCCATAATTGTCGCGACCAACGCTAAAATATATTAATATATATTAAGAATTTTAAAATCTTGAGTAATTGAACTGCACGTGTAGTTTGATATTCGTTATTTAAAAAAAAAAAACACACACATACATATATACGTACATTCTAGTAGTTGCATATTATTTAGGAAGCTGCAACATTTTTATAATAGTGGCCATAATTGTGTGAATCAAAATGCGTTAGTGCAACTTAAACGGAAACCAAAAACAACTTTTTTAAATATTTAAACATAAAGTTTTTTCGCCGAACTAATGCATAGTAGTAATTCATGCGTTGATTTGAGTTTGATAATGTTCAAAGTTTTGTTTTCGTTTCCTATATAAATTTCACTTGGGTGACTTAATTTTCACAATTATGCCCTAAATGCCCTGAACACATATGTAGATGGCCAGTCAACCATTAAATCTACATATTTTTGCTTGCGCTTACGATATAATATTATAAGGTAGTCGGAAGACATAGTATAATAATATACTACCTTGCCGCAAAACTACAAGAAACGTGCCCCAGCTAAACTGTCAACAAAAACTGAGTGTGTTAGTACAAGAATAGTAGCACATGTACTTGTATTTCTTACTCGATTTTATTAGTAAACAAATTTTCAACATCATTATATGGATAATTGCTTGTCAAATCGAGTACGAGATAGATAGGATCCCTTGGGACTTGGTTGACATATGAACAGAGGGTTGCCTCTCATTCATTTCGATATCTAAAATCCGTCACATATACAAAGGGAGCAAAAATTTTTTTTTATAATACCGCTAACTTTTGTTTAAAGATCCTCAAATTTTGAATGCAAATTTTTTCTTTTTTAATATATGAATATTTTTTTTTCCAAAACTTTGGGTAAAATAATTTGAGCTTCTATGATACATTACTATATTAAAAGTTATGAAAGAAATAAAAATTAAACTAAAAGAGGAATTTTCTGAAATTCGAAATTTCACCATCATCAAACAACAGCAGTATTATTAAAAAATATATCATTCTTGTATATTCTTTGATTAAACCCGTTTTTTTAACTTCAAAACTTTGCAGATATTAAATTTATCAAACTTAAAACTCGTTTTCCTATATTTTGTAGCTTCAACTAACTATTTTCTTTAAAATGACAAAAAAATCGCTGAGCATATTCGACAAATGCAGTAAAATTTTTAATATAACTCTGGGAAACAATTTTTTTTAGTTTTCTTCCGTTGGTATAAATACTAAAACGAATTAAAAAGAGCATCTGACCGAATTTCATCCAAATCGAAACGGATCGTGTCTAACTCTTACTACAAAAAGCGCTTTGAAATATACTCTAAAAAAACTTATAGAACCTAGTTCTCAGAAAATTTCGTGTTTTGGAGATGCTATTGACAGTATGTCAAATAGTTAATTTATTAACAATTAAATTGACATTTTATTTTTCATTTTGCCTTATAAATACTTTCATTGTTCCAAAGGATTTCTAATTGTATAAAGGTGTAGAAAAATAAAATAGATTCATATCGAATAAAACTTGTTTGTTGGGTTTTGGTTTGTATAAGTTTCATAGCCTACACTTATTATAATGTGATTTTTTAAAACAATTTGTGAATTTTTTAAGTTAATTTATTAACAGAATTCACAGATGGTATATAGAAGTCTTTTAATAAGTTGAGAAGTTTGAAACTTTGCAAAACTGTGGTTAAAGTCTACTGACGATTTGGTATGCCAATGAAATACATATAGACAATTTCATATTATATATATATATATATATATATATATATATATACATATATATAAAGGTATATAGGTATAGGTTTTAGTATAAATTGTCAGAAAATTAAAAATTCGCGCGAATGTCAGTTTTTACAACAATTAAAAAATAATATCCATACATGTGTATATAATGATGACAGTTATAGACATGCTTCGATTTACATCATTTTAATACGCAAAGTATATTTTTGCAAAGTTGTGTATCTAATATGTGCATCATTTAATACAAACTTTTAGTAATTTCAACAGTAATAAAATTTTTATACATCCCATTTTTGGGTCGTCAGTCCATTTTTTTATTTGATGAAATTTTAATGAAATAAGTCCCACAAAAAGTGAAATAAGTCCCCAAAAGTCGTTGTTGTTTCATCAATATAAACAATTGGGATGTTAGTTCATTTTTGCTTTTGGGCCTTAGTTCATTGGGACATTAGTTCACGTCGCCAAATATACCATCTAGCAGCATATTTAGGTCATAAAAGTCTGTTCAGACGATGAAAACTTATTTTTAAAATTGCTATTATATGTACGGTCTATACGATTTGCTTTCTCATTGATAAGGCACATGCATGCACACAATGCCGAAAATATTTCAAAGAAGAATATGTAATAATATTATCAATAAGACTTTTATCGTCCAAAACACACAAAAGGACACAAAGGCTGTAGAAAAATCTTACTACTTGGGCCGCTACAGCGGTATGTGTGGGTTTATAAAAAATGGTTTCAAATTACTTTAAATCAGGAATGTTTCAAAATTAATAAGAGCATTTGTTCTGCAGTTATGTACCTGTTGGCATACCGTCAACAGCTTTACTTCTCTACTTGTCGATAATTATATTGCAAAATATATTCGCTTTTCAAATAAAAAAATTACATTACCGTTCCAAATTCTCCCTGGATCGCTGCATGTTTTCTCTTAAATTATCCCTTGAGCGCGTCATACTTGGTGGGTCAAGGGTTTCTTTGCGACGCAGTGCATTGTGGGAACTGTTTTTAGATGCAGACTCATGTAAATTTTCCCAAGCCTGTCTGTAATACCTTGAAGAGATAAGCATTCAAAAATATAACATTGATTTATAATTTATTACTAAACTTAGTTGATGAATATACATATGTATGTATATAATTATTACAAATCGTAAAAAAGCGATAAAATTTATTCTATAATTTTGAAAACCGCGGAGTTAAATCCGTATGTACAAAATACAAATGAATATAGAAATGAAATGCGATAATGTCTAATATGGATGTGTATTGAATGCTCCAACACTGAATTCTTCTCTCTTTAAATCGTATCGTTATATTGTTAATTAAATCATTTTCTATGGTATTAAGGACATTTATTAATTACCCCAACTTCTATTAGAGGAGTTAAACCTTTACAAAGCTCTTTAATAGTCACGTTAAATGCATTTAGAGTTTAAATAACATTTATGTATTTTTAAGCAAAATTTTATTAAAGTTAAAAATATGATAGTCTAAACTCTAAATATGATTCTTGTGTCTAATTTTTTAACCTTTTTTCTTTCAATAATTAATAGATTTATTTAAGTCTTGAGGTTCTCTTATATTAATATTTAATATTCGATATTTCGCTAGCCATATTTCCTAAAGAATCTAACCGATGATTAGCGAAATATCGAATATTAAATATTAATAAAAGAGAACCTCAAGACTCAAATAATTCTATTAATTACTAAAATAGCACATATTGAGTATATATATTATATATATACCATATATTTAATATATATATATATATATATATATATATATATATATTATATGTATATATATATATATATATATATATATATATATATTATATATATATATATATATATATATATATATATATATATATAGATATATATATATATATATATATATATATATATATATATGTTTATGCGAAGGATCAAAATTATTTTTAAAGTGTGTATCCTTGGAGCATCTTAACTTGTTCGAAAAGTTATTTCCAAAGCCACTTAAATTACATTAGTTTAATCGTAGGTTTGCAGTTCAACGTAAGGTTAATACTTATAATTTTCCCTAGGCTTGGGTTATTCAAATGAGTATGTCATAGCTCTTTACCTAAAAAAAACAACTAGTTCAATCTAAGTATTCTAATCAAATTAGTACCCACCTGTTTAAACCATTTCGAGAACCTGAAGTTGAACTATCAAATGAAGCAACGGTATTGCAATCCGGTGAAGCTCTATGACGATAATGTTGAGTTGTGCGATTTCTGAAAGAATAAACAGAAAAATAAATATGAATAAGAAATGTAAAAATTGCGAATAAGTTTCAAGAGTTAAATCCATGACAATTTCCAATACTTTTTAATTTTATATACTCCGTATATTGGGGTTAGAAAACAATTATAAGCAATATTGTTTGTTTTATTGAACATTTGTTAATAACAATCCGTGCAAAGCCCGAGTCCTTTTATTGAAACATAAACGTGTTTAAAAATTAGTTCAACATTTAATAAATGCTGTTGACGTGGATGAGCAACAGATTTTATTCGCAAAATTATGATGGAGTGTAATGCATAAATATTAATTGTTTGATTTTTATTTTATATTTTGTTACCACATTAAGTAACGTTTGGAAATAATGCTTACTTGTTTAACTGAAAGCTATTTTCAATTATTTCTATGGTCATATTTGCAGTCTATGGCACGATATCCTTAATTAATCTAAATACATATGTACATATATCTACAAACATACATACATATGTATGTGTATAAGTATTCCTTCTATTTCCTTAATTAGTCTAAAGTTGTGAAAAACGTTCCTTCAGTCATATAAAAATTTATATTTATAAGCTGTGTATAATTTTTCTTTATTCTTTACAATTCATTATCCTTTTGATTTTTTGATTCGCTGCTAAAGATTCCAGCCTTTGCTGCATAGCTGCGTCCATAAGTGCTCAATTCTCTTCTTCCGAATTTCTGATCATCAAAGGGCAATGCTAAAACACTATGCCATATGGCATTCGCTGATTCCTTTTTGATGCTTGAACTTGTACTGTAATGATCATATAGCCTCTGTGGTCTTATATAATCCTTGTTTCCTAAATATCCTTTTTTTATTTCAAACGAAGAAGCGTTAAATTGCGTAGTCATCGTTGTTGGCGGCGGCATATATCTCAAACGAGTTTTACACATATGATATGGTGGCAATGAGGATGAATACGAAAAATTTTTTACATTGCGCCGCAGTTTGATGTTTGAGGTTCTAAAGAAAAGCAATCAGAATATGGATTTGTTGAAGGAAAAACTCAATGCAACAAAACAAAACTTCAAATTATATTATGTTATCCAGTATATTACTAGAACAGCAAGCTTAAAGTTTTTGTTTATGTAAAATTACTAACTGTGATGAGTATTAGGACAAAAAACCGGCAAAGCGCACCACTTGCAGATTACAAGAATTTATGTGTAAAAGGTAACACTTCTGCTGCTTGTGTGTTAACCAACTTTAGTATTTATAAATTCATTCTTTCGTAAATGACATTAAATAAAGAAAAGTAAAATACTATTACATGAACACTTAATCGGGTCCAAATTCTCAAATATGAGCATTGTAGTAGTATGTGGAAGTATACAGTTAAGTTCAAGTACTCCTGATTTTTGTACTAGTAAACTAATGTTAGACACTAGTTCGATGTGTAGATACAATACCATTGAGATATTGTCAATATAACACGAACAATAATTATATGATATTATTAAATTAAAAGGGCATTGAATATTGCAAGAGCCTGTTAGATAAAGTTTAATGCTGACAAAAAGGAGTAGAGAAGAATTTTATTTTTGATATTGCCTTGAAGTGACGTCGACAAAATGTTACACAATAAACATGATTAATTCTAAATAAAACTTCACTACACAGTTTTTAGTACGAATAGCATGGGCTAAAATTGAAGCGATTTTCCCTATCCCAACCAGCTTTTAGACATGGGAAAGCTGGTTGGTGTGTTAGAAAGTGAAAAAGGAAAAACTTTTAAAACATGAAAATATTTCGATGTACATAGTTCGATTTAAAAATTTTAATCGGCAAAATGAGTACAAAATTATACGAATTGACACACAAGGGGGCAAAGCAGTCAAAATGCTACTACATATATTGTTATAACCTCACCGCTGGATATTGGTCACAATCAGAAATTGGCACAATTGTGCATTTAGAGCACATTGCAGCGCTTCCTTTGTAACTAATGTAGCAAAACTTCGCCGCCGAAGTAATATAATAATATGAATACGGTTTCCTTCGTCGCTATTGTAGCAAAGTTTCGCCTCCGATGTAAAACGATAATAATGTGATTACTAAAAATACTCTTTCCCTTCTCATCTTTCTCCATATATCTTCACCCTTTTATTGTACCGGCACAGCGCATTCGTGGTTAGAGGTAAATTCTTTAGTATCGGCCCCTCGAAAACAAATTTATTAAAAAAACATATAGAACTTAGGATTTTTAAACAAAACTTATGTGTTTCAAATGTTTCCCTAAAGACTAGGTATTGTTAAACCCTTTAAGCAAGAACTAAATAAACATTCAATGCTTGTTTGTACTGAATTTAATAATTGTCGCATGATTTCTCATATTGTTTATAGCCTATGTTCTGAAAAGCATACATATCAAAATAGAATTCGTGTTTCCGATTTGAACGAAAACGACAGAAATTCGAAGCTTTGAAACTAATATGTAATACTGAAAATATCTGCTTCATTTCTTAAAACTGCAAGTTACAAATTTAGAAGTAAAAGTATTCACAAGAGTACATTTTGTTGTTTTTTTTAGGTATTTGTAACTTGTAATCTTGAGAAACGATCCGTCTTAATCTCTTTTATGAATGAACAATATAAATTTAACATGATTTCTTTCTATATAGCGAGCAATAAGGCCGCAGGCATTTTAATTTAAGACTTATTTTTGTTTGCTTATGTTTTCTTACTATAAACTACATGCTTTCAATGCTGAAACACATCGTCGAAATATATTAAAAAGAATTTATCGGTTGAACATGGTGCGTTTTCCAAAACATAGGCGTAACTTTTGTTACAGTTGACCATACCAAATATGGCATAGGAAGGGTTTTTTATAATTACTTAAATATGTCGTAAAACATACCTTCGCACTAAAATAACTATCGTTGTAATTACAGCAGCAAGGAACACAAATCCTCCAAAAGCACCTAATGCAACAATCGCTCCTAAATTCAACTTGGCTTCCTTGGTTTCTTTACGATCCAGATTATCGACTGATATCGGTATATTAACATTGGGAGACTGATTGTGGCGTATGTTAACACTATCAGAAATTTCATTGTCTTGAGGATGAGCATTTTGAATAACATTTTGCACATTTTGAGTTGATGTTTCTGTTTCTAGGGACGGAAGACGAGTATAACTTTGTCCATAGCCGTAAGTTTTCAAAGTGCTTGTAGAGTAAGATGTAGTAGAGCTTGGAAGTGGATAAATTGGTGTAGTAAGAGGCTTCTTAGGTATAACCAATGGTTTTAATGTACGTCTAGGAGGAAATTCTTCTCTGACTGTACCAGGAACCACATACGTAACTTCATCAGATTCAGCTGGAAGGCAAAATATAGTAATAATAACAAACATTTGAACTATAATAAAATGTTTACCTTCATCACTGATTTCCACGTGAGGAGTTTCATTCGTAGAATAAACTGTACTGCTAGTGGTAGAAGTGGAGGATTTCAATGCTTTCCTAGTTGTGGTAGTAATTTTAGGTCTGTACGATGTTGATGATGGTAAAGTAGGACTTGGTGATGATGGGGAAAGTGTCAATGGTTCCAGTTTAATGCAACGTGGCAGGGCACTGCTCCATTGACCTGAAGACAAGCACTTTATTACATGTGGACCTTCTAGTCTATATCCTACAGGACACGAGATTTCAGCCTGAGATCCATAGAAAGTCCCGTTTGGCACGGAAATTATCGTTTTATAGTAATTTCCCGGCAAAGTATCACACTCGACAACTGGAAAATATACGAATTGAAAATTAAGATATTCTCAAAAATTATAATTTCTAATGATTTTCACATAGTACCATCACTCGAGGAAAAGGATTCTAAGTTCATAACACATAACAATACATACGGGGATATATATAAATATATATATATATATATATATATATATATATAATATGAAATTTATTTGTTGGGTGGTTAAGCAATGTCTAGAAGCACCAATGAAATGCATATAGACATTGCTTAACCACCCAACAAATAAATTTCATATTATAATAGTGCAATGACAATATGTCAAGGAATTGGTTTATTATATATATATATATATATATATATATATATATATATATACATATATATATATATATATATATATATATATATATACAAGTGTGTATATATATATATTTATATATATATATATATATATATATATATATGTATACATAAAGATTTATGTATATATGTTTGTATATATATATATATATATATATATATATATCTAGCGTTGTCAACAACCGCGTAGTTTTAGCACAAATGTACTGAGTTTTAAATTTTTTATTTAAAAACATGAATAAAATGTACTCGAAAAGTATAAATTTTAGACTTTTATAACAATAATATACACACGTTTTCTGATATTGAAAAAACTTCTTTTTGGTTTTAAATTCAAAGTAGTCGTCAGACTAAGTTTTAAATATAGTTTAAATATTCTCAGAAAGAATTAAAATGTATCGCCAAGGCATTAAAATAAGTTAAAAACAACTTAATTATCCATGATACACAGTACAACAGAAAAACGAAGTTCTCTGAAGTCACTATGTGTCTCCATCAGTGTTTAATTATCTCCGTTTGTTTTATTATTATGACTTAAAAGGTATTTTGAAAGAAAATCTAATCTACTTTGTCAATGTAAACGTTTCCTGCGAAAACGATGTCTTAAGTGGCATGGTAATTATTTGAAAAGTGGACAATTATAAACCTCCAAAAAATCAGATTACATAAAATATTTTAAATTTGTAGGAGGCATATATATTGGATTAATTATGTTTTACTTTTTATAATGTATTCAATGAAACTTACTTTCACAACGTGGTGGCGGACCATTCCAACGTTCATCAAAATCACATGTTAATAAGGCCCTTCCTACCATTTCGTAACCATCTTGGCATGAATATTTTACTAAACTCAAATAGCCCACAGTGGCATTTAACAGGTCATATGTTCCGTGAGGTATAGAAGCGGGCAAACCACATTCAATATCTGTAAAACCAAAAACAGTTATGGAGGATTTTTATGATATTTATTGACTCACATTTGCAAACAGGAGGAAATTCATTATAAAATCCGGTTTCTAAGCATGTTCTTGTCGAGGGTCCAACTAACAAGTGATTGACGTCACAAATATACTTAATTTGAGCTCCAACTTCAAAACCATTCTCAGCAATCATTGTTGAATTAGGTGGTTGTTCCGGTCTGCCACAAGTTTTAGGTTGATGTTGGCAAATGAAATTTAACATTGTGTTGCAGTTTGTGTCACTCCATAGCCAACCCTTAGAACCATCAAACCTAGCACAGTCTTCATCGCCACCTGGATGATTCCAAAACGAAACCGTTATTTCTTCGCCATTAACCCATTTCCAGGTATTACGATCATCGTCATCACGAACAGCACCCATCCAATACTGTGAACTTATATCGCTGCGATGACGCCTCCATAATTCCCAACTAATAAAGCCTTGAAGTGCTGGATTGCTCTCGCTTATTAATGTACCACCTCTAGAACGGCAAAAAGATAACGAGTCCAAAAAACTTAATGGCTGCCTATTGTAAAATATATAGCATTTTCCATTATAAGATGCTAAAGCACCAGGAGGTTGATCCCGGAATGTCGGGCAACGTTCGATTGGAAGTGCTTGATCTGTGTAAACAAAAGATTCGCATATCGAAAGCGAGTTGGGAGTGTTATTTTCTAGATGGACAGAAACAAATGCACCGGGCATTGGCGGATTACAAGGCAAAAACAAAGGTTGACCTTCCTCCAAAAGGCCTGTGAATCGATTGCATATGGGGTTTGTTCCTAAATCAGGTCGATTGTTGCCAACACGGACAACAATAGTTGCTGCTTTATTACCTAACAAATTAAATGTATACTGTATATATATGTATACACACACATATATATATATATATATATATATATATATATGTATATATGTATATATATATATATATATATATATATATATATACATATATATTATATGTATATATACATATATATATATATATATATATATATATATATATATGTTAAACTGGAAATTTTCTTGTTAGCTTCCCAATTTGATATTGGTAAGATATGTTTGGGATTCACACTACTGCAGCACCAAAAAAGAAAAAATATATCTATGTAAACTGCATACCACAACACGATTTTCCGAAATCCAATCGTACTAATTGAACCATGTAGGGCTCCAAAAGATTGACATACCACCACGGAGATCGTTCAGGTTTTGTAAGCGAGCATGTTTCTGGTGCAAAAAATGCCGAAGTAGAACCATCTATAGCTTTTTGGGGTGCTCCAGTACCTTCGGTAGATATTTGCATGGGTGCTTTACCAGCAGCAACGTTGAGTACTATAAAATAAAATGTAAATAAGCATAATATATTTTCAGGAAGTCGTTTTAAAAAACAATGTTTTAAGATTCTTCAAATGGCACATGGAATGTGCCATTAAAAATGATTTTCTTTCTTAAATCATTTTTAATGTAGGTATTTTTACTAAATACATTTTTTATATATATATTCAACTAAAATTATCAGGCTACGGGTTCGTAATGTGCTAAATAAAGAAAAACATGATATATGTACATTCCATGGAGCAATGGAAAATCAAAATCATCTAAATTCTGCAACTTAAGCAGGTCATACACTACTCCAGCATACTGTCGCAAACATACCAGCAAACTTGTTACTATTCATATCAATTTGGTACGGATGAGTTTTTGCAACTGTACGCACCTGATTTTATACTGATGTCATTTTGAAAATAGAAATTTGGGAAAATTCGTATTTTTTTTATAATATATTGTTTTCATTATAAAGCATGGTTAATATAAAGTATTTTTATTTCGTTTGTTTATAAATTTTTTACTATATAGCAATGTTTACTATATACCTATAACGATATTTACTATATAACAACTTCTATCAGCTGAGCTAATTTCGCTATGTACAACCCTAGGAATCTGGTACCATCAGTAAAATATCGAATTCTATTTGAAAACGCTATTCAGGTCATGGTATATTTAACTCGTGGTGTTATTAGTTTACTCGACAGAACGATATCGAGTGATATCGTGGGCCAGGCAGGAAGTCTATTTAAGACTTAAAAATATTTTTTTCTCGCGGTCACTTTCAAAAATTTAATGAGTTCCAGCATATTATTCATAAAATATGTAAGCAATGAGAGTAAATTGTTATTAGTTATTACCAATGTCTTAAATTATTAAATACTTAAATAAAAAACTATGACGCAGAACAAACATTTATTGATGTAGAACTTATTTGCTGCATTTTTCATCACACAAAAACAGCATTAACATAAAAAACAAATGCTGGCGAAAACTCATAGTCAAAACGAATTACACCTGAAGGGTCTAATTCATACAAAATAATTTATGCTAATAACCTTATTCGAGTCTTTACTATAAAAACCTTCAAATAAGCAGTTTATAAACATGAAATTGATTTTATGAAATAAGTCTTGAAGTTTAAAATATTTTGTATGCTAATTAATATTATGAGTATTCAGCCATGGGCTGTGTTTAGGGATATATGTATATGATTTGTCAATCATTATCGCAACTTTTCCCTTTACTCTTAATACTTTATCTGTTGTATTGATGTCGTTGTCTCTTTAGCCATTCTTCCAGGCAGCATTTGGTTTTTGAAATTTTTGTGTTTATTGTTTCTGTGAGGTTGTTATCAAGTGGGTCTGCGAAAACTATTGTTTGTACTTTTAACTTTTGAACAATAGGGAAGTTTAGCTTTGCGAAAATCGAGTTCATATCAGTTCTTGGCGTTTTGCGTTCCTCGGAATTACTCCAATCTGTATGTATATACTTATGTGTAAGTATGAGACCCGCTTATAACTTTTAGACGGCTGCACCGAATCAAACCGAATTTGTAGCTTTCCAAAAGGTTCTACAAAACCTAGACTTCTTGTGAATTTTACTTAAGCGATTCGAACTGGTAGATTTCGAAAAAATAGCGTCGATTAGTCGAAATCGGCTAATCCATTCGTGATATATCTCGAATGAAAAAAATCGAAAGTGTTTTTTAAAAACCTTCGAAATTGATATATCTAATTGGTCAGTGTTTCCTATAGTAATTGAAAACTACATCAAATACCTCTTATCACGTGGAAATCATTTGATTTACTCAAAAGCTACCGCAATATCAAAATTAATATAATAGAGCTTTACTCTAGTTGCTCAGAAGCATAACAGCAAAACAAACCACGATATCATAGCTTTGCGGTAAAAGTTATCGGGAAGTTACAGGTATGAACTCTAAGGTCATATTTTTATATAATTACCATATTTATTTTATTTGGGATTATTACGACTGGTAGGTTGTTGACAAGGATTGAACTGTCCCAGTAAATTGTATAATTTTCGGTGTCTATCACGGTCTTTGGGTGATAATATATAGCTACTTTATTTTGTTAGTCTATGATTATAGTATATTGTCTATTGACTATAATCATATCGGTTGGGCTGTTGTATCGACCTATCCTCATAGGTGATGTATTGACTGTTTTCTATAATTGGCTTGGGGTTGTATTTACAGTATTACGTAGTTATTTCATTTATCTGTTATTTATTTTCCTAGCACTATCATGCTTTTGGCTAGAGGTATGCGATGGTTTCCGAAGTGTTACCACATCTAAGGCTTTGCTATTGTTCGGTGTTGTGGGTACAATTACATCTTGGAAAGCTATTATGAAACCTTCTTTTTCAGGAAATATATTGCTATACACTTGAATTATTATTGTTATTATTATAACTCTCTTATAAAGTTTATTCTACACACATATATATACATATATATATATATATATATATATATATATATATTTATATATATATATATATATATATATATATACGTATATATATATATATATATATATATATATATTCATATATATATATATATATATATATATATATATATATATACGTATATATATATATATATATATATATATATATATATATTCAGAAAGTGATTAATAAATAATAAGTTTATCAAAAACTGAGTTCTGTACTTATAATTTTGGAAAGTAAGGTTTTGAATTCGGGCAGATACACATACCTTTTTATGTATGCAGACATATACATACATATGTTTGGATATATTTCAAGAAACATATGTACATTTGTATATTGGCAAAAATATTTGATTTTAAATTTAATATCTTATAATACTCATGTACACATATAGTATGTTGTTCTACCATTCAGTTCAAGGCATATTGACGTGCGTTCTGTCAACATTTGTTTACGTTTTACGTTAGTTCTCAATTTCTGCCAACGTTTAACTGAGAAAACCAGAACCAAACAGTTAAGAAACAACAATGAAAAGTCAAGATATTTTTGTTAAGTTGTAGATGTTTTATTCTTGACACTAGAAGTCAATGTCCCTTAATTCATAATATAAATAATACTTTAGCCAATCAAAATTTTCAACTACAAAATACTTTTGATTATTATATTACCTTTTTTATTTCAGAAAAATTGTCTTTTTATAATCTCATATTTGTGCAAAATTGTAGTTACTTTTTTGTGCAAAGTGAAAAGAATGCAATTTGATGTTACATACTAAATTCGATATTGTATGAGAATGAAAGAACCTTCGAATCATACATTAGTAACTAACAACAATACTTCAAGGTTTATGACCAAATACACTAAGTAATTGCAAGTCCTCATTCACAAGAAAGTTTTAATAAGTCGTAAATATTTTCCCATATAGTTTTTATACATAATTCTATTTTTCGGTATTAATGTAAAGATAAGTATATATTTTTAGTAGCAATTGTACATGCATATAAATTAAAGTTATGTGCTGGAATCAGCTCTAAGAGCGGTACATGATATATTTCCTGAAAGTTTTTATGATGGCGTAAAATTTTAATCGATTCGACATGCATACGTTTCGTTCTTTATAAGTCATTTTGTCCTATATTACAAAATAGAAAAATATTAGTTGAAGCTATGTAGTTTGTGGCAAACTTATTGATATCGACATTTAAGCGTCATGCTTGTCAAAATAAAGCGTTTGTTCTTTCAAAATACACACGTTGCCTTTTATTTTCACAATATATTTTTACTTTTTATTTTGCATGCAGTATGATGAAAATTTTTTCATATATATGTGCATATAGAGCAAAGCATTTTTCCAAAACACTTCTTGCTTCTAGAAACTTAAATTATTTCTAATTGGCGGCTAAATTTCAACTACGACTTACCAAAAACAGCTTTTTTTAATTTAGAAGACAATACCTTACGAACGACGAACGTTTGCACAGTGAACTAAAAACTCCTTTGCAACTTAAATAAATCCGACGTGCTAAATGCGCATGTTTCAAGGAAATAAGTTGACTGCATATAATTATTATCTCAATTTTTGGTACTAATTGTATTATGAAATGATTATATTAGTCTCGATTTATTTTTTATTAATTTTATATAATAAATTAACTATTTCACATACCGTCATTCTACTATTATAATGTGAAATTTATTTGTTGGGTGGTTAAGCAATGTCTATATGCATTTCATTTGCGCTTTATACCAAATCGTCAGTACTCTGTAACCACAGTTTTGAAAAGTTTCAAACTTCCGAACTTATCAAAAGACTTCTATAAACCATTTGAGAATTTAAATGAAAACCCACAAATGATTTTATCCAAAGCTGTATAAAGGTGCAGAACAATAAAATAGAGTCATATCGAATAAAAGTTGTTTGTTGGGTTTTGGTTTGTATAAGTTTCATAGCCTACTACACTTATATGTGATTTTTTATTCAGACCTCGTAGTATTTCCTTCAATTGAATTTTTTTAGAAATACATATATTTATGTATATATAATACATATATTTATGTATATAGAAGCCTGGACAATAAGTATATGAGGACGATTTCTGAAATGCTGACGACTTATTTAAAGCAGCTCCCAAGTAGAGGTTGAAGTAATTATTGTTTGAGCTCATATAACTCCATTTTTTCATTTATAAATTATTTCTAAAACGGTTAAAAAAGCCGTTCCATATAATAGAACTCATTGCCGGTGTTTACAAAATGACTTTTTTGATCATGCGAATGCTTTACCGATGATTTTATTATATTATGAGATTTAATAGTAAATATTTTATTTACATAATATGGCTTTCAATGTATTCCTTCCAAATATTAAATTATTTCTGAATGTATTCCTTTTAAATACTAAATTAATTTTTTACTCTTTGCGTTGTTTAATCATTAATATCATCGTATAAATAAAATACTTACCGCAGAAAGGTATTCCTTCAGGAACCCAAATACCTTTATCACATACTCGTCTGGCTGGTCCCAATAATTCAAATCCTCTTTCACAAGAATATGATGCAATCGCACCATCTGTCAAACTAGCATTTGAAAACACTACTGTACTGTGTGCTGGCGAACCTGGAAAGCTGCAACTTGTTGATTCTAAAAGGTATTTAAAACATATGTATATTTTAATACAATTTAAAAATATTTTAGATACGTATAAAGCGCTAAACATGTTTTTGGTTCAAATGGAATTACCAGTATTAAAAGCATTACTTTAGATATTAGGTATTCTTTAAGTGAAATTGGCACAAATTCGTTTACAACAAAGTTGCAAGCTCATATGTACACAAATCTTTATATCAGTTTTTTTATATTGCTAATAAGAAAATGATAGGCAATGAGGCATAAGCCATCTACATACGGCTTTCTTAAGTAAAATAGTTTCAGTTGTGTAGAATACCATATTATTGAAAACATTTTAACTCAATCAACACTTGCCAGAATTCAAATATTTTTTATTATTATTTAGTGGTTACGCTTTTTTGTGCAAATATTTGCCCAAATGTGATCATAACTTAACGTTCATACGGAGTGCACATGTTTATCACATGCTGATAGTTGTGTTTCACTTATTTTTCCAACTGCATGCAGAACCTTCAAATACCATTAATTTTAATTTATATTTTTGAATTTCTTTTTAATTATAGCTATAAATAGCTATGAATGACGTTTTTCTTTCCAAGTGAACTAATTTGATTAAAAACTGAGAGGTCTTGTTCAAATATTTTGAGAGTATGGTCGCTAATATAATGTGCTGCTACAAGTATATACATACATACCTAGATAGACGTTTCAAAGCTAATTTACGCTCAACAAACTCTTAATATGGCATTGAAGAAAATCAAAGGCCGAAGATTTTGCCCCGGTGAGGTAAGTCAAACACTTTTGGTTTGAATCTTATGCATATAAAGGCCAGTACCTTAGTTTTTAATGTACATATATACTATATTATGTGAAATAGAACAAAAAGCTGAAAGAAGTGTTGCAAAAAAAAAATAACCAAACGGTAACAGAAAGATTTAATTTGGTAATGATATAATTTTTCTATGCTATTATCGTATGACTTGTGGTATCGTATTGGACTTAGCCACCTGTTATGTTATGATAAACCGCAACACATATGAATAGTTATGATAAAAGTGTATTACCATCAAAAAATAGTCCTCTTCTGTCCCGCTATGTATGTTAAAAATTATATTGATATGGAATTTTTGAATTTCATATTACTCGTACAAATCTTACCCCATAAATCTTAATTTAATTTAAAATATAACATAAAAAAGACCATGATAAAGGATTTCTCTTATATATTGTCAAATAAGATTCAAATGAATATATTTTAGAAATATTTGAATATTTTAGCTCAAACTAAACTAAGCATTGGTTTCTTATATAAAAACATTCAGACTAGAAATGTGAATTTCTACGAGTGCAACATAAATTCAAATAAAAAAAGAAATAAATCGTACGATTCGGATTTATATATATTTGTACCAAGTTTATACGTCTTAGACATACATAAAGCGTCATTTTAGGTTCAATCCCCTATTTATTATAAAATATGCAGAAAAGAATTTGAAATATCGTAAAAATTTTTCAAGCTTAAAACTTTAAGTTTTAGCTAAAAGTCGATGTACTTTCCTCAAAAAAGTGCCTTCACAGTTTTTAAATTTGGAACAACAGTTGTTAGAAACTCTATTTTCTTTTTTTATTTTATGAAAAGGTCAGGATTTGTTTAGCGGATATATTCCAGTTTCGGCACGTATGCTACATTTGGCAGTGAACGAAAATCATCAATTTTATTTTTTCTTTTAATCAGATTATCTCGAAATCGTTCAAATACCTTTCAATAATTTTGTAACGCTTAGTTAATTGGTATTAGCTTAAGAAGAGGGTTTTCGATAAAGGCGTCTTTAAAAATTGATGAGTAGCTTAGAAAGTTACAAGCCACACCTCGTTTTTGATATGCGAACCAACAAAATTTCACTCGGGTTCACCTACATACTTCACAAAGTGCTATGCTTTTCCTTGAGCTTTGTTTCCTTTAGATCGATATGCCTATATTTCATTACTTCTAACACTAAATCATCAGCAAACTTCAACTTGATTCCAAAAGAGCAAAATCTCTCAACTTATTAAACACTTTTCAAAATCATTTGGGAACTACACAAGAATAAGAATAGCGGGCTTTAGCATTCATAGAAAACACAACAAACAAATTTTATATGGTATGAGGTTATTTAATTTTTTTCTACCTTTATACAATTATTTTATAGTTTGTAGAATTTTATTAGCTGAGTTTGAGGATGGGAAAATGGATGCCCATAAAGCTCTCTCCAGGGTAATAAAAATTGGATTTATCCAACTATTATACCGAACGGGAAATGCACTTTTGTGTTTAACATACAGACATGTTATCAAAATTTACTGTTTCCATATCAGATGTGGTTTTAAAACCACACATGCGATTTTTTGCTGGAACTCATAAGAGCTTTGTCCTAAAATGAATGCCTTGCTTCAACAACTCAAAATCACATATCTTCAAAAAAAGTTAATATATAAAAAAAATCTTGTGATTGAAAATCACTTTTGCGAAGTTGATTTTCATAACATGCCGGAGAGTAAACGTTTAGACATATATGAAGTAACCATAAAGTCATAAATCATAATACCGCTTAAATTTTTAACTGATGTGAACACCCCCACATAGTTTAGGGTGTTATTTTAAAATTCTATAAGAAAATAACACTTTTGTAATTAGTTGTTTATGTTTGTCATTTCTATTTAAAACTATAATCATCATTTTCGTGTTAGGCGTTTTTCTCCTTTAGAGTAAAATTATCTTTACTGTCTTTAATCTATGAAAAATTTTCGATTGCCGCCGAAGAATCCCGAAATAAATTTATATGCATGTATAAACAAAAACATCTGCTTCCGCTGATATGAGCTGAACAAATTTCTTGGCGGCAGCAAGCTAAAAGACGTTCAGTAGCGGCCAATTAAATAATTTTACCAAGCAAACTTTCCCAATTGTGTATTTTTACACTTTGCGGTTTAATTCTTTCTTACTTACGAAAAAAAAACATTGGGCGCTCAATATAAGAAAAATTAAGCACGAAAAAACTAATCATGCCAACAACCTTGTACGAGTACAGTGTGACGCATGAGTAATATTAAGCATACGCTCGGGAGCACAAAAAAATTTCAGATATATGTATGTATATAAATATAATAATTTTGGCGACGAGGATAAAAACATAAGA
>OY776280.1:0-32500 GCA_963675445.1 Linnaemya vulpina | reverse complement strand
AAATTCGATTAGATCTTGTTTTAAAATTTCCTTCAATTCGTAATGAGCCAGCGGCCAACAACAACTATGTATTGAAAAAATAACATTCCAAGTCTGCAATCACATCTCATTTCTTTATACAAAGCGACTTCCGCGAACTTTTTTTTGCTCCTGTTCCTTATTGTCATTGCATTTGAATTCTTTCTCAATACTATATTACAAATCTTATCCTGATAAACACTTTAAAACCGCACAATATTTTTACAAAATATTTGTATCTTTCTTTCGCTTTATAAAAAGTTCAAATCTATGTTTTTTGTTCATATATAATATTTTTAGCTTTCCGCCAAGGGAATTTAAAATTTAAAAAATTTGAATATTTCTGGTTTTACTTCATCTTGCAAAAATCCAGTTCTTAACAGATCTGGACATTTTGGAGCCCTAGGAAGCGTCCCTGACATATTTTGGTATTTTTGTTCACGTGTTTTTATTCCACGCAAAGGGAAAAATATCGTGAATCTCCCGTGAAAAATTATTTCCGCTATAATTACTCAGTGAGTGTAAAAAGGGTAGAGGCAGAAAGCAACATAAAAAAACCAAAAAAAGGTGTGTTAAAAAGTATACACACATATAAATATATTAAGGAAAATAAAAAACAAAATAGGTAAACATATAATATTGGAGTGAAAGTTTGTTCGCGCTATTTAAGTTTTATGTGTCTTCTGTTTGACATTTCCGAAATTCTGCGGCCACGTCAATGGAAAGCGCGAAATTCTTGCCAAACAGGAAAGATTTTGAGAAATAAAAATTATGAATTCAGGTGCATATTTGAAAGTTTTAAAAATTATATTAAGTGTGTTTCAGAGACCTGGCTCAATAATATAATTCCACATGATCAAATTGAGTTTACTTTCATTAAAAGTTCATATATCGATAGGAAATTATATATTCGCTATGTATGTTGGCATAGAAATTCTCTTGACTGTGTTTCACTTTTTTGCCAATACTACAACGCAATGTGCTCAGCTAATAATAGGCACCTTGTGCCTGTAAATCGATTAGTAGTTTTTTGTAATAACCGTATCTGAACTTTCTGAAAAAATGTCCTTCCATTCACCTCTTACCTAGACGATCCCTTTTAATCGTTTTCTCACCTTTACTAATCTTAGAATTCATTATGATCTCTGAAGTCTCCTTCAATAGGATCTCATTTGTAAAACCTATTTCTGCATTTCATTATGTTTGCAAGTAATTAAGTATGTGTAAAAATATGCATACATATAAATAACAAGAGAATGGCGTTAACAGTTTTCTTGTCGATGATTATAAAGGCACTACCGAATTGTTTTTACTCTTAAGTATAAAATTTTCAAACTTTAGTATGTAGCAAAACTTTTGTACAACATAGGCTTTAACATTTTATTTATGGAATGAATCATTTCCTTCTCCATAACTTTTAGTTTACTTATTGCGCCAGCTATACTGGAGCAAGTTATGTTCTTGAAAAATTAGTTTGGCGTTTCTGAAACTGGTATCACTTCTACGGAAGAGAAGAGACATATTCCAAGAAAGCTTATCTGTATTTTTGCATTCTGTTTCAAACGAATGTGCAAGTACACTAAAACTCATTGTAGGACAGGCCTATTCTGCGACTAGGAAAATCCTTAAAATGTACTTACGATTCATACGTTCTACCTGTGTTAAGCGCCTTAACCTTGTAGTAAGTCCACATTTTCACAGCAACTTCACATATGTTTATATAGCGTTATCGGACTTTAGCCTTTTTAATAAGACCAAATTCCGATACTACTAACTAAAAATATCATGAAATAAGTGCACAAAATTACGTGTTTAAATTAATGAGAAATCCAGGACACAACTTTTCGTAATATTACATTACATGTACATACCTAACACCCAGCTTCAAAACAGGTATATCTTTCATTCATACGAGTACATACCTATGTAGATATAAGTACATTGTACATGCATCCTCGTATACATAATCACATAGTAATCACATATTAATAAGAAATAAAAACAACTTCCTGCAAAGTTGGTATTTTGTCGCTTAGGATAATCGACTGCAAAGTACCATCGAATACACTTTTTACTAAACTTATATGTTGCATAAATAATTTGCCACATATTATCGCAAAGTTGCATAAATAGTTTGTCACATATTAGCAAAAAGTAATCTTTATTGCTGGACTTTTTAGTACACATTACAACATTATTGTTGCCTAAAGCTTCTGATTAAATCAAATGCCTTAAGTACATATTCAGTAGATATTATACAGACCTCTTATCCAAATTAGTTGTAGGCTTATAGCTTTTTACCAATATATTGACCCTTTGTGAGTTAAATTTATTTATGTATAGACATCTATTTATATGCACATGTACTTAGATGATCTACACATAACATTGTAAAACTTGTTTACGTCTCCGCAAAGGTAGGTGATCTCAAAAGTAAAAGTGAAATTACAGATTAAAATGCATATTGCATATACACATATGTATACGTACATATCGCACACAAAATCGAAAGCTCTCACAACTGAAAATATTTTTTATATTGAGCAGATATCCTATAGCTTTGCTTAATAAATATATGTGTATTATTTTTACATTTCAAGAATAAAGTTGTATATAATAACAGCAGACATATATTTAACATGAAGTTTATCATGAAAAATGATTTTGTTTTATTTAGAGTTGTGACAGATTTTGATTTCGGTTGCGATATGTGGTGTACCTATGTATGTATGCATCTACCGTATTTAAGTATTTATGAGTTGTAGTCATAGTTACACACGCATACAAAATTGTCTCCGTTTGCTTAAAAGAAAAGCTACATGTTTATGTATATGTGTGCCTATTAATATATTGTGCTTTCAAGCAAATGTTTCATACATATAAGTATGTGATCATACACGTATGTACTATGTATATATATATATATATATATATATATATATATACAAACATATATGTAAATAAGTACTTTACACTTTACAACCAACCATTGTTTTCTTATAACATTTTTATAAGAAGTACTCGTAAATGGAAACATTTGTTTCTTGCAATAATTGTCATGAGATATTGTGTACATATACAATTTTCATTTGTTTCTCTTGTTTTAATGACGTAGTTATATTTTATGAGAAGCTTATGCATTAATTGGTATGTTGATACATGTCTATGTGTGTTAACATACCTACTTATGTACTTATGTACACTTTTAAAACCATTCAAAATTATGAGATTCCCTACAAAGACAGCTTTTAAGCTTGATATCAATCAGTAGAATTCTCGATACATTTGGGGGATGCACACTGTAGTCATAAAGTTATAATATACAAGCACGAGATATATAACTAGTGCGGCTGCCGCCTTGATGTGAAATGAATACATTTTTTCCCGGTGACAAACGGAAACACGTTCAGTAGCTGCCAGTCACATAAGTTAAACGAGAAAAATTTGTCACTTGTATGCATTTAGATTTTGCCATTCCGTTCTCTTTAACATAGATATATGAATAAAAGCTTAGCCGTTTTTCATTCTTGAATCATATATATGTAACGGCGGCAAATTTATACTATCATTGTCTCGCATAAAGATGTTGAACCTTTCAACTCAGATTTGTAGAGCTATTGTCTGACAAAAGAAAAACAAACTTGATGACTGTTATTATTTTAAGACTTTTATATGTAGCACAACAAAACTTTTAAGCTGGTCTAATAAATTATTGCTATGAATAAATAGTTTATAGTACATGTACATCTAGGCCATAAACATGTAAATTTTTTTTAGTAATAAATCTTCTTGACTATCCATAGATATCATAAACAAGATTCTAGTTCTTAAGCTAGTTCTATATAAAAATTTACATTTCCAAAACTATTATGATGCTATCGTTATTAGCCTGACTATTTAAATTTTTCTGAAGACTCCTAATCGAATTTTTTAAAATACTACCTGCGTCCTCTAAAGCTCTGATTGAATTTTGTTTCAATTTCTTAATAAACACAGAGTTAGACATCATTTGTTATTTTCCGTTAAAGAATCGGCATTTTATACAGTTCATGTGTAAATATTTGACAATTCATAGAATAGACATCATAAATAATGAAATATAATAAATATATGGATAATGTTCTCAATAAAAATAGTTTTAGTTGATTATAAGCTAGTTACAAATATAAAAACATTATTACTTGTTGTGGGATAAGTATTTCTAATATTTGAGAATATATATATATATATATATATATATATATATATATATATATATATTGTTACAACGTCATATGAAAAGCTTTAAAAAATATTCCAATTCCAAAAATTATTAACTACCGTTCAATTTATTGTAGTTTTAACACCTCAATTTAGTCTTAGAGGTGCTGATATATTGCATTGAACATGCTTATATAAATACATACGTATTTTAAAGATCATATACATAAATATTTCCTTTGTATATTGTCTGTTTTGTAAATACTTTCGTAATTACAACATATTTCATTACTTTTGTTCATGTTATGGAAAATCAAATTTGTCAAAGAGAAGGAGTGTGCGTGATAAAACACCTCTTTTTCATTTTTATTACATTTAAAATGTGTTCGAACCAGGAACCGAAAATATTAATTCATTTTGTATTTTCGAAGGTAAAGAATAAACATAAAAAAAAACTTCGGAGAGCTAATTAGTCGTTTTCCACATATTTAGAAAATCATTTACTTTTAATTTTTACACAGAAATAATTATTATTATCTGATTGTATGACAGAAATAATTGTTGTTATCTAGTTTTTGTTTATTTGCAAGAAATTTTTCTCATATTCCTATTGAAATATTTTATTGTCAGATATAACTCTTAACTGACTTTTACAAAATAATAGAAATCAGAATATAACTTACGAAGAACACAAATCAGATCCTAACAATTATTTATTACAAAACTAAATAAATATCATAATATAGTAATTATATTTGCATTTTTACTATAAATATATATTTGTTATAAACTTCATTTTGTCTGTTTCATTGTGTTGCAAAGCTTTTTTTAACTCCCGCTAGAAAAATAAACATCTTCAAATATCGTGAAGTTGTTACTTTTACCCTTTTATATATATATATATATATATATATATATATATGTATATATGTATATGTGTGTGTGTGATAGCGTTCCAAATGGTCATCCCAACCTTAAATTTTATGTAAATTTTAACTACATTGAACTGGTAGATTTGAAAAAAATCTTGAAAAGAAAATGAATATTCTTTTAAAGTGTCTTCTTGGGATATCATTTCAACGACTTAACCAATCGATCCCACGAACCAATCAGCTCTCTAGATTCCAAAAACACGTCGATCATTACAAACCGGGTCAAAATCGCTTAATCGTGAGAATGTGAACGAAAAAATTCGAAAATAGTGATTGTTTTAAGAGCCTGGTCAAATAATGTTCTCGACTACTTTAGAGAAAGCGAAAACATCATCAATTACCGCTTATTTTAGTTATCATTTAATTTGTTCAAAACTTTAGCAGTTCAAAAACAAATATGTACGTATACATATGTAATAGCGTTTTACTCGCAGATCGCAAAAGCATCGAATAGCACAGTAAACCAAGTTATGATAGCTTTGTGGTTAAAACTAGGGAACATTTATTGGCATGGGTCAAAACGCCTTATTTATATGAATAAAGAGGGAATACAACTAAATTGTGTTCATTATATATGCTCTACACCATTAAATCGTTTAATAAATAAATTCGTTTAGAAACAAAAAACTCTAATATATACACCGTCATCAAAAATTAATGAAGTTGTACAAATTATAACTGCTTTAGAAGCATTTAAAATTACAGTTCATGTTGTGATTAATGCAGTTTTTATAACGTTTTACACCGTTTTGTAAAGTTAGATTTACATATACTAGGACCTTTCTACACCATATTATCAATATGTAAATGTGATACTCACCCACAATATTTTGTGCATCAATGCGTGCATAATATCCCAAAAGGCTAATAATGCTTAACAATAAAGTCGTTTTTACTATAATCATGATGTTGCAAAGCAGCACTTTTCGTTTTATTGCAATTTTCACAAAACTTTGGAACACATGTGCTAAAAACGTTTGTTTTCTTTTTCAAAAGTTCACTATAACGCCAATTTACAGCTATTTTCAATATATTAAAATATTTTTTTTATTCTCTTTTAATTTTCCGCTTGTTACGTTAAACTTAACGAACAGGTGAATTTTGTAAAGATTGGAAATGTTTTCTCGTCGTTTCTTATGAAATGTATGTCACCGTTACACGCAGCAGGTTGCAATAAAAATTGAAAAAAATGCTTTAACATTTACTTAATAACACAAACTTTCTTTTCTATTTTTGTTTTTGGTTTTATTTTTATGTACATGCATACATTTATACATACACACAAGAGTAACCAGTAGTAAATTTAAACTTTTTGCGTTAATATTGCAAAATTAACTTTATTTTATGTTTAATGGATACACTCACACACCTATATGTACACGATGTTGCTACATATTTAATTTTATTTGAATTCTATTCAGCAATTTATAAGCGTCTTTAGATAGTAAGTACTTCCCGTTATAATACCCAAGTGCGACTAAACATTCCAAGCTTGAGATCACAGGTCTTTAGTTTTATCGAAAAACTACTTCAAAAGCAAAAATAAAGCAACCGAACGAATAGCGATGGATGGATGAATCTTTGTATATGCATACATACATACATATGTATGTATTTAATCGACGAAAACAAGTGTGCAGTAAAAGTTGTAGATGAAAGCCAACATAGAAATATAACCGTTTTACCAACAACAAAAACAACAAATACAATCTCGATCGTTTCAAAAAATTTTTAACCGCTTAGCACAACCGTCTTTTAAGCCAACTTAAAGATAACTAAAGTTTTACTTTTAGCTTATCATCAATAGACTACTCGCAAGCCACACTGCACACATTCACATGAACACACCTTTTTATATAACTGTGTTATATACCTGAGAAATTGTTTGGAATATGAAACACTTCCATTAAATGAATGAATAACCAAAATCATACAAATACGTATTCACAGGCGGGTAGACGTACCCAATAAGACTTGCCATTGGGCATATCAATCGGGGTAATAAACATATGGATTTATTTTTATTTATGGATGATCTGCTAGATGGTATCTTACTTTGAAGGATATTTCTGCTTAATTGAAACTATATGACTGATAATTGGAAAAAATTATAACTCCTCCTCGTATAGGGTTGGACACTATTTGCATTTTCGAATCTAATCAATTTATTTCGATGGGATCTGCACGTATATATATATATATATATATATATATATATATTTTTTTTTTTATATATAAATATATATATATATATATATATATATATATATATATTTTTATATATAAATATATATATATATATATATATATATATTTGTGTATATACATATATATATATATATATATATATATATATATATATATATATATACATATATATATATATATATATATATATATATATATATACATATATATATATATATATATATATATATATATATTGATATGTATATATATATATATATATATATATATATATATACATATTTATATATATATATATATATATATATATATACATATCAATATATATATATATATATATATATATATGTATATATATATATATATATATATATATATATGTATATATATATATATATATATATATATATATATGTATATATATATATATATATATATATATATATGTATATATATATATATATATATATATATATACATATATATATGTATGTAGGAGAAATTTTTATTTAAGACTATTTAAACTAAAGACTAGATGAAACTTAAGGCAATAATAGCTCTTTAACATCATTAAATCAAAATTCCTTACAACTGCTGTTTTGTGGTAGCAAGTTTTGAGTTATAAAATGAGTCGTTTTTTATGTAATATTTTCCCCCGCAACAGAGAAAGTTAAAAATTATATAAGGACTTATTAGATATACATACATACATAAGTCCTTGGCTTTATTATTACCTGGCTTTCCTTCAGTTCCAGAACTAGTAGTTGTATCACCTATATCACCAATTTGATGTACTTTTTCGAGGCGGTTGGAACGTTATATTAAATTAATTTAAGTTGAGGAGATCTCTAAGTTTCAAATCTGATCTCATTTAAAGTTTGCTGCCGGCCCTTTTGACAGTATTTTTCCAAGACGTTTAACTATTTTAACCAATTAAAATATAAAGTCTTATATATATATATATATATATATATATATATTTTTTTATATATAAATACATATATATATATATATATATATATATATATATATATATTTTTATATATAAATATATATATATATATATATATATATATATATATATTTGTGTATATACATATATATATATATATATATATATATATACATATATATATATATATATATATATATATATATATATATATACATATATATATATATATATATATATATATATTGATATGTATATATATATATATATATATATATATACATATTTATATATATATATATATATATATATATATATATATATACATATCAATATATATATATATATATATATATGTATATATATATATATATATATATATATATATATGTATATATATATATATATATATATATATATATATGTATATATATATATATATATATATATATATATATATATGTATATATATATATATATATGTATATATATATATATATATATATATATATATATATATACATATATATATGTATGTAGGAGAAATTTTTATTTAAGACTATTTAAACTAAAGACTAGATGAAACTTAAGGCAATAATAGCTCTTTAACATCATTAAATCAAAATTCCTTACAACTGCTGTTTTGTGGTAGCAAGTTTTGAGTTATAAAATGAGTCGTTTTTTATGTAATATTTTCCCCCGCAACAGAGAAAGTTAAAAATTATATAAGGACTTATTAGATATACATACATACATAAGTCCTTGGCTTTATTATTACCTGGCTTTCCTTCAGTTCCAGAACTAGTAGTTGTATCACCTATATCACCAATTTGATGTACTTTTTCGAGGCGGTTGGAACGTTATATTAAATTAATTTAAGTTGAGGAGATCTCTAAGTTTCAAATCTGATCTCATTTAAAGTTTGCTGCCGGCCCTTTTGACAGTATTTTTCCAAGACGTTTAACTATTTTAACCAATTAAAATATAAAGTCTTAGGTGGAGTATCCAGTTCTTCGGGAGTTGCATAGTAGGCCCTCTTCTCACTATTCTGAAATCAATAATATTTATAAAACTAAACCAAAACATGTCACAAATACATTAAAACTTTTTATACGCATAAGCTTGTATGTACATACATAAATTTTTGGAAATCGCAATTATTTCCAATTAAGTTAATAAAAGTGTAAACATGATTAAAATGGAAAAAGTATACCTTTATTCGAATGGCATTTCAAACTTTAACATAGTATAGGTATGCAAATACATATTTACATAGTGAAAAGAGAAATTATACTGAATGCTATTGGCATGACACGTCTCCAACAAAATGATAATTAAAAGCATTGTAAATTTCTACACTCTAATAAAGAAAATTGACCACATGAAGAGATATTCTATATATTAATTTTTTTTAATTTATTCCAAACACGTAACACAACAGCAATGAGAAAAAAAATTTTGTCAACTTCAATAAACGTCGAATATATAGAAATATTTACATATGTATGTATGTATGTCTCTATGTACATACAAATATTTCAACAGTTTATTCATGGGTTGGAATTGTTACGCACAATCAAAGCAATTGTAACTAATACTGGGTTTTATTTATACATATCGAAATCTTTAGAAATTTCGGTAATGAGTACTACATTGTTAAAGGGTTCCTCAGTAAAAAGTTCTACTTAAATATTTACCATATTATTTCGCTAGACATATAAGTATAATTACATATATGTATCAGTGTTAAACATTATCATTTTGTTGGAGATGTGTCATGACAATAGCATTCAGTATAATTTCTCTTTCATCTCTCGGTCTTAAAAGTGAAAACAAACAAAAACACAAACATATTTCTTTTGGTGAAGCTTTTAGTTAATTATGCTTTTACCTTCAATCCTTTGAAGCAGTTATCGAAATTATTTTCTCATATATATATATATATATATATATATATATTTATATGACTTCAATGAAGCACTTGGTTAATTGTTGTGTTTGGGCCTTGCCATTATGTATGCTATCAAATCTCATTTAAGATTTGCTGGATTATTCAATCCCTTTCAATCAGTTCTCGACATTTTGTTTGCATAAGTATATTTGCCGGTATCTTCACAAGTTTTGGTTTTCAAACACTCTAACTTTAGCTGGATTAAGGGCAAAATAAACCATATAAGCGGGTAGATAAAGTCGGAAATTTTTCTTTTATAGAAATCTTTTGTTTTGTTTATAGGAGTCTTACCTTGTTTTTCCAAATATCTGTTACATGTTAATAACAAAATTGCATATGTTAACAGTTCCTGATGATATTTACTAAGGAAAAGTATTTAATCTAAATTTATAAATCGGATACAATTTTGATTATTTAAAACAAAAAATGAACCAACAAAAGTAAATAAGATGATCTGATCGAAAGTAGACAAAATGTTTTTAATATCAGAAAATCTCTGACTAAATAATTATTACCATAGCCTTCTGAAGAATTATTTCTCAATATATATTTAAATTATATCTCTCATTTTCAATAATTAATCTATTAGCTGATAAATATCGAATATAGGTAAAAATTATAAATCTCTTTATGTGCTTGATATATATACTCCTTTAACTCCTAGGAGGAGCATATAGCATATGTGCCTAACGAACCGTGATTATATTTTCAGAATTTTCTCTGAAGTTTTATACAATCTCCTTGTTCCGCATACAATTCGTTCAAAAGTTAGAGGCGAATCACGGCATTCGATACCGATCGAAATTTTTATATGAATTGTATTGAAATTTTGATCGATATCGAATGCGATATTTGTAAATATATGATGTTAAATCAACTTTTTGACAAAATTAGTAGGAATGAATTTATTTGACTTAGGTTCAACTTATATAGCAAAATACGCAGTGCCCAAGTTAAATCGTTAATATAAAAATTAATTTCAGTACTCAATAAATTCGTAAAAGAGGAAGGATGTTTTTCTAAGACTACTGTTGTCTAGTCATTCTGAAAAACATCTCAATTGCAATTTTATATGAAGAAAATTAAAAGAATTTATATTGAGATGATTAATTTTATATCTAGATGAGAGGAAGGAATAGTAGATATCATATAGTTTGAGGTAATAAGATCAACTATGGTAGAGCTCAAAAGAAAATTATCAAAAAATTAGAACCCCTTTTGCATAAGAAAACGTAAAGTCACAATGATTAAGAAATTTCTGAGAGTGAAGATATATTCACAAGGAAAATAAAGAAATATTTAAATTGGCCAATGTATTATCACATCCAAAGAGTCTTTGAAAAATTTGTATATAAGAATCACATTATTCAGAAATGAGCTCTATTTAAAATTTGCATATAATTGAATTAGTATAAATTTAATATTAGATCACACAAGTAGCAACACTGTCTCACACTTTAAATACCCGTTTTATTTAACAAAATTTTAATCTTAGATTTTCATATACTTATATGTTTTTATTATAAAATCAGTTGTGACAAAAAAAAAATCATAAATTGCAGCATTCTTGATCGTATAGCTTATTTTAGTAGTTCCAATAATCATACATTTCGTGATAATTTATTTTAAAAAAATTTGTAAAGAAAACAGGAATAACAAGTAACTTTCGAAGTTGGAGAATATACATATTTTGTAAGTTAGAAATAAAGAAATTATTTGAGATTTTAATGGAATAATTCTTTATTTATAAATTAATGATTTGCAAACGGTTAAGGACATTTGCAAATAATAATACTCGAGAATAATAATATTACACCGCAGTTGTTTAACAATATTGTATCAACTCAAAAAAAAAGCAAAAGCTTTTAAGAAAGACAAAAGGCAAATATTCGACAATATTAAAAAATCCAATACTTATTATATAGCACTACATATCTTTTTTAATCGTTCATTATACGAAAAAACTGTTATTTGTTATGGCCAATCACTTCAAACAACTTAAAATCGGCTCATATGCTTGATTAACAGAAAGAAATCTTTTTAGGAACAAAAAGCTCACATCTTATTTTTTTATAAGAAATGGTATTCTGAACTATACCATACCTAGTCATAATTGTTAAGTAACGATTTTCCGCTAAAGAGATAATATAAAAAATTTCGGGTTAAAACAGTATTGTTAAACAAATTCATTTTTCATATACTTATATGTATATGTATATAACTATCATATATTTTAAATTTTTAGTAAGTAAATTTCAGGTATTATCAGATATTTATAAATGTAAAAGTTTTTACGAAAATAACTTCAAAGTCCTGTTCTCGTTTGTTGAATTATGTAAAAGGATTTCAAAATTTTGGTGATCATGATAAAGTTATATTTGAAACCAAAAACAAAAATATTTCGATAAGAAATGGATTGCATATTCTATAAATCGAGTCAATTTAATATCTTAAATTTTCAAAATAAATAATGATCCCGAAGACTTACCATAAATCATATAAAATAGTTTTTCTTAGATATGATATTTGAGACTGTATATAATAGAACTAAAAACATCTGAAAAGGTATTTTATTAGTATATTTACTTTTCTAAAATCGCACAATTACAAACCGACTCGATTTACAGAAGAAGAATAAAATTTTTTGTGTGCAGAACAGTCAATTTAAATTATTATTTTTTACTAATGTTTCACTGTAGACGAAAATAGCAAATCTTCGTATGAATTCCGGTAAGACTAAAGTTATACATTTCAAATCTCAAAACTCTCTGGATAATTTATGCACTTTTGCTAAAGGTGTGACCATTGATTTCGTGTAACGCATGATATGTCTGTGAACTGTTTTCAATAATCACTATATTATTGATAATAATTTACATTATAAGAATTATATTGGCTAAAGTCATATCTATCATTGATGTCCATTTTATTGTACTGTATTGAAATGTACCATTCGTTGATAAACTAAATATCCGCTACTACGTTTCATGGTACATTCCCGACTTTATTAAATCCAAGTTCTAAAGTTTTTTTAAATTCCGTTTGTTCTGTTTTTGCTACATATTTACCCAGAGTAAGTCTTTAGATACTTTGTATAGGTAAAGTTTAGTTTAGACTTCAAAAAACTTAACTTATATAAAGGAACTACAGACATACTTAGAGCGATTTTTTATTTATTTATATGCACTTAGAGACACATATAGTTGGTAGAATATTACAAGTGAACTACATAGGCAACTACCATTGTATATTACAATAATAATTTAAACAATTCTTGTGTCTAATTTGTTAATCTTTTTTTTAACAATTAATATATTTGTTTGATTATTCTAGTTTTTTGGCCTGTTTTTTTTATTAATAAAAATGACTAATATTTTTAAGCTTAAGGTTTTTATATTTATTAAATTATAAATAGCTTTTCGATATTTCGTCACTCTTTTGTGTGACTTTTTCAGGAAATTTATTTTGTATTTATTTTTGTTTATGAAACAAAAATATGAAAATTATTTGTCAACAAAATACAAAAAGATTCAAACAAAATTTAAATAAATTTAAAATACAGGAACAATAATAAACAACTTAAATCTATACATGCATATATAGTTAAAAAAGAAACATTCCTAAAATGAATTTTCAATACTATTTACATATATACATATCTTAGAAACAAATTCAAGAAGTTTATAAACAAATTTATATAAATTTAAAATACATATTATGACAAAATATTGAATATTATGTGTATGCACATGTATATATAATACAAAAATATTTTTCTCTACACATTTCTTAACTTTACATATGTATATATACATACATATACAATAAGCTTATACAATCAACATGCATATACATAATCAACAAATTTCAGAGAGTTTAAAACTAATTTTAATTGAACTTAATATATGTGAACAAAAACCAAATAATTAAACCTATACATATGTACATTTAAATGTAAAATTCTATCTTTTATTAACTAAGTGTCTGTAATTTTGAGCTCCATTTGCTGTATCTGCCGTAAAATGAATCCTTTTTGTGATTGGTGTATTTATTATGTGTAACATTTCTAATATAAATCTACGGTTATCATTATTTTCTGTATTTAATATTGAAACATTCACAAAGTTTGGATAATGATTAAATATAGTACAACGTGAAGATAATCCTGTTTTCTGCGAATTTATATGTCTATATCTTTGATCAGTCTTATGTCCTGCTATCCTAGTTTTTAATTTATTCATAATTGTACTTGTATACAACTGATTGCAATCCTCATTGTCATTTCCATTACAAGATATTTTATAAACCAAATTTGATTTATCTATTTTATCTTCTGTCTTACTAAAAAACTTGTGTAATGTATTATTTGTTCTATAAACTACTGTATATTTTTCAGAATCACATATTCCTGATTTACCAATGCGTTCTGATAATCCGGATACATAAGTTAAAGATTTGTATATATTCGGTTCATTTACATTTGTATTAATGTTACTATTTCTCAACCCATATTGACATATTAATTTATATGTTAAGCAAGTTGGAAAATCATTATTCCTTAATATACTGTCACTAATTGTTAGAACCTTATCCACAAAATTGTTAGCTGTGTTTGTAATAACTTTTTTATTATGCTTCGAATAATAATTAATAATTCTTCCTGAAGATGTTGGTTTCTGGTACCAATTTATAATAAATTTCTATTCTTCCTAATTATTAAGGTATCTAAGCATGGAATTATATAGAAAACAGCATTATCTTCACATTGTGCTAGATTTAATCATTATCCAAACTTTGAAAATGTTTCAATATTAAAATAAAAAAGATTATAGACAAATAATAAGAGATAGAATTTTGCATGTAAACGTACATATGTATAGGTTTAAATATTTTGTTATTGTTCACATATATTAAATTTAACTAAAATTTTTTTTAAACTTTCTGAAATTTGTGGATTAACAGGTGTATATATTTATATATACATATGTGTATATGCATGTTGTTTGTATATGCTTATGAAAAACACATATTTGTAAATATACATATGTATATAAAATTAAGAAATGTTTAAGGAAAAATTTTTTTTAATATATATACATGTACATATACATATGTTTAATAATTTGTTATATGTTTTTTAAATTTATATAAATTTGTTTAGAAACTTCTTGAATTTGGTTGTAAGACATGTATGTATGTACAAGTAGGATTGAAAATTCATTTTAAAAATTTTCCTTTTTAAGTATATATCCATGTATAGGTTTAAGTATTTTATTATTGTTCATTTTGTATATTGTTGACAAATAATTTTCATATTTTTGTTTCATTAACAAAAAATTTTTTATATCAAATAAAAAATTAATTTTCTGAAGAAGTCACACAAATGAGTGATGAAATATTGAAAAAAGGATTTATAATTTAATAAAAATAAAGAGACCTTAAGCTTAAAAATATTATTGTATATTATTATTAATATCATAATTAGATAAAGTTAATAAAAATATCAACAATGAAACAGCAAATCCGCATTACTTTTGTACTTATTCTTACAAAATTATTGATTTGTGTTTAACAATAAGAATAAATTAAATTTATTTTTGAACAATGAAAATTTAAAAATTTAAATTTAAAAACTTAATAAATATATACATGACTTGAAATATAGTCTTTTGTTATTAATTGGAGGAAGCAAATTTAAATAAATATATAATTTAAAAAAATTAAGTTATACTGTTCTATTTTAATATATACCAAAAAATAAGAAAATGCATTTTCTTTTGGTTTCTAATGGCCTAATTAAAAACGTATGTTAACCTTATATAATTTCAAAGTACTGGTTGTTCTATAATATAGTAAGCCATTGAACAAATAACATACAGGAACATTTAGTCTACAAATCTTTATTTCTATCTTCCATATATCATAGCATTATGCTTAAGTATGTCATTTGTTCAATGGCTCACTGTTTTAGAGAACAGCCAGTACTTTGAAATTATATAAGGTTAACATACATTTTTAATTACATTATTAGAAGCCAAAAAAATGTATTGTCTAGTTTTTGGTAAAATTCAAAATAAAAAACAAAGTGTAACTTAATTTGTTTTAAATTGTATATATATTTATTTTTTTGTTTTTAGTTTAATATGCTTCAAAAGCGTGTAAAAATACTTACTTATAATGCGAAGATAAAAACATGCAAGTCCATTGTTTCTTTTATTTTTACAAGTGGCTAGGACGTAATATGAAAAATAATAGTTAATAAAAATAGTAATACAAATTAAAGGATACAAAAAATTCATATGTATTTAACAAAAATAAATTAAAACTAATAGGAACATATATTTGATTGCGTAATAAAGTATCAGTTAAACAAAATTTAAGTATATAACTATTTTCCTAAGCTAGAAATACATATACTTTTTAAATATTTAACTTGTTAAGTTGTCCAGCTGCAGTCGATGCTATTAACAATAAGTAGTGTATAACCGTAAGAATTGTGCGACCATTATACAAATTAAAGGATACAAAAAATTCATTTAAATAAGAAAATATTTTTGATTGCGTAATAAAGTATCAGCTTAAAAAAAATTTAAGTATATAACTATTTTCCTAAGCTAGAAATATATATACTTTTTAAATATTTAACTTGTTAAGTTGTTTAGCTGCAGTCGAAACTATTAACAATAAGTAGTGTGTAACCGTAAGAATTGTGCGACAATTATGATATAAAATAATTTTAATCTGAAGACTGAATTAAAAACATGTAATATAGTTACAGATTTCTTTTTTGTTTCGCGTGAAGTATAAATTTTGTTTATTTTGTATAAATAAAATCTTCAAGTATGTTTAATTTAATGACTGTACCGATAAGCTTTTTTACGAATTGAACACAGATAATTGAAAACAAATATCGGCGATATCGATACCGATATGCATATTGAGTTTGAGCTATATATGATTTATATATAAAATTTACATTCATAAAATTTAAAATCAATTCATTGAATTGGAGTCCATGAAAAAATTAAAATGATCTTATTTCACAATTAAGAGTGAAGATTTACCATTTAAAAATATTTAATCTTGGCTTTTAACGTATTATATCTGTTATCTATTGCGCCCGAGCTTTCTTCTTATTTTAAACACACATTTTATTAAGATGCCATTTAATATATGTGTAAGGAACTTTATAACGTTGTGCTGTAATCTAATATATCAAATCATTAAGTTTATTTTATGTTTGTAAAGCAAAATATTTTTTATGAATAGGGTTTCATATGAATACAATAAGAAACCAACTCTACAAATACATCATTTTATAAGTGGTTTTGAGTCGTTTATAAAGCAAAATACATGAACAACAATCCGCAATATTTACTTGCTAATGAACCAATTTTCATTGACCATTGACATATTTTCATTAACCATTGACATATTTTCATTAAGCAGGAAATTTTTTTTTTGATGAACCAGTAAAAAATTGCAGTAAACGGTTAAGTAGCACTGATAATGTACAGCGTACCCACACGCTTTATTTATACTATTTCAAAATGTCACATATCATGTCTCTTTTTTATTATAAAAAATATCTTTTTGAATGAACGAATTGACAAACTAATAATAATGAAATCTTTGGGGAAGAAACAAATTTCTTGTATATACAATATCTGATGTAACAATGCCATTTTGAAAAAAGAAATAAAATATTTTTTCGCTCTTTCCACAATATACTCGTACATCAGTATTACTGATATAAAAACTTTATTAAATTTATTTTACAGTAGTTAGTATGAATTTGGTGAATACTGAAACATTTTTGATAACCAGCAAAATTGTAATAGTAAGTGAAACAATTTTCATTAAATTGTAAAAAATTAATGTTATTGCTACAAGCCAAGCATCATTTTTCAAATTCGGTATGCCTATGTGCGCTTTCTAAGTTTTTTCAGATTTCGATACAACAGAAAAACAATAATATTAACTTTACTATAGATATACACCTTATTAAATTAATTTTAAAATTACAGACGATTCACACATGCACAGTAGTAAAGCAAAAGTCTACTTAATTTGTTCCATTAGACAATTAACACAAAAAACATTCTTATTTTTATACGGATGTTTCAGAAATTAATCAGTAAAAATTGCTGTAAACGGTTAAGTTGCACTGATTACTAAAATAATGTACAGTGTACGCACACGCTTTATTTATACTATTTCAAAATGTGACATATCATGTCTCTTTTTTATTATAAAAAATATCTTCATGGAGTAAACATTCTGGAATAACAACAGAAGCTATGAGAAATCATAAGTCAGCGGCAGATATATAGCTGGCATACATCAATCCTTATTTTTACATTGTATTGATATAATTGGATATTTATACAATGATGATGTTCACTTATTGGATATTTTGTCATAAACCTTTAAAGATAATATGAAGGATTCTATTATTGAAAATTGTTTATCACAGAATACACATTATGCTTAAATTTGTGTTTCTATCATTTACTTTTTATACAGGCATCCAATTTATACATGGTGATACGAATCCATTTTTCATCCGGAAATTTCGTATAATTTCATTTTCAACGCATTATTTCTGACTTTTTCTATTCAGTACTTTTATAGGATTCATTATTTGTATTTGCATCTTGTGAAAATATCAATCATCGTTGTTTCCTGTAATAACTTATAGTAGTTTTTGTACCAAGCGAATAAAAAAATATGCATATATTATACATGGTATGTATTTTTATTAATAATACTTGTAGGTTTAATTTTTTCAATTATTAAATATTAATTCATACATATAAATTTTAAAAATCAATAAAATGTAAAGTTGCATACGGCATTCAAGTTGTCATCCAAATTTAGCCAAAATATTGCTTAACCGGCCCATTCCAGTTTGATTTACTGCACAACAGGTACATTCCAACTTGATTTATACAGTAGGTTTTTTAACAAAATTCACAATTATATTATAATTTTGTCACTAAATGATTCTAATCGAACAGCACTGAATACATTTTGTTTATAACCTCTTTATAATAAAATCCACTTTATTCGCTTTGTAAAATTAATTATCCTCTCCAGTAATTGTATACAATTTACACCATTGCAATAAATTCCTTGGATATTAAACTACTAATACCTGTACGCTGCTTGTTGCACGTACTCTTTATTACTCGGGGCGTCATTTTACAAGGTAAGCATTCCGGAATAACAACGACAGCAGCTACGAGGAATCAAATGTCAGGAGCGGCAACCTGATTGGCATACATCAATCTTCGTTTTCAGATTATATTGATGTCATTAAACATTTATACAATGATGTTCATTTAATGGATATTTTGCCATAAACCTTTAAAGATTATATAAAGAATTATATTACTAAAAAATTTTTAGCATTCAATACACTTTATGCTTACCTTTTCGTTTCTTTCATTTACTTTTTATACTGGCATCCAATTTATACATAGTGATAGAAATCCATTTTCCGTCCGGAAATTTCGTACAATTCCATTTTCAACGCATTATTTCTGACTTTTTCTATTCAGTACTTTTATAGGATTCATTATTTGTATTTGCATCTTGTGAAAATATCAATCATCGTTGTTTCCTGTAATAACTTATAGTAGTTTTTGTACCAAGCGAATAAAAAAATATGCATATATTATACATGGTATGTATTTTTATTAATAATACTTGTAGGTTTAATTTTTTCAATTATTAAATATTAATTCATACATATAAATTTTAAAAATCAATAAAATGTAAAGTTGCATACGGCATTCAAGTTGTCATCCACATTTAGCCAAAAGATTTCTTAACCGGCGCATTCCAATTTGACCTACTGCACAGGTACATTCCAACTTGATTTATACAATAGGCTTTTTAACAAAATTCACTTTTATATTATCATTTTGTCACTGGATGGTTCTAAAGGAACAGCACTGAACATATTTTGTTTAAATTCGCGTTTCTTTCACTTCTGTAAAGCAATTCACTTTATTCGTGTTGTAAAATTAAATTTCCTATCCTGTAATTGTATACAATTCACCATTGCATTAATTTATGTTTATATTAAATAAAGCAGTAATACCTATATGCTGTTCATAACACGTTTTATATATTAGTCGGGGAGTCACTTCATTGAGTAACCATTCCGGAATAATAATGACGGCAGCTATGCGAAATTAAATGTCAGTAGCGGCAATATACGGCTGACATACATCAATCATCGTTCCTACATTGTATTGTTGCTATTGAACATTTACAGTGATGGTGTTAATTTATTGGATATTTTGCCATAAACCTTTAGAGATATGAAGAATTGTATTATTGAAATATATTTGGCACTGAATACACTTTATACTTACCTTTGCGTTTCTTTGATTTACATTTGTATATTGGAATCCAGTTTATACATGGTTACAACTTCATTTTCCATTCAATTCCATTCTTAACCCATTATATTGATAACTTTTGTTTCTATTCATTGCTTACATAGGATTCATATTTGTGGTTATTTAAACTGGAATCCAATTAATTTAACACAATCCATTTTGTGTTCAGCAATTTCGTTCGGTTTCTTTTTGTACCCGGTATTAACAATCTCTCTTTTCATGTTTCCGTATTATTCAATAATGCAACATGCACTGATATCAAATATATATATATATATATATCTTCGATTTTATATAAACTAATTTATATATGCTAATTACATGGCACATATACTTTGGCCGTCTTTTTGTAGAATAATAAACGCCGATATAACTTAACGCCGGCAGATATCAGAAAACAAAAGTCGGCGGCGCCAATATGTACGGCAGACAGCACCGGCCGTTTTTACATAGTAAGGCGTGTTGCATGCCTAAACATTTACACACATGATACAAAGTCCATTTGCACTCGCTCATACATAAGTTAATAATCCGTCCTTATTGTACGCATCCTTATATATTTTATTACTAAGCTTATGGAAAAATAAAGAAGACACATTAATGCTTTGTTTAGTAAATAAATTGTGCAGTTTCCTATTGCACTTGCGTTTAATTCTGCGCATTCATTTATACAACGATTCACAACATCATAGCCGCCTTTATATTATACTTGAAATAACATTAAACAATATATGTCATCATTATATTACATACCTAAACATATTGTCCATTTGCACTGGTTCATATCATGATATATATATAATCCATAATTTATTGTACGCATCCTTGTATATTTTCCTAACATATTTATGTTAAAATAAACAAGACATATTCGTGTTTTTGGTAACATATACATTTAATATCATTGCTGCAACTTTATATACTTACAATACGTTTATAACTTGACATCTAAAAATTGGTTAAGTGCTGCCGAAACATATGACGTGTGATAATATATGCCGCACCCAAAATACGACTACATACTAGGCTATATGGGGGGAGCCTGTTAGAGTTCGGGAAAGTGGTTAGCAATGCTGGGGACATACTAGGCTATATGGGGGGAGCCTGTTAGAGTTCGGGAAAGTGGTTAGCAATGCTGGGGACATACTAGGCTATATGGGGGGAGCCTGTTAGAGTTCGGGAAAGTGGTTAGCAATGCTGGGGACATACTAGGCTATATGGGGGGAGCCTGTTAGAGTTCGGGAAAGTGGTTAGCAATGCTGGGGACATACTAGGCTATATGGGGGGAGCCTGTTAGAGTTCGGGAAAGTGGTTAGCAATGCTGGGGACATACTAGGCTATATGGGGGGAGCCTGTTAGAGTTCGGGAAAGTGGTTAGCAATGCTGGGGACATACTAGGCTATATGGGGGGAGCCTGTTAGAGTTCGGGAAAGTGGTTAGCAATGCTGGGGACATACTAGGCTATATGGGGGGAGCCTGTTAGAGTTCGGGAAAGTGGTTAGCAATGCTGGGGACATACTAGGCTATATGGGGGGAGCCTGTTAGAGTTCGGGAAAGTGGTTAGCAATGCTGGGGACATACTAGGCTATATGGGGGGAGCCTGTTAGAGTTCGGGAAAGTGGTTAGCAATGCTGGGGACATACTAGGCTATATGGGGGGAGCCTGTTAGAGTTCGGGAAAGTGGTTAGCAATGCTGGGGACATACTAGGCTATATGGGGGGAGCCTGTTAGAGTTCGGGAAAGTGGTTAGCAATGCTGGGGACATACTAGGCTATATGGGGGGAGCCTGTTAGAGTTCGGGAAAGTGGTTAGCAATGCTGGGGACATACTAGGCTATATGGGGGGAGCCTGTTAGAGTTCGGGAAAGTGGTTAGCAATGCTGGGGACATACTAGGCTATATGGGGGGAGCCTGTTAGAGTTCGGGAAAGTGGTTAGCAATGCTGGGGACATACTAGGCTATATGGGGGGAGCCTGTTAGAGTTCGGGAAAGTGGTTAGCAATGCTGGGGACATACTAGGCTATATGGGGGGAGCCTGTTAGAGTTCGGGAAAGTGGTTAGCAATGCTGGGGACATACTAGGCTATATGGGGGGAGCCTGTTAGAGTTCGGGAAAGTGGTTAGCAATGCTGGGGACATACTAGGCTATATGGGGGGAGCCTGTTAGAGTTCGGGAAAGTGGTTAGCAATGCTGGGGACATACTAGGCTATATGGGGGGAGCCTGTTAGAGTTCGGGAAAGTGGTTAGCAATGCTGGGGACATACTAGGCTATATGGGGGGAGCCTGTTAGAGTTCGGGAAAGTGGTTAGCAATGCTGGGGACATACTAGGCTATATGGGGGGAGCCTGTTAGAGTTCGGGAAAGTGGTTAGCAATGCTGGGGACATACTAGGCTATATGGGGGGAGCCTGTTAGAGTTCGGGAAAGTGGTTAGCAATGCTGGGGACATACTAGGCTATATGGGGGGAGCCTGTTAGAGTTCGGGAAAGTGGTTAGCAATGCTGGGGACATACTAGGCTATATGGGGGGAGCCTGTTAGAGTTCGGGAAAGTGGTTAGCAATGCTGGGGACATACTAGGCTATATGGGGGGAGCCTGTTAGAGTTCGGGAAAGTGGTTAGCAATGCTGGGGACATACTAGGCTATATGGGGGGAGCCTGTTAGAGTTCGGGAAAGTGGTTAGCAATGCTGGGGACATACTAGGCTATATGGGGGGAGCCTGTTAGAGTTCGGGAAAGTGGTTAGCAATGCTGGGGACATACTAGGCTATATGGGGGGAGCCTGTTAGAGTTCGGGAAAGTGGTTAGCAATGCTGGGGACATACTAGGCTATATGGGGGGAGCCTGTTAGAGTTCGGGAAAGTGGTTAGCAATGCTGGGGACATACTAGGCTATATGGGGGGAGCCTGTTAGAGTTCGGGAAAGTGGTTAGCAATGCTGGGGACATACTAGGCTATATGGGGGGAGCCTGTTAGAGTTCGGGAAAGTGGTTAGCAATGCTGGGGACATACTAGGCTATATGGGGGGAGCCTGTTAGAGTTCGGGAAAGTGGTTAGCAATGCTGGGGACATACTAGGCTATATGGGGGGAGCCTGTTAGAGTTCGGGAAAGTGGTTAGCAATGCTGGGGACATACTAGGCTATATGGGGGGAGCCTGTTAGAGTTCGGGAAAGTGGTTAGCAATGCTGGGGACATACTAGGCTATATGGGGGGAGCCTGTTAGAGTTCGGGAAAGTGGTTAGCAATGCTGGGGACATACTAGGCTATATGGGGGGAGCCTGTTAGAGTTCGGGAAAGTGGTTAGCAATGCTGGGGACATACTAGGCTATATGGGGGGAGCCTGTTAGAGTTCGGGAAAGTGGTTAGCAATGCTGGGGACATACTAGGCTATATGGGGGGAGCCTGTTAGAGTTCGGGAAAGTGGTTAGCAATGCTGGGGACATACTAGGCTATATGGGGGGAGCCTGTTAGAGTTCGGGAAAGTGGTTAGCAATGCTGGGGACATACTAGGCTATATGGGGGGAGCCTGTTAGAGTTCGGGAAAGTGGTTAGCAATGCTGGGGACATACTAGGCTATATGGGGGGAGCCTGTTAGAGTTCGGGAAAGTGGTTAGCAATGCTGGGGACATACTAGGCTATATGGGGGGAGCCTGTTAGAGTTCGGGAAAGTGGTTAGCAATGCTGGGGACATACTAGGCTATATGGGGGGAGCCTGTTAGAGTTCGGGAAAGTGGTTAGCAATGCTGGGGACATACTAGGCTATATGGGGGGAGCCTGTTAGAGTTCGGGAAAGTGGTTAGCAATGCTGGGGACATACTAGGCTATATGGGGGGAGCCTGTTAGAGTTCGGGAAAGTGGTTAGCAATGCTGGGGACATACTAGGCTATATGGGGGGAGCCTGTTAGAGTTCGGGAAAGTGGTTAGCAATGCTGGGGACATACTAGGCTATATGGGGGGAGCCTGTTAGAGTTCGGGAAAGTGGTTAGCAATGCTGGGGACATACTAGGCTATATGGGGGGAGCCTGTTAGAGTTCGGGAAAGTGGTTAGCAATGCTGGGGACATACTAGGCTATATGGGGGGAGCCTGTTAGAGTTCGGGAAAGTGGTTAGCAATGCTGGGGACATACTAGGCTATATGGGGGGAGCCTGTTAGAGTTCGGGAAAGTGGTTAGCAATGCTGGGGACATACTAGGCTATATGGGGGGAGCCTGTTAGAGTTCGGGAAAGTGGTTAGCAATGCTGGGGACATACTAGGCTATATGGGGGGAGCCTGTTAGAGTTCGGGAAAGTGGTTAGCAATGCTGGGGACATACTAGGCTATATGGGGGGAGCCTGTTAGAGTTCGGGAAAGTGGTTAGCAATGCTGGGGACATACTAGGCTATATGGGGGGAGCCTGTTAGAGTTCGGGAAAGTGGTTAGCAATGCTGGGGACATACTAGGCTATATGGGGGGAGCCTGTTAGAGTTCGGGAAAGTGGTTAGCAATGCTGGGGACATACTAGGCTATATGGGGGGAGCCTGTTAGAGTTCGGGAAAGTGGTTAGCAATGCTGGGGACATACTAGGCTATATGGGGGGAGCCTGTTAGAGTTCGGGAAAGTGGTTAGCAATGCTGGGGACATACTAGGCTATATGGGGGGAGCCTGTTAGAGTTCGGGAAAGTGGTTAGCAATGCTGGGGACATACTAGGCTATATGGGGGGAGCCTGTTAGAGTTCGGGAAAGTGGTTAGCAATGCTGGGGACATACTAGGCTATATGGGGGGAGCCTGTTAGAGTTCGGGAAAGTGGTTAGCAATGCTGGGGACATACTAGGCTATATGGGGGGAGCCTGTTAGAGTTCGGGAAAGTGGTTAGCAATGCTGGGGACATACTAGGCTATATGGGGGGAGCCTGTTAGAGTTCGGGAAAGTGGTTAGCAATGCTGGGGACATACTAGGCTATATGGGGGGAGCCTGTTAGAGTTCGGGAAAGTGGTTAGCAATGCTGGGGACATACTAGGCTATATGGGGGGAGCCTGTTAGAGTTCGGGAAAGTGGTTAGCAATGCTGGGGACATACTAGGCTATATGGGGGGAGCCTGTTAGAGTTCGGGAAAGTGGTTAGCAATGCTGGGGACATACTAGGCTATATGGGGGGAGCCTGTTAGAGTTCGGGAAAGTGGTTAGCAATGCTGGGGACATACTAGGCTATATGGGGGGAGCCTGTTAGAGTTCGGGAAAGTGGTTAGCAATGCTGGGGACATACTAGGCTATATGGGGGGAGCCTGTTAGAGTTCGGGAAAGTGGTTAGCAATGCTGGGGACATACTAGGCTATATGGGGGGAGCCTGTTAGAGTTCGGGAAAGTGGTTAGCAATGCTGGGGACATACTAGGCTATATGGGGGGAGCCTGTTAGAGTTCGGGAAAGTGGTTAGCAATGCTGGGGACATACTAGGCTATATGGGGGGAGCCTGTTAGAGTTCGGGAAAGTGGTTAGCAATGCTGGGGACATACTAGGCTATATGGGGGGAGCCTGTTAGAGTTCGGGAAAGTGGTTAGCAATGCTGGGGACATACTAGGCTATATGGGGGGAGCCTGTTAGAGTTCGGGAAAGTGGTTAGCAATGCTGGGGACATACTAGGCTATATGGGGGGAGCCTGTTAGAGTTCGGGAAAGTGGTTAGCAATGCTGGGGACATACTAGGCTATATGGGGGGAGCCTGTTAGAGTTCGGGAAAGTGGTTAGCAATGCTGGGGACATACTAGGCTATATGGGGGGAGCCTGTTAGAGTTCGGGAAAGTGGTTAGCAATGCTGGGGACATACTAGGCTATATGGGGGGAGCCTGTTAGAGTTCGGGAAAGTGGTTAGCAATGCTGGGGACATACTAGGCTATATGGGGGGAGCCTGTTAGAGTTCGGGAAAGTGGTTAGCAATGCTGGGGACATACTAGGCTATATGGGGGGAGCCTGTTAGAGTTCGGGAAAGTGGTTAGCAATGCTGGGGACATACTAGGCTATATGGGGGGAGCCTGTTAGAGTTCGGGAAAGTGGTTAGCAATGCTGGGGACATACTAGGCTATATGGGGGGAGCCTGTTAGAGTTCGGGAAAGTGGTTAGCAATGCTGGGGACATACTAGGCTATATGGGGGGAGCCTGTTAGAGTTCGGGAAAGTGGTTAGCAATGCTGGGGACATACTAGGCTATATGGGGGGAGCCTGTTAGAGTTCGGGAAAGTGGTTAGCAATGCTGGGGACATACTAGGCTATATGGGGGGAGCCTGTTAGAGTTCGGGAAAGTGGTTAGCAATGCTGGGGACATACTAGGCTATATGGGGGGAGCCTGTTAGAGTTCGGGAAAGTGGTTAGCAATGCTGGGGACATACTAGGCTATATGGGGGGAGCCTGTTAGAGTTCGGGAAAGTGGTTAGCAATGCTGGGGACATACTAGGCTATATGGGGGGAGCCTGTTAGAGTTCGGGAAAGTGGTTAGCAATGCTGGGGACATACTAGGCTATATGGGGGGAGCCTGTTAGAGTTCGGGAAAGTGGTTAGCAATGCTGGGGACATACTAGGCTATATGGGGGGAGCCTGTTAGAGTTCGGGAAAGTGGTTAGCAATGCTGGGGACATACTAGGCTATATGGGGGGAGCCTGTTAGAGTTCGGGAAAGTGGTTAGCAATGCTGGGGACATACTAGGCTATATGGGGGGAGCCTGTTAGAGTTCGGGAAAGTGGTTAGCAATGCTGGGGACATACTAGGCTATATGGGGGGAGCCTGTTAGAGTTCGGGAAAGTGGTTAGCAATGCTGGGGACATACTAGGCTATATGGGGGGAGCCTGTTAGAGTTCGGGAAAGTGGTTAGCAATGCTGGGGACATACTAGGCTATATGGGGGGAGCCTGTTAGAGTTCGGGAAAGTGGTTAGCAATGCTGGGGACATACTAGGCTATATGGGGGGAGCCTGTTAGAGTTCGGGAAAGTGGTTAGCAATGCTGGGGACATACTAGGCTATATGGGGGGAGCCTGTTAGAGTTCGGGAAAGTGGTTAGCAATGCTGGGGACATACTAGGCTATATGGGGGGAGCCTGTTAGAGTTCGGGAAAGTGGTTAGCAATGCTGGGGACATACTAGGCTATATGGGGGGAGCCTGTTAGAGTTCGGGAAAGTGGTTAGCAATGCTGGGGACATACTAGGCTATATGGGGGGAGCCTGTTAGAGTTCGGGAAAGTGGTTAGCAATGCTGGGGACATACTAGGCTATATGGGGGGAGCCTGTTAGAGTTCGGGAAAGTGGTTAGCAATGCTGGGGACATACTAGGCTATATGGGGGGAGCCTGTTAGAGTTCGGGAAAGTGGTTAGCAATGCTGGGGACATACTAGGCTATATGGGGGGAGCCTGTTAGAGTTCGGGAAAGTGGTTAGCAATGCTGGGGACATACTAGGCTATATGGGGGGAGCCTGTTAGAGTTCGGGAAAGTGGTTAGCAATGCTGGGGACATACTAGGCTATATGGGGGGAGCCTGTTAGAGTTCGGGAAAGTGGTTAGCAATGCTGGGGACATACTAGGCTATATGGGGGGAGCCTGTTAGAGTTCGGGAAAGTGGTTAGCAATGCTGGGGACATACTAGGCTATATGGGGGGAGCCTGTTAGAGTTCGGGAAAGTGGTTAGCAATGCTGGGGACATACTAGGCTATATGGGGGGAGCCTGTTAGAGTTCGGGAAAGTGGTTAGCAATGCTGGGGACATACTAGGCTATATGGGGGGAGCCTGTTAGAGTTCGGGAAAGTGGTTAGCAATGCTGGGGACATACTAGGCTATATGGGGGGAGCCTGTTAGAGTTCGGGAAAGTGGTTAGCAATGCTGGGGACATACTAGGCTATATGGGGGGAGCCTGTTAGAGTTCGGGAAAGTGGTTAGCAATGCTGGGGACATACTAGGCTATATGGGGGGAGCCTGTTAGAGTTCGGGAAAGTGGTTAGCAATGCTGGGGACATACTAGGCTATATGGGGGGAGCCTGTTAGAGTTCGGGAAAGTGGTTAGCAATGCTGGGGACATACTAGGCTATATGGGGGGAGCCTGTTAGAGTTCGGGAAAGTGGTTAGCAATGCTGGGGACATACTAGGCTATATGGGGGGAGCCTGTTAGAGTTCGGGAAAGTGGTTAGCAATGCTGGGGACATACTAGGCTATATGGGGGGAGCCTGTTAGAGTTCGGGAAAGTGGTTAGCAATGCTGGGGACATACTAGGCTATATGGGGGGAGCCTGTTAGAGTTCGGGAAAGTGGTTAGCAATGCTGGGGACATACTAGGCTATATGGGGGGAGCCTGTTAGAGTTCGGGAAAGTGGTTAGCAATGCTGGGGACATACTAGGCTATATGGGGGGAGCCTGTTAGAGTTCGGGAAAGTGGTTAGCAATGCTGGGGACATACTAGGCTATATGGGGGGAGCCTGTTAGAGTTCGGGAAAGTGGTTAGCAATGCTGGGGACATACTAGGCTATATGGGGGGAGCCTGTTAGAGTTCGGGAAAGTGGTTAGCAATGCTGGGGACATACTAGGCTATATGGGGGGAGCCTGTTAGAGTTCGGGAAAGTGGTTAGCAATGCTGGGGACATACTAGGCTATATGGGGGGAGCCTGTTAGAGTTCGGGAAAGTGGTTAGCAATGCTGGGGACATACTAGGCTATATGGGGGGAGCCTGTTAGAGTTCGGGAAAGTGGTTAGCAATGCTGGGGACATACTAGGCTATATGGGGGGAGCCTGTTAGAGTTCGGGAAAGTGGTTAGCAATGCTGGGGACATACTAGGCTATATGGGGGGAGCCTGTTAGAGTTCGGGAAAGTGGTTAGCAATGCTGGGGACATACTAGGCTATATGGGGGGAGCCTGTTAGAGTTCGGGAAAGTGGTTAGCAATGCTGGGGACATACTAGGCTATATGGGGGGAGCCTGTTAGAGTTCGGGAAAGTGGTTAGCAATGCTGGGGACATACTAGGCTATATGGGGGGAGCCTGTTAGAGTTCGGGAAAGTGGTTAGCAATGCTGGGGACATACTAGGCTATATGGGGGGAGCCTGTTAGAGTTCGGGAAAGTGGTTAGCAATGCTGGGGACATACTAGGCTATATGGGGGGAGCCTGTTAGAGTTCGGGAAAGTGGTTAGCAATGCTGGGGACATACTAGGCTATATGGGGGGAGCCTGTTAGAGTTCGGGAAAGTGGTTAGCAATGCTGGGGACATACTAGGCTATATGGGGGGAGCCTGTTAGAGTTCGGGAAAGTGGTTAGCAATGCTGGGGACATACTAGGCTATATGGGGGGAGCCTGTTAGAGTTCGGGAAAGTGGTTAGCAATGCTGGGGACATACTAGGCTATATGGGGGGAGCCTGTTAGAGTTCGGGAAAGTGGTTAGCAATGCTGGGGACATACTAGGCTATATGGGGGGAGCCTGTTAGAGTTCGGGAAAGTGGTTAGCAATGCTGGGGACATACTAGGCTATATGGGGGGAGCCTGTTAGAGTTCGGGAAAGTGGTTAGCAATGCTGGGGACATACTAGGCTATATGGGGGGAGCCTGTTAGAGTTCGGGAAAGTGGTTAGCAATGCTGGGGACATACTAGGCTATATGGGGGGAGCCTGTTAGAGTTCGGGAAAGTGGTTAGCAATGCTGGGGACATACTAGGCTATATGGGGGGAGCCTGTTAGAGTTCGGGAAAGTGGTTAGCAATGCTGGGGACATACTAGGCTATATGGGGGGAGCCTGTTAGAGTTCGGGAAAGTGGTTAGCAATGCTGGGGACATACTAGGCTATATGGGGGGAGCCTGTTAGAGTTCGGGAAAGTGGTTAGCAATGCTGGGGACATACTAGGCTATATGGGGGGAGCCTGTTAGAGTTCGGGAAAGTGGTTAGCAATGCTGGGGACATACTAGGCTATATGGGGGGAGCCTGTTAGAGTTCGGGAAAGTGGTTAGCAATGCTGGGGACATACTAGGCTATATGGGGGGAGCCTGTTAGAGTTCGGGAAAGTGGTTAGCAATGCTGGGGACATACTAGGCTATATGGGGGGAGCCTGTTAGAGTTCGGGAAAGTGGTTAGCAATGCTGGGGACATACTAGGCTATATGGGGGGAGCCTGTTAGAGTTCGGGAAAGTGGTTAGCAATGCTGGGGACATACTAGGCTATATGGGGGGAGCCTGTTAGAGTTCGGGAAAGTGGTTAGCAATGCTGGGGACATACTAGGCTATATGGGGGGAGCCTGTTAGAGTTCGGGAAAGTGGTTAGCAATGCTGGGGACATACTAGGCTATATGGGGGGAGCCTGTTAGAGTTCGGGAAAGTGGTTAGCAATGCTGGGGACATACTAGGCTATATGGGGGGAGCCTGTTAGAGTTCGGGAAAGTGGTTAGCAATGCTGGGGACATACTAGGCTATATGGGGGGAGCCTGTTAGAGTTCGGGAAAGTGGTTAGCAATGCTGGGGACATACTAGGCTATATGGGGGGAGCCTGTTAGAGTTCGGGAAAGTGGTTAGCAATGCTGGGGACATACTAGGCTATATGGGGGGAGCCTGTTAGAGTTCGGGAAAGTGGTTAGCAATGCTGGGGACATACTAGGCTATATGGGGGGAGCCTGTTAGAGTTCGGGAAAGTGGTTAGCAATGCTGGGGACATACTAGGCTATATGGGGGGAGCCTGTTAGAGTTCGGGAAAGTGGTTAGCAATGCTGGGGACATACTAGGCTATATGGGGGGAGCCTGTTAGAGTTCGGGAAAGTGGTTAGCAATGCTGGGGACATACTAGGCTATATGGGGGGAGCCTGTTAGAGTTCGGGAAAGTGGTTAGCAATGCTGGGGACATACTAGGCTATATGGGGGGAGCCTGTTAGAGTTCGGGAAAGTGGTTAGCAATGCTGGGGACATACTAGGCTATATGGGGGGAGCCTGTTAGAGTTCGGGAAAGTGGTTAGCAATGCTGGGGACATACTAGGCTATATGGGGGGAGCCTGTTAGAGTTCGGGAAAGTGGTTAGCAATGCTGGGGACATACTAGGCTATATGGGGGGAGCCTGTTAGAGTTCGGGAAAGTGGTTAGCAATGCTGGGGACATACTAGGCTATATGGGGGGAGCCTGTTAGAGTTCGGGAAAGTGGTTAGCAATGCTGGGGACATACTAGGCTATATGGGGGGAGCCTGTTAGAGTTCGGGAAAGTGGTTAGCAATGCTGGGGACATACTAGGCTATATGGGGGGAGCCTGTTAGAGTTCGGGAAAGTGGTTAGCAATGCTGGGGACATACTAGGCTATATGGGGGGAGCCTGTTAGAGTTCGGGAAAGTGGTTAGCAATGCTGGGGACATACTAGGCTATATGGGGGGAGCCTGTTAGAGTTCGGGAAAGTGGTTAGCAATGCTGGGGACATACTAGGCTATATGGGGGGAGCCTGTTAGAGTTCGGGAAAGTGGTTAGCAATGCTGGGGACATACTAGGCTATATGGGGGGAGCCTGTTAGAGTTCGGGAAAGTGGTTAGCAATGCTGGGGACATACTAGGCTATATGGGGGGAGCCTGTTAGAGTTCGGGAAAGTGGTTAGCAATGCTGGGGACATACTAGGCTATATGGGGGGAGCCTGTTAGAGTTCGGGAAAGTGGTTAGCAATGCTGGGGACATACTAGGCTATATGGGGGGAGCCTGTTAGAGTTCGGGAAAGTGGTTAGCAATGCTGGGGACATACTAGGCTATATGGGGGGAGCCTGTTAGAGTTCGGGAAAGTGGTTAGCAATGCTGGGGACATACTAGGCTATATGGGGGGAGCCTGTTAGAGTTCGGGAAAGTGGTTAGCAATGCTGGGGACATACTAGGCTATATGGGGGG
>OY776279.1:84064054-84327958 GCA_963675445.1 Linnaemya vulpina | reverse complement strand
CCCCATATAGCCTAGTATGTCCCCAGCATTGCTAACCACTTTCCCGAACTCTAACAGGCTCCCCCCATATAGCCTAGTATGTCCCCAGCATTGCTAACCACTTTCCCGAACTCTAACAGGCTCCCCCCATATAGCCTAGTATGTCCCCAGCATTGCTAACCACTTTCCCGAACTCTAACAGGCTCCCCCCATATAGCCTAGTATGTCCCCAGCATTGCTAACCACTTTCCCGAACTCTAACAGGCTCCCCCCATATAGCCTAGTATGTCCCCAGCATTGCTAACCACTTTCCCGAACTCTAACAGGCTCCCCCCATATAGCCTAGTATGTCCCCAGCATTGCTAACCACTTTCCCGAACTCTAACAGGCTCCCCCCATATAGCCTAGTATGTCCCCAGCATTGCTAACCACTTTCCCGAACTCTAACAGGCTCCCCCCATATAGCCTAGTATGTCCCCAGCATTGCTAACCACTTTCCCGAACTCTAACAGGCTCCCCCCATATAGCCTAGTATGTCCCCAGCATTGCTAACCACTTTCCCGAACTCTAACAGGCTCCCCCCATATAGCCTAGTATGTCCCCAGCATTGCTAACCACTTTCCCGAACTCTAACAGGCTCCCCCCATATAGCCTAGTATGTCCCCAGCATTGCTAACCACTTTCCCGAACTCTAACAGGCTCCCCCCATATAGCCTAGTATGTCCCCAGCATTGCTAACCACTTTCCCGAACTCTAACAGGCTCCCCCCATATAGCCTAGTATGTCCCCAGCATTGCTAACCACTTTCCCGAACTCTAACAGGCTCCCCCCATATAGCCTAGTATGTCCCCAGCATTGCTAACCACTTTCCCGAACTCTAACAGGCTCCCCCCATATAGCCTAGTATGTCCCCAGCATTGCTAACCACTTTCCCGAACTCTAACAGGCTCCCCCCATATAGCCTAGTATGTCCCCAGCATTGCTAACCACTTTCCCGAACTCTAACAGGCTCCCCCCATATAGCCTAGTATGTCCCCAGCATTGCTAACCACTTTCCCGAACTCTAACAGGCTCCCCCCATATAGCCTAGTATGTCCCCAGCATTGCTAACCACTTTCCCGAACTCTAACAGGCTCCCCCCATATAGCCTAGTATGTCCCCAGCATTGCTAACCACTTTCCCGAACTCTAACAGGCTCCCCCCATATAGCCTAGTATGTCCCCAGCATTGCTAACCACTTTCCCGAACTCTAACAGGCTCCCCCCATATAGCCTAGTATGTCCCCAGCATTGCTAACCACTTTCCCGAACTCTAACAGGCTCCCCCCATATAGCCTAGTATGTCCCCAGCATTGCTAACCACTTTCCCGAACTCTAACAGGCTCCCCCCATATAGCCTAGTATGTCCCCAGCATTGCTAACCACTTTCCCGAACTCTAACAGGCTCCCCCCATATAGCCTAGTATGTCCCCAGCATTGCTAACCACTTTCCCGAACTCTAACAGGCTCCCCCCATATAGCCTAGTATGTCCCCAGCATTGCTAACCACTTTCCCGAACTCTAACAGGCTCCCCCCATATAGCCTAGTATGTCCCCAGCATTGCTAACCACTTTCCCGAACTCTAACAGGCTCCCCCCATATAGCCTAGTATGTCCCCAGCATTGCTAACCACTTTCCCGAACTCTAACAGGCTCCCCCCATATAGCCTAGTATGTCCCCAGCATTGCTAACCACTTTCCCGAACTCTAACAGGCTCCCCCCATATAGCCTAGTATGTCCCCAGCATTGCTAACCACTTTCCCGAACTCTAACAGGCTCCCCCCATATAGCCTAGTATGTCCCCAGCATTGCTAACCACTTTCCCGAACTCTAACAGGCTCCCCCCATATAGCCTAGTATGTCCCCAGCATTGCTAACCACTTTCCCGAACTCTAACAGGCTCCCCCCATATAGCCTAGTATGTCCCCAGCATTGCTAACCACTTTCCCGAACTCTAACAGGCTCCCCCCATATAGCCTAGTATGTCCCCAGCATTGCTAACCACTTTCCCGAACTCTAACAGGCTCCCCCCATATAGCCTAGTATGTCCCCAGCATTGCTAACCACTTTCCCGAACTCTAACAGGCTCCCCCCATATAGCCTAGTATGTCCCCAGCATTGCTAACCACTTTCCCGAACTCTAACAGGCTCCCCCCATATAGCCTAGTATGTCCCCAGCATTGCTAACCACTTTCCCGAACTCTAACAGGCTCCCCCCATATAGCCTAGTATGTCCCCAGCATTGCTAACCACTTTCCCGAACTCTAACAGGCTCCCCCCATATAGCCTAGTATGTCCCCAGCATTGCTAACCACTTTCCCGAACTCTAACAGGCTCCCCCCATATAGCCTAGTATGTCCCCAGCATTGCTAACCACTTTCCCGAACTCTAACAGGCTCCCCCCATATAGCCTAGTATGTCCCCAGCATTGCTAACCACTTTCCCGAACTCTAACAGGCTCCCCCCATATAGCCTAGTATGTCCCCAGCATTGCTAACCACTTTCCCGAACTCTAACAGGCTCCCCCCATATAGCCTAGTATGTCCCCAGCATTGCTAACCACTTTCCCGAACTCTAACAGGCTCCCCCCATATAGCCTAGTATGTCCCCAGCATTGCTAACCACTTTCCCGAACTCTAACAGGCTCCCCCCATATAGCCTAGTATGTCCCCAGCATTGCTAACCACTTTCCCGAACTCTAACAGGCTCCCCCCATATAGCCTAGTATGTCCCCAGCATTGCTAACCACTTTCCCGAACTCTAACAGGCTCCCCCCATATAGCCTAGTATGTCCCCAGCATTGCTAACCACTTTCCCGAACTCTAACAGGCTCCCCCCATATAGCCTAGTATGTCCCCAGCATTGCTAACCACTTTCCCGAACTCTAACAGGCTCCCCCCATATAGCCTAGTATGTCCCCAGCATTGCTAACCACTTTCCCGAACTCTAACAGGCTCCCCCCATATAGCCTAGTATGTCCCCAGCATTGCTAACCACTTTCCCGAACTCTAACAGGCTCCCCCCATATAGCCTAGTATGTCCCCAGCATTGCTAACCACTTTCCCGAACTCTAACAGGCTCCCCCCATATAGCCTAGTATGTCCCCAGCATTGCTAACCACTTTCCCGAACTCTAACAGGCTCCCCCCATATAGCCTAGTATGTCCCCAGCATTGCTAACCACTTTCCCGAACTCTAACAGGCTCCCCCCATATAGCCTAGTATGTCCCCAGCATTGCTAACCACTTTCCCGAACTCTAACAGGCTCCCCCCATATAGCCTAGTATGTCCCCAGCATTGCTAACCACTTTCCCGAACTCTAACAGGCTCCCCCCATATAGCCTAGTATGTCCCCAGCATTGCTAACCACTTTCCCGAACTCTAACAGGCTCCCCCCATATAGCCTAGTATGTCCCCAGCATTGCTAACCACTTTCCCGAACTCTAACAGGCTCCCCCCATATAGCCTAGTATGTCCCCAGCATTGCTAACCACTTTCCCGAACTCTAACAGGCTCCCCCCATATAGCCTAGTATGTCCCCAGCATTGCTAACCACTTTCCCGAACTCTAACAGGCTCCCCCCATATAGCCTAGTATGTCCCCAGCATTGCTAACCACTTTCCCGAACTCTAACAGGCTCCCCCCATATAGCCTAGTATGTCCCCAGCATTGCTAACCACTTTCCCGAACTCTAACAGGCTCCCCCCATATAGCCTAGTATGTCCCCAGCATTGCTAACCACTTTCCCGAACTCTAACAGGCTCCCCCCATATAGCCTAGTATGTCCCCAGCATTGCTAACCACTTTCCCGAACTCTAACAGGCTCCCCCCATATAGCCTAGTATGTCCCCAGCATTGCTAACCACTTTCCCGAACTCTAACAGGCTCCCCCCATATAGCCTAGTATGTCCCCAGCATTGCTAACCACTTTCCCGAACTCTAACAGGCTCCCCCCATATAGCCTAGTATGTCCCCAGCATTGCTAACCACTTTCCCGAACTCTAACAGGCTCCCCCCATATAGCCTAGTATGTCCCCAGCATTGCTAACCACTTTCCCGAACTCTAACAGGCTCCCCCCATATAGCCTAGTATGTCCCCAGCATTGCTAACCACTTTCCCGAACTCTAACAGGCTCCCCCCATATAGCCTAGTATGTCCCCAGCATTGCTAACCACTTTCCCGAACTCTAACAGGCTCCCCCCATATAGCCTAGTATGTCCCCAGCATTGCTAACCACTTTCCCGAACTCTAACAGGCTCCCCCCATATAGCCTAGTATGTCCCCAGCATTGCTAACCACTTTCCCGAACTCTAACAGGCTCCCCCCATATAGCCTAGTATGTCCCCAGCATTGCTAACCACTTTCCCGAACTCTAACAGGCTCCCCCCATATAGCCTAGTATGTCCCCAGCATTGCTAACCACTTTCCCGAACTCTAACAGGCTCCCCCCATATAGCCTAGTATGTCCCCAGCATTGCTAACCACTTTCCCGAACTCTAACAGGCTCCCCCCATATAGCCTAGTATGTCCCCAGCATTGCTAACCACTTTCCCGAACTCTAACAGGCTCCCCCCATATAGCCTAGTATGTCCCCAGCATTGCTAACCACTTTCCCGAACTCTAACAGGCTCCCCCCATATAGCCTAGTATGTCCCCAGCATTGCTAACCACTTTCCCGAACTCTAACAGGCTCCCCCCATATAGCCTAGTATGTCCCCAGCATTGCTAACCACTTTCCCGAACTCTAACAGGCTCCCCCCATATAGCCTAGTATGTCCCCAGCATTGCTAACCACTTTCCCGAACTCTAACAGGCTCCCCCCATATAGCCTAGTATGTCCCCAGCATTGCTAACCACTTTCCCGAACTCTAACAGGCTCCCCCCATATAGCCTAGTATGTCCCCAGCATTGCTAACCACTTTCCCGAACTCTAACAGGCTCCCCCCATATAGCCTAGTATGTCCCCAGCATTGCTAACCACTTTCCCGAACTCTAACAGGCTCCCCCCATATAGCCTAGTATGTCCCCAGCATTGCTAACCACTTTCCCGAACTCTAACAGGCTCCCCCCATATAGCCTAGTATGTCCCCAGCATTGCTAACCACTTTCCCGAACTCTAACAGGCTCCCCCCATATAGCCTAGTATGTCCCCAGCATTGCTAACCACTTTCCCGAACTCTAACAGGCTCCCCCCATATAGCCTAGTATGTCCCCAGCATTGCTAACCACTTTCCCGAACTCTAACAGGCTCCCCCCATATAGCCTAGTATGTCCCCAGCATTGCTAACCACTTTCCCGAACTCTAACAGGCTCCCCCCATATAGCCTAGTATGTCCCCAGCATTGCTAACCACTTTCCCGAACTCTAACAGGCTCCCCCCATATAGCCTAGTATGTCCCCAGCATTGCTAACCACTTTCCCGAACTCTAACAGGCTCCCCCCATATAGCCTAGTATGTCCCCAGCATTGCTAACCACTTTCCCGAACTCTAACAGGCTCCCCCCATATAGCCTAGTATGTCCCCAGCATTGCTAACCACTTTCCCGAACTCTAACAGGCTCCCCCCATATAGCCTAGTATGTCCCCAGCATTGCTAACCACTTTCCCGAACTCTAACAGGCTCCCCCCATATAGCCTAGTATGTCCCCAGCATTGCTAACCACTTTCCCGAACTCTAACAGGCTCCCCCCATATAGCCTAGTATGTCCCCAGCATTGCTAACCACTTTCCCGAACTCTAACAGGCTCCCCCCATATAGCCTAGTATGTCCCCAGCATTGCTAACCACTTTCCCGAACTCTAACAGGCTCCCCCCATATAGCCTAGTATGTCCCCAGCATTGCTAACCACTTTCCCGAACTCTAACAGGCTCCCCCCATATAGCCTAGTATGTCCCCAGCATTGCTAACCACTTTCCCGAACTCTAACAGGCTCCCCCCATATAGCCTAGTATGTCCCCAGCATTGCTAACCACTTTCCCGAACTCTAACAGGCTCCCCCCATATAGCCTAGTATGTCCCCAGCATTGCTAACCACTTTCCCGAACTCTAACAGGCTCCCCCCATATAGCCTAGTATGTCCCCAGCATTGCTAACCACTTTCCCGAACTCTAACAGGCTCCCCCCATATAGCCTAGTATGTCCCCAGCATTGCTAACCACTTTCCCGAACTCTAACAGGCTCCCCCCATATAGCCTAGTATGTCCCCAGCATTGCTAACCACTTTCCCGAACTCTAACAGGCTCCCCCCATATAGCCTAGTATGTCCCCAGCATTGCTAACCACTTTCCCGAACTCTAACAGGCTCCCCCCATATAGCCTAGTATGTCCCCAGCATTGCTAACCACTTTCCCGAACTCTAACAGGCTCCCCCCATATAGCCTAGTATGTCCCCAGCATTGCTAACCACTTTCCCGAACTCTAACAGGCTCCCCCCATATAGCCTAGTATGTCCCCAGCATTGCTAACCACTTTCCCGAACTCTAACAGGCTCCCCCCATATAGCCTAGTATGTCCCCAGCATTGCTAACCACTTTCCCGAACTCTAACAGGCTCCCCCCATATAGCCTAGTATGTCCCCAGCATTGCTAACCACTTTCCCGAACTCTAACAGGCTCCCCCCATATAGCCTAGTATGTCCCCAGCATTGCTAACCACTTTCCCGAACTCTAACAGGCTCCCCCCATATAGCCTAGTATGTCCCCAGCATTGCTAACCACTTTCCCGAACTCTAACAGGCTCCCCCCATATAGCCTAGTATGTCCCCAGCATTGCTAACCACTTTCCCGAACTCTAACAGGCTCCCCCCATATAGCCTAGTATGTCCCCAGCATTGCTAACCACTTTCCCGAACTCTAACAGGCTCCCCCCATATAGCCTAGTATGTCCCCAGCATTGCTAACCACTTTCCCGAACTCTAACAGGCTCCCCCCATATAGCCTAGTATGTCCCCAGCATTGCTAACCACTTTCCCGAACTCTAACAGGCTCCCCCCATATAGCCTAGTATGTCCCCAGCATTGCTAACCACTTTCCCGAACTCTAACAGGCTCCCCCCATATAGCCTAGTATGTCCCCAGCATTGCTAACCACTTTCCCGAACTCTAACAGGCTCCCCCCATATAGCCTAGTATGTCCCCAGCATTGCTAACCACTTTCCCGAACTCTAACAGGCTCCCCCCATATAGCCTAGTATGTCCCCAGCATTGCTAACCACTTTCCCGAACTCTAACAGGCTCCCCCCATATAGCCTAGTATGTCCCCAGCATTGCTAACCACTTTCCCGAACTCTAACAGGCTCCCCCCATATAGCCTAGTATGTCCCCAGCATTGCTAACCACTTTCCCGAACTCTAACAGGCTCCCCCCATATAGCCTAGTATGTCCCCAGCATTGCTAACCACTTTCCCGAACTCTAACAGGCTCCCCCCATATAGCCTAGTATGTCCCCAGCATTGCTAACCACTTTCCCGAACTCTAACAGGCTCCCCCCATATAGCCTAGTATGTCCCCAGCATTGCTAACCACTTTCCCGAACTCTAACAGGCTCCCCCCATATAGCCTAGTATGTCCCCAGCATTGCTAACCACTTTCCCGAACTCTAACAGGCTCCCCCCATATAGCCTAGTATGTCCCCAGCATTGCTAACCACTTTCCCGAACTCTAACAGGCTCCCCCCATATAGCCTAGTATGTCCCCAGCATTGCTAACCACTTTCCCGAACTCTAACAGGCTCCCCCCATATAGCCTAGTATGTCCCCAGCATTGCTAACCACTTTCCCGAACTCTAACAGGCTCCCCCCATATAGCCTAGTATGTCCCCAGCATTGCTAACCACTTTCCCGAACTCTAACAGGCTCCCCCCATATAGCCTAGTATGTCCCCAGCATTGCTAACCACTTTCCCGAACTCTAACAGGCTCCCCCCATATAGCCTAGTATGTCCCCAGCATTGCTAACCACTTTCCCGAACTCTAACAGGCTCCCCCCATATAGCCTAGTATGTCCCCAGCATTGCTAACCACTTTCCCGAACTCTAACAGGCTCCCCCCATATAGCCTAGTATGTCCCCAGCATTGCTAACCACTTTCCCGAACTCTAACAGGCTCCCCCCATATAGCCTAGTATGTCCCCAGCATTGCTAACCACTTTCCCGAACTCTAACAGGCTCCCCCCATATAGCCTAGTATGTCCCCAGCATTGCTAACCACTTTCCCGAACTCTAACAGGCTCCCCCCATATAGCCTAGTATGTCCCCAGCATTGCTAACCACTTTCCCGAACTCTAACAGGCTCCCCCCATATAGCCTAGTATGTCCCCAGCATTGCTAACCACTTTCCCGAACTCTAACAGGCTCCCCCCATATAGCCTAGTATGTCCCCAGCATTGCTAACCACTTTCCCGAACTCTAACAGGCTCCCCCCATATAGCCTAGTATGTCCCCAGCATTGCTAACCACTTTCCCGAACTCTAACAGGCTCCCCCCATATAGCCTAGTATGTCCCCAGCATTGCTAACCACTTTCCCGAACTCTAACAGGCTCCCCCCATATAGCCTAGTATGTCCCCAGCATTGCTAACCACTTTCCCGAACTCTAACAGGCTCCCCCCATATAGCCTAGTATGTCCCCAGCATTGCTAACCACTTTCCCGAACTCTAACAGGCTCCCCCCATATAGCCTAGTATGTCCCCAGCATTGCTAACCACTTTCCCGAACTCTAACAGGCTCCCCCCATATAGCCTAGTATGTCCCCAGCATTGCTAACCACTTTCCCGAACTCTAACAGGCTCCCCCCATATAGCCTAGTATGTCCCCAGCATTGCTAACCACTTTCCCGAACTCTAACAGGCTCCCCCCATATAGCCTAGTATGTCCCCAGCATTGCTAACCACTTTCCCGAACTCTAACAGGCTCCCCCCATATAGCCTAGTATGTCCCCAGCATTGCTAACCACTTTCCCGAACTCTAACAGGCTCCCCCCATATAGCCTAGTATGTCCCCAGCATTGCTAACCACTTTCCCGAACTCTAACAGGCTCCCCCCATATAGCCTAGTATGTCCCCAGCATTGCTAACCACTTTCCCGAACTCTAACAGGCTCCCCCCATATAGCCTAGTATGTCCCCAGCATTGCTAACCACTTTCCCGAACTCTAACAGGCTCCCCCCATATAGCCTAGTATGTCCCCAGCATTGCTAACCACTTTCCCGAACTCTAACAGGCTCCCCCCATATAGCCTAGTATGTCCCCAGCATTGCTAACCACTTTCCCGAACTCTAACAGGCTCCCCCCATATAGCCTAGTATGTCCCCAGCATTGCTAACCACTTTCCCGAACTCTAACAGGCTCCCCCCATATAGCCTAGTATGTCCCCAGCATTGCTAACCACTTTCCCGAACTCTAACAGGCTCCCCCCATATAGCCTAGTATGTCCCCAGCATTGCTAACCACTTTCCCGAACTCTAACAGGCTCCCCCCATATAGCCTAGTATGTCCCCAGCATTGCTAACCACTTTCCCGAACTCTAACAGGCTCCCCCCATATAGCCTAGTATGTCCCCAGCATTGCTAACCACTTTCCCGAACTCTAACAGGCTCCCCCCATATAGCCTAGTATGTCCCCAGCATTGCTAACCACTTTCCCGAACTCTAACAGGCTCCCCCCATATAGCCTAGTATGTCCCCAGCATTGCTAACCACTTTCCCGAACTCTAACAGGCTCCCCCCATATAGCCTAGTATGTCCCCAGCATTGCTAACCACTTTCCCGAACTCTAACAGGCTCCCCCCATATAGCCTAGTATGTCCCCAGCATTGCTAACCACTTTCCCGAACTCTAACAGGCTCCCCCCATATAGCCTAGTATGTCCCCAGCATTGCTAACCACTTTCCCGAACTCTAACAGGCTCCCCCCATATAGCCTAGTATGTCCCCAGCATTGCTAACCACTTTCCCGAACTCTAACAGGCTCCCCCCATATAGCCTAGTATGTCCCCAGCATTGCTAACCACTTTCCCGAACTCTAACAGGCTCCCCCCATATAGCCTAGTATGTCCCCAGCATTGCTAACCACTTTCCCGAACTCTAACAGGCTCCCCCCATATAGCCTAGTATGTCCCCAGCATTGCTAACCACTTTCCCGAACTCTAACAGGCTCCCCCCATATAGCCTAGTATGTCCCCAGCATTGCTAACCACTTTCCCGAACTCTAACAGGCTCCCCCCATATAGCCTAGTATGTCCCCAGCATTGCTAACCACTTTCCCGAACTCTAACAGGCTCCCCCCATATAGCCTAGTATGTCCCCAGCATTGCTAACCACTTTCCCGAACTCTAACAGGCTCCCCCCATATAGCCTAGTATGTCCCCAGCATTGCTAACCACTTTCCCGAACTCTAACAGGCTCCCCCCATATAGCCTAGTATGTCCCCAGCATTGCTAACCACTTTCCCGAACTCTAACAGGCTCCCCCCATATAGCCTAGTATGTCCCCAGCATTGCTAACCACTTTCCCGAACTCTAACAGGCTCCCCCCATATAGCCTAGTATGTCCCCAGCATTGCTAACCACTTTCCCGAACTCTAACAGGCTCCCCCCATATAGCCTAGTATGTCCCCAGCATTGCTAACCACTTTCCCGAACTCTAACAGGCTCCCCCCATATAGCCTAGTATGTCCCCAGCATTGCTAACCACTTTCCCGAACTCTAACAGGCTCCCCCCATATAGCCTAGTATGTCCCCAGCATTGCTAACCACTTTCCCGAACTCTAACAGGCTCCCCCCATATAGCCTAGTATGTCCCCAGCATTGCTAACCACTTTCCCGAACTCTAACAGGCTCCCCCCATATAGCCTAGTATGTCCCCAGCATTGCTAACCACTTTCCCGAACTCTAACAGGCTCCCCCCATATAGCCTAGTATGTCCCCAGCATTGCTAACCACTTTCCCGAACTCTAACAGGCTCCCCCCATATAGCCTAGTATGTCCCCAGCATTGCTAACCACTTTCCCGAACTCTAACAGGCTCCCCCCATATAGCCTAGTATGTCCCCAGCATTGCTAACCACTTTCCCGAACTCTAACAGGCTCCCCCCATATAGCCTAGTATGTCCCCAGCATTGCTAACCACTTTCCCGAACTCTAACAGGCTCCCCCCATATAGCCTAGTATGTCCCCAGCATTGCTAACCACTTTCCCGAACTCTAACAGGCTCCCCCCATATAGCCTAGTATGTCCCCAGCATTGCTAACCACTTTCCCGAACTCTAACAGGCTCCCCCCATATAGCCTAGTATGTCCCCAGCATTGCTAACCACTTTCCCGAACTCTAACAGGCTCCCCCCATATAGCCTAGTATGTCCCCAGCATTGCTAACCACTTTCCCGAACTCTAACAGGCTCCCCCCATATAGCCTAGTATGTCCCCAGCATTGCTAACCACTTTCCCGAACTCTAACAGGCTCCCCCCATATAGCCTAGTATGTCCCCAGCATTGCTAACCACTTTCCCGAACTCTAACAGGCTCCCCCCATATAGCCTAGTATGTCCCCAGCATTGCTAACCACTTTCCCGAACTCTAACAGGCTCCCCCCATATAGCCTAGTATGTCCCCAGCATTGCTAACCACTTTCCCGAACTCTAACAGGCTCCCCCCATATAGCCTAGTATGTCCCCAGCATTGCTAACCACTTTCCCGAACTCTAACAGGCTCCCCCCATATAGCCTAGTATGTCCCCAGCATTGCTAACCACTTTCCCGAACTCTAACAGGCTCCCCCCATATAGCCTAGTATGTCCCCAGCATTGCTAACCACTTTCCCGAACTCTAACAGGCTCCCCCCATATAGCCTAGTATGTCCCCAGCATTGCTAACCACTTTCCCGAACTCTAACAGGCTCCCCCCATATAGCCTAGTATGTCCCCAGCATTGCTAACCACTTTCCCGAACTCTAACAGGCTCCCCCCATATAGCCTAGTATGTCCCCAGCATTGCTAACCACTTTCCCGAACTCTAACAGGCTCCCCCCATATAGCCTAGTATGTCCCCAGCATTGCTAACCACTTTCCCGAACTCTAACAGGCTCCCCCCATATAGCCTAGTATGTCCCCAGCATTGCTAACCACTTTCCCGAACTCTAACAGGCTCCCCCCATATAGCCTAGTATGTCCCCAGCATTGCTAACCACTTTCCCGAACTCTAACAGGCTCCCCCCATATAGCCTAGTATGTCCCCAGCATTGCTAACCACTTTCCCGAACTCTAACAGGCTCCCCCCATATAGCCTAGTATGTCCCCAGCATTGCTAACCACTTTCCCGAACTCTAACAGGCTCCCCCCATATAGCCTAGTATGTCCCCAGCATTGCTAACCACTTTCCCGAACTCTAACAGGCTCCCCCCATATAGCCTAGTATGTCCCCAGCATTGCTAACCACTTTCCCGAACTCTAACAGGCTCCCCCCATATAGCCTAGTATGTCCCCAGCATTGCTAACCACTTTCCCGAACTCTAACAGGCTCCCCCCATATAGCCTAGTATGTCCCCAGCATTGCTAACCACTTTCCCGAACTCTAACAGGCTCCCCCCATATAGCCTAGTATGTCCCCAGCATTGCTAACCACTTTCCCGAACTCTAACAGGCTCCCCCCATATAGCCTAGTATGTCCCCAGCATTGCTAACCACTTTCCCGAACTCTAACAGGCTCCCCCCATATAGCCTAGTATGTCCCCAGCATTGCTAACCACTTTCCCGAACTCTAACAGGCTCCCCCCATATAGCCTAGTATGTCCCCAGCATTGCTAACCACTTTCCCGAACTCTAACAGGCTCCCCCCATATAGCCTAGTATGTCCCCAGCATTGCTAACCACTTTCCCGAACTCTAACAGGCTCCCCCCATATAGCCTAGTATGTCCCCAGCATTGCTAACCACTTTCCCGAACTCTAACAGGCTCCCCCCATATAGCCTAGTATGTCCCCAGCATTGCTAACCACTTTCCCGAACTCTAACAGGCTCCCCCCATATAGCCTAGTATGTCCCCAGCATTGCTAACCACTTTCCCGAACTCTAACAGGCTCCCCCCATATAGCCTAGTATGTCCCCAGCATTGCTAACCACTTTCCCGAACTCTAACAGGCTCCCCCCATATAGCCTAGTATGTCCCCAGCATTGCTAACCACTTTCCCGAACTCTAACAGGCTCCCCCCATATAGCCTAGTATGTCCCCAGCATTGCTAACCACTTTCCCGAACTCTAACAGGCTCCCCCCATATAGCCTAGTATGTCCCCAGCATTGCTAACCACTTTCCCGAACTCTAACAGGCTCCCCCCATATAGCCTAGTATGTCCCCAGCATTGCTAACCACTTTCCCGAACTCTAACAGGCTCCCCCCATATAGCCTAGTATGTCCCCAGCATTGCTAACCACTTTCCCGAACTCTAACAGGCTCCCCCCATATAGCCTAGTATGTCCGACTCTAACCCCCCCCCCCCTCCCCCCCAAGGGGGGCCCCCCCATCGAGTATTGTCCCCAGCAATTGCTAACCACTTTCCCGAACTCTAACAGGCTCCCCCCCATATAGCCTAGTATGTCCCCAGCATTGCTAACCACTTTCCCGAACTCTAACAGGCTCCCCCCATATAGCCTAGTATGTCCCCAGCATTGCTAACCACTTTCCCGAACTCTAACAGGCTCCCCCCATATAGCCTAGTATGTCCCCAGCATTGCTAACCACTTTCCCGAACTCTAACAGGCTCCCCCCATATAGCCTAGTATGTCCCCAGCATTGCTAACCACTTTCCCGAACTCTAACAGGCTCCCCCCATATAGCCTAGTATGTCCCCAGCATTGCTAACCACTTTCCCGAACTCTAACAGGCTCCCCCCATATAGCCTAGTATGTCCCCAGCATTGCTAACCACTTTCCCGAACTCTAACAGGCTCCCCCCATATAGCCTAGTATGTCCCCAGCATTGCTAACCACTTTCCCGAACTCTAACAGGCTCCCCCCATATAGCCTAGTATGTCCCCAGCATTGCTAACCACTTTCCCGAACTCTAACAGGCTCCCCCCATATAGCCTAGTATGTCCCCAGCATTGCTAACCACTTTCCCGAACTCTAACAGGCTCCCCCCATATAGCCTAGTATGTCCCCAGCATTGCTAACCACTTTCCCGAACTCTAACAGGCTCCCCCCATATAGCCTAGTATGTCCCCAGCATTGCTAACCACTTTCCCGAACTCTAACAGGCTCCCCCCATATAGCCTAGTATGTCCCCAGCATTGCTAACCACTTTCCCGAACTCTAACAGGCTCCCCCCATATAGCCTAGTATGTCCCCAGCATTGCTAACCACTTTCCCGAACTCTAACAGGCTCCCCCCATATAGCCTAGTATGTCCCCAGCATTGCTAACCACTTTCCCGAACTCTAACAGGCTCCCCCCATATAGCCTAGTATGTCCCCAGCATTGCTAACCACTTTCCCGAACTCTAACAGGCTCCCCCCATATAGCCTAGTATGTCCCCAGCATTGCTAACCACTTTCCCGAACTCTAACAGGCTCCCCCCATATAGCCTAGTATGTCCCCAGCATTGCTAACCACTTTCCCGAACTCTAACAGGCTCCCCCCATATAGCCTAGTATGTCCCCAGCATTGCTAACCACTTTCCCGAACTCTAACAGGCTCCCCCCATATAGCCTAGTATGTCCCCAGCATTGCTAACCACTTTCCCGAACTCTAACAGGCTCCCCCCATATAGCCTAGTATGTCCCCAGCATTGCTAACCACTTTCCCGAACTCTAACAGGCTCCCCCCATATAGCCTAGTATGTCCCCAGCATTGCTAACCACTTTCCCGAACTCTAACAGGCTCCCCCCATATAGCCTAGTATGTCCCCAGCATTGCTAACCACTTTCCCGAACTCTAACAGGCTCCCCCCATATAGCCTAGTATGTCCCCAGCATTGCTAACCACTTTCCCGAACTCTAACAGGCTCCCCCCATATAGCCTAGTATGTCCCCAGCATTGCTAACCACTTTCCCGAACTCTAACAGGCTCCCCCCATATAGCCTAGTATGTCCCCAGCATTGCTAACCACTTTCCCGAACTCTAACAGGCTCCCCCCATATAGCCTAGTATGTCCCCAGCATTGCTAACCACTTTCCCGAACTCTAACAGGCTCCCCCCATATAGCCTAGTATGTCCCCAGCATTGCTAACCACTTTCCCGAACTCTAACAGGCTCCCCCCATATAGCCTAGTATGTCCCCAGCATTGCTAACCACTTTCCCGAACTCTAACAGGCTCCCCCCATATAGCCTAGTATGTCCCCAGCATTGCTAACCACTTTCCCGAACTCTAACAGGCTCCCCCCATATAGCCTAGTATGTCCCCAGCATTGCTAACCACTTTCCCGAACTCTAACAGGCTCCCCCCATATAGCCTAGTATGTCCCCAGCATTGCTAACCACTTTCCCGAACTCTAACAGGCTCCCCCCATATAGCCTAGTATGTCCCCAGCATTGCTAACCACTTTCCCGAACTCTAACAGGCTCCCCCCATATAGCCTAGTATGTCCCCAGCATTGCTAACCACTTTCCCGAACTCTAACAGGCTCCCCCCATATAGCCTAGTATGTCCCCAGCATTGCTAACCACTTTCCCGAACTCTAACAGGCTCCCCCCATATAGCCTAGTATGTCCCCAGCATTGCTAACCACTTTCCCGAACTCTAACAGGCTCCCCCCATATAGCCTAGTATGTCCCCAGCATTGCTAACCACTTTCCCGAACTCTAACAGGCTCCCCCCATATAGCCTAGTATGTCCCCAGCATTGCTAACCACTTTCCCGAACTCTAACAGGCTCCCCCCATATAGCCTAGTATGTCCCCAGCATTGCTAACCACTTTCCCGAACTCTAACAGGCTCCCCCCATATAGCCTAGTATGTCCCCAGCATTGCTAACCACTTTCCCGAACTCTAACAGGCTCCCCCCATATAGCCTAGTATGTCCCCAGCATTGCTAACCACTTTCCCGAACTCTAACAGGCTCCCCCCATATAGCCTAGTATGTCCCCAGCATTGCTAACCACTTTCCCGAACTCTAACAGGCTCCCCCCATATAGCCTAGTATGTCCCCAGCATTGCTAACCACTTTCCCGAACTCTAACAGGCTCCCCCCATATAGCCTAGTATGTCCCCAGCATTGCTAACCACTTTCCCGAACTCTAACAGGCTCCCCCCATATAGCCTAGTATGTCCCCAGCATTGCTAACCACTTTCCCGAACTCTAACAGGCTCCCCCCATATAGCCTAGTATGTCCCCAGCATTGCTAACCACTTTCCCGAACTCTAACAGGCTCCCCCCATATAGCCTAGTATGTCCCCAGCATTGCTAACCACTTTCCCGAACTCTAACAGGCTCCCCCCATATAGCCTAGTATGTCCCCAGCATTGCTAACCACTTTCCCGAACTCTAACAGGCTCCCCCCATATAGCCTAGTATGTCCCCAGCATTGCTAACCACTTTCCCGAACTCTAACAGGCTCCCCCCATATAGCCTAGTATGTCCCCAGCATTGCTAACCACTTTCCCGAACTCTAACAGGCTCCCCCCATATAGCCTAGTATGTCCCCAGCATTGCTAACCACTTTCCCGAACTCTAACAGGCTCCCCCCATATAGCCTAGTATGTCCCCAGCATTGCTAACCACTTTCCCGAACTCTAACAGGCTCCCCCCATATAGCCTAGTATGTCCCCAGCATTGCTAACCACTTTCCCGAACTCTAACAGGCTCCCCCCATATAGCCTAGTATGTCCCCAGCATTGCTAACCACTTTCCCGAACTCTAACAGGCTCCCCCCATATAGCCTAGTATGTCCCCAGCATTGCTAACCACTTTCCCGAACTCTAACAGGCTCCCCCCATATAGCCTAGTATGTCCCCAGCATTGCTAACCACTTTCCCGAACTCTAACAGGCTCCCCCCATATAGCCTAGTATGTCCCCAGCATTGCTAACCACTTTCCCGAACTCTAACAGGCTCCCCCCATATAGCCTAGTATGTCCCCAGCATTGCTAACCACTTTCCCGAACTCTAACAGGCTCCCCCCATATAGCCTAGTATGTCCCCAGCATTGCTAACCACTTTCCCGAACTCTAACAGGCTCCCCCCATATAGCCTAGTATGTCCCCAGCATTGCTAACCACTTTCCCGAACTCTAACAGGCTCCCCCCATATAGCCTAGTATGTCCCCAGCATTGCTAACCACTTTCCCGAACTCTAACAGGCTCCCCCCATATAGCCTAGTATGTCCCCAGCATTGCTAACCACTTTCCCGAACTCTAACAGGCTCCCCCCATATAGCCTAGTATGTCCCCAGCATTGCTAACCACTTTCCCGAACTCTAACAGGCTCCCCCCATATAGCCTAGTATGTCCCCAGCATTGCTAACCACTTTCCCGAACTCTAACAGGCTCCCCCCATATAGCCTAGTATGTCCCCAGCATTGCTAACCACTTTCCCGAACTCTAACAGGCTCCCCCCATATAGCCTAGTATGTCCCCAGCATTGCTAACCACTTTCCCGAACTCTAACAGGCTCCCCCCATATAGCCTAGTATGTCCCCAGCATTGCTAACCACTTTCCCGAACTCTAACAGGCTCCCCCCATATAGCCTAGTATGTCCCCAGCATTGCTAACCACTTTCCCGAACTCTAACAGGCTCCCCCCATATAGCCTAGTATGTCCCCAGCATTGCTAACCACTTTCCCGAACTCTAACAGGCTCCCCCCATATAGCCTAGTATGTCCCCAGCATTGCTAACCACTTTCCCGAACTCTAACAGGCTCCCCCCATATAGCCTAGTATGTCCCCAGCATTGCTAACCACTTTCCCGAACTCTAACAGGCTCCCCCCATATAGCCTAGTATGTCCCCAGCATTGCTAACCACTTTCCCGAACTCTAACAGGCTCCCCCCATATAGCCTAGTATGTCCCCAGCATTGCTAACCACTTTCCCGAACTCTAACAGGCTCCCCCCATATAGCCTAGTATGTCCCCAGCATTGCTAACCACTTTCCCGAACTCTAACAGGCTCCCCCCATATAGCCTAGTATGTCCCCAGCATTGCTAACCACTTTCCCGAACTCTAACAGGCTCCCCCCATATAGCCTAGTATGTCCCCAGCATTGCTAACCACTTTCCCGAACTCTAACAGGCTCCCCCCATATAGCCTAGTATGTCCCCAGCATTGCTAACCACTTTCCCGAACTCTAACAGGCTCCCCCCATATAGCCTAGTATGTCCCCAGCATTGCTAACCACTTTCCCGAACTCTAACAGGCTCCCCCCATATAGCCTAGTATGTCCCCAGCATTGCTAACCACTTTCCCGAACTCTAACAGGCTCCCCCCATATAGCCTAGTATGTCCCCAGCATTGCTAACCACTTTCCCGAACTCTAACAGGCTCCCCCCATATAGCCTAGTATGTCCCCAGCATTGCTAACCACTTTCCCGAACTCTAACAGGCTCCCCCCATATAGCCTAGTATGTCCCCAGCATTGCTAACCACTTTCCCGAACTCTAACAGGCTCCCCCCATATAGCCTAGTATGTCCCCAGCATTGCTAACCACTTTCCCGAACTCTAACAGGCTCCCCCCATATAGCCTAGTATGTCCCCAGCATTGCTAACCACTTTCCCGAACTCTAACAGGCTCCCCCCATATAGCCTAGTATGTCCCCAGCATTGCTAACCACTTTCCCGAACTCTAACAGGCTCCCCCCATATAGCCTAGTATGTCCCCAGCATTGCTAACCACTTTCCCGAACTCTAACAGGCTCCCCCCATATAGCCTAGTATGTCCCCAGCATTGCTAACCACTTTCCCGAACTCTAACAGGCTCCCCCCATATAGCCTAGTATGTCCCCAGCATTGCTAACCACTTTCCCGAACTCTAACAGGCTCCCCCCATATAGCCTAGTATGTCCCCAGCATTGCTAACCACTTTCCCGAACTCTAACAGGCTCCCCCCATATAGCCTAGTATGTCCCCAGCATTGCTAACCACTTTCCCGAACTCTAACAGGCTCCCCCCATATAGCCTAGTATGTCCCCAGCATTGCTAACCACTTTCCCGAACTCTAACAGGCTCCCCCCATATAGCCTAGTATGTCCCCAGCATTGCTAACCACTTTCCCGAACTCTAACAGGCTCCCCCCATATAGCCTAGTATGTCCCCAGCATTGCTAACCACTTTCCCGAACTCTAACAGGCTCCCCCCATATAGCCTAGTATGTCCCCAGCATTGCTAACCACTTTCCCGAACTCTAACAGGCTCCCCCCATATAGCCTAGTATGTCCCCAGCATTGCTAACCACTTTCCCGAACTCTAACAGGCTCCCCCCATATAGCCTAGTATGTCCCCAGCATTGCTAACCACTTTCCCGAACTCTAACAGGCTCCCCCCATATAGCCTAGTATGTCCCCAGCATTGCTAACCACTTTCCCGAACTCTAACAGGCTCCCCCCATATAGCCTAGTATGTCCCCAGCATTGCTAACCACTTTCCCGAACTCTAACAGGCTCCCCCCATATAGCCTAGTATGTCCCCAGCATTGCTAACCACTTTCCCGAACTCTAACAGGCTCCCCCCATATAGCCTAGTATGTCCCCAGCATTGCTAACCACTTTCCCGAACTCTAACAGGCTCCCCCCATATAGCCTAGTATGTCCCCAGCATTGCTAACCACTTTCCCGAACTCTAACAGGCTCCCCCCATATAGCCTAGTATGTCCCCAGCATTGCTAACCACTTTCCCGAACTCTAACAGGCTCCCCCCATATAGCCTAGTATGTCCCCAGCATTGCTAACCACTTTCCCGAACTCTAACAGGCTCCCCCCATATAGCCTAGTATGTCCCCAGCATTGCTAACCACTTTCCCGAACTCTAACAGGCTCCCCCCATATAGCCTAGTATGTCCCCAGCATTGCTAACCACTTTCCCGAACTCTAACAGGCTCCCCCCATATAGCCTAGTATGTCCCCAGCATTGCTAACCACTTTCCCGAACTCTAACAGGCTCCCCCCATATAGCCTAGTATGTCCCCAGCATTGCTAACCACTTTCCCGAACTCTAACAGGCTCCCCCCATATAGCCTAGTATGTCCCCAGCATTGCTAACCACTTTCCCGAACTCTAACAGGCTCCCCCCATATAGCCTAGTATGTCCCCAGCATTGCTAACCACTTTCCCGAACTCTAACAGGCTCCCCCCATATAGCCTAGTATGTCCCCAGCATTGCTAACCACTTTCCCGAACTCTAACAGGCTCCCCCCATATAGCCTAGTATGTCCCCAGCATTGCTAACCACTTTCCCGAACTCTAACAGGCTCCCCCCATATAGCCTAGTATGTCCCCAGCATTGCTAACCACTTTCCCGAACTCTAACAGGCTCCCCCCATATAGCCTAGTATGTCCCCAGCATTGCTAACCACTTTCCCGAACTCTAACAGGCTCCCCCCATATAGCCTAGTATGTCCCCAGCATTGCTAACCACTTTCCCGAACTCTAACAGGCTCCCCCCATATAGCCTAGTATGTCCCCAGCATTGCTAACCACTTTCCCGAACTCTAACAGGCTCCCCCCATATAGCCTAGTATGTCCCCAGCATTGCTAACCACTTTCCCGAACTCTAACAGGCTCCCCCCATATAGCCTAGTATGTCCCCAGCATTGCTAACCACTTTCCCGAACTCTAACAGGCTCCCCCCATATAGCCTAGTATGTCCCCAGCATTGCTAACCACTTTCCCGAACTCTAACAGGCTCCCCCCATATAGCCTAGTATGTCCCCAGCATTGCTAGCCTAGTATGTCCCCAGCATTGCTAACCACTTTCCCGAACTCTAACAGGCTCCCCCCATATAGCCTAGTATGTCCCCAGCATTGCTAACCTATAGCCTAGTATGTCCCCAGCATTGCTAACCACTTTCCCGAACTCTAACAGGCTCCCCCCATATAGCCTAGTATGTCCCCAGCATTGCTAACCACTTTCCCGAACTCTAACAGGCTCCCCCCATATAGCCTAGTATGTCCCCAGCATTGCTAACCACTTTCCCGAACTCTAACAGGCTCCCCCCATATAGCCTAGTATGTCCCCAGCATTGCTAACCACTTTCCCGAACTCTAACAGGCTCCCCCCATATAGCCTAGTATGTCCCCAGCATTGCTAACCACTTTCCCGAACTCTAACAGGCTCCCCCCATATAGCCTAGTATGTCCCCAGCATTGCTAACCACTTTCCCGAACTCTAACAGGCTCCCCCCATATAGCCTAGTATGTCCCCAGCATTGCTAACCACTTTCCCGAACTCTAACAGGCTCCCCCCATATAGCCTAGTATGTCCCCAGCATTGCTAACCACTTTCCCGAACTCTAACAGGCTCCCCCCATATAGCCTAGTATGTCCCCAGCATTGCTAACCACTTTCCCGAACTCTAACAGGCTCCCCCCATATAGCCTAGTATGTCCCCAGCATTGCTAACCACTTTCCCGAACTCTAACAGGCTCCCCCCATATAGCCTAGTATGTCCCCAGCATTGCTAACCACTTTCCCGAACTCTAACAGGCTCCCCCCATATAGCCTAGTATGTCCCCAGCATTGCTAACCACTTTCCCGAACTCTAACAGGCTCCCCCCATATAGCCTAGTATGTCCCCAGCATTGCTAACCACTTTCCCGAACTCTAACAGGCTCCCCCCATATAGCCTAGTATGTCCCCAGCATTGCTAACCACTTTCCCGAACTCTAACAGGCTCCCCCCATATAGCCTAGTATGTCCCCAGCATTGCTAACCACTTTCCCGAACTCTAACAGGCTCCCCCCATATAGCCTAGTATGTCCCCAGCATTGCTAACCACTTTCCCGAACTCTAACAGGCTCCCCCCATATAGCCTAGTATGTCCCCAGCATTGCTAACCACTTTCCCGAACTCTAACAGGCTCCCCCCATATAGCCTAGTATGTCCCCAGCATTGCTAACCACTTTCCCGAACTCTAACAGGCTCCCCCCATATAGCCTAGTATGTCCCCAGCATTGCTAACCACTTTCCCGAACTCTAACAGGCTCCCCCCATATAGCCTAGTATGTCCCCAGCATTGCTAACCACTTTCCCGAACTCTAACAGGCTCCCCCCATATAGCCTAGTATGTCCCCAGCATTGCTAACCACTTTCCCGAACTCTAACAGGCTCCCCCCATATAGCCTAGTATGTCCCCAGCATTGCTAACCACTTTCCCGAACTCTAACAGGCTCCCCCCATATAGCCTAGTATGTCCCCAGCATTGCTAACCACTTTCCCGAACTCTAACAGGCTCCCCCCATATAGCCTAGTATGTCCCCAGCATTGCTAACCACTTTCCCGAACTCTAACAGGCTCCCCCCATATAGCCTAGTATGTCCCCAGCATTGCTAACCACTTTCCCGAACTCTAACAGGCTCCCCCCATATAGCCTAGTATGTCCCCAGCATTGCTAACCACTTTCCCGAACTCTAACAGGCTCCCCCCATATAGCCTAGTATGTCCCCAGCATTGCTAACCACTTTCCCGAACTCTAACAGGCTCCCCCCATATAGCCTAGTATGTCCCCAGCATTGCTAACCACTTTCCCGAACTCTAACAGGCTCCCCCCATATAGCCTAGTATGTCCCCAGCATTGCTAACCACTTTCCCGAACTCTAACAGGCTCCCCCCATATAGCCTAGTATGTCCCCAGCATTGCTAACCACTTTCCCGAACTCTAACAGGCTCCCCCCATATAGCCTAGTATGTCCCCAGCATTGCTAACCACTTTCCCGAACTCTAACAGGCTCCCCCCATATAGCCTAGTATGTCCCCAGCATTGCTAACCACTTTCCCGAACTCTAACAGGCTCCCCCCATATAGCCTAGTATGTCCCCAGCATTGCTAACCACTTTCCCGAACTCTAACAGGCTCCCCCCATATAGCCTAGTATGTCCCCAGCATTGCTAACCACTTTCCCGAACTCTAACAGGCTCCCCCCATATAGCCTAGTATGTCCCCAGCATTGCTAACCACTTTCCCGAACTCTAACAGGCTCCCCCCATATAGCCTAGTATGTCCCCAGCATTGCTAACCACTTTCCCGAACTCTAACAGGCTCCCCCCATATAGCCTAGTATGTCCCCAGCATTGCTAACCACTTTCCCGAACTCTAACAGGCTCCCCCCATATAGCCTAGTATGTCCCCAGCATTGCTAACCACTTTCCCGAACTCTAACAGGCTCCCCCCATATAGCCTAGTATGTCCCCAGCATTGCTAACCACTTTCCCGAACTCTAACAGGCTCCCCCCATATAGCCTAGTATGTCCCCAGCATTGCTAACCACTTTCCCGAACTCTAACAGGCTCCCCCCATATAGCCTAGTATGTCCCCAGCATTGCTAACCACTTTCCCGAACTCTAACAGGCTCCCCCCATATAGCCTAGTATGTCCCCAGCATTGCTAACCACTTTCCCGAACTCTAACAGGCTCCCCCCATATAGCCTAGTATGTCCCCAGCATTGCTAACCACTTTCCCGAACTCTAACAGGCTCCCCCCATATAGCCTAGTATGTCCCCAGCATTGCTAACCACTTTCCCGAACTCTAACAGGCTCCCCCCATATAGCCTAGTATGTCCCCAGCATTGCTAACCACTTTCCCGAACTCTAACAGGCTCCCCCCATATAGCCTAGTATGTCCCCAGCATTGCTAACCACTTTCCCGAACTCTAACAGGCTCCCCCCATATAGCCTAGTATGTCCCCAGCATTGCTAACCACTTTCCCGAACTCTAACAGGCTCCCCCCATATAGCCTAGTATGTCCCCAGCATTGCTAACCACTTTCCCGAACTCTAACAGGCTCCCCCCATATAGCCTAGTATGTCCCCAGCATTGCTAACCACTTTCCCGAACTCTAACAGGCTCCCCCCATATAGCCTAGTATGTCCCCAGCATTGCTAACCACTTTCCCGAACTCTAACAGGCTCCCCCCATATAGCCTAGTATGTCCCCAGCATTGCTAACCACTTTCCCGAACTCTAACAGGCTCCCCCCATATAGCCTAGTATGTCCCCAGCATTGCTAACCACTTTCCCGAACTCTAACAGGCTCCCCCCATATAGCCTAGTATGTCCCCAGCATTGCTAACCACTTTCCCGAACTCTAACAGGCTCCCCCCATATAGCCTAGTATGTCCCCAGCATTGCTAACCACTTTCCCGAACTCTAACAGGCTCCCCCCATATAGCCTAGTATGTCCCCAGCATTGCTAACCACTTTCCCGAACTCTAACAGGCTCCCCCCATATAGCCTAGTATGTCCCCAGCATTGCTAACCACTTTCCCGAACTCTAACAGGCTCCCCCCATATAGCCTAGTATGTCCCCAGCATTGCTAACCACTTTCCCGAACTCTAACAGGCTCCCCCCATATAGCCTAGTATGTCCCCAGCATTGCTAACCACTTTCCCGAACTCTAACAGGCTCCCCCCATATAGCCTAGTATGTCCCCAGCATTGCTAACCACTTTCCCGAACTCTAACAGGCTCCCCCCATATAGCCTAGTATGTCCCCAGCATTGCTAACCACTTTCCCGAACTCTAACAGGCTCCCCCCATATAGCCTAGTATGTCCCCAGCATTGCTAACCACTTTCCCGAACTCTAACAGGCTCCCCCCATATAGCCTAGTATGTCCCCAGCATTGCTAACCACTTTCCCGAACTCTAACAGGCTCCCCCCATATAGCCTAGTATGTCCCCAGCATTGCTAACCACTTTCCCGAACTCTAACAGGCTCCCCCCATATAGCCTAGTATGTCCCCAGCATTGCTAACCACTTTCCCGAACTCTAACAGGCTCCCCCCATATAGCCTAGTATGTCCCCAGCATTGCTAACCACTTTCCCGAACTCTAACAGGCTCCCCCCATATAGCCTAGTATGTCCCCAGCATTGCTAACCACTTTCCCGAACTCTAACAGGCTCCCCCCATATAGCCTAGTATGTCCCCAGCATTGCTAACCACTTTCCCGAACTCTAACAGGCTCCCCCCATATAGCCTAGTATGTCCCCAGCATTGCTAACCACTTTCCCGAACTCTAACAGGCTCCCCCCATATAGCCTAGTATGTCCCCAGCATTGCTAACCACTTTCCCGAACTCTAACAGGCTCCCCCCATATAGCCTAGTATGTCCCCAGCATTGCTAACCACTTTCCCGAACTCTAACAGGCTCCCCCCATATAGCCTAGTATGTCCCCAGCATTGCTAACCACTTTCCCGAACTCTAACAGGCTCCCCCCATATAGCCTAGTATGTCCCCAGCATTGCTAACCACTTTCCCGAACTCTAACAGGCTCCCCCCATATAGCCTAGTATGTCCCCAGCATTGCTAACCACTTTCCCGAACTCTAACAGGCTCCCCCCATATAGCCTAGTATGTCCCCAGCATTGCTAACCACTTTCCCGAACTCTAACAGGCTCCCCCCATATAGCCTAGTATGTCCCCAGCATTGCTAACCACTTTCCCGAACTCTAACAGGCTCCCCCCATATAGCCTAGTATGTCCCCAGCATTGCTAACCACTTTCCCGAACTCTAACAGGCTCCCCCCATATAGCCTAGTATGTCCCCAGCATTGCTAACCACTTTCCCGAACTCTAACAGGCTCCCCCCATATAGCCTAGTATGTCCCCAGCATTGCTAACCACTTTCCCGAACTCTAACAGGCTCCCCCCATATAGCCTAGTATGTCCCCAGCATTGCTAACCACTTTCCCGAACTCTAACAGGCTCCCCCCATATAGCCTAGTATGTCCCCAGCATTGCTAACCACTTTCCCGAACTCTAACAGGCTCCCCCCATATAGCCTAGTATGTCCCCAGCATTGCTAACCACTTTCCCGAACTCTAACAGGCTCCCCCCATATAGCCTAGTATGTCCCCAGCATTGCTAACCACTTTCCCGAACTCTAACAGGCTCCCCCCATATAGCCTAGTATGTCCCCAGCATTGCTAACCACTTTCCCGAACTCTAACAGGCTCCCCCCATATAGCCTAGTATGTCCCCAGCATTGCTAACCACTTTCCCGAACTCTAACAGGCTCCCCCCATATAGCCTAGTATGTCCCCAGCATTGCTAACCACTTTCCCGAACTCTAACAGGCTCCCCCCATATAGCCTAGTATGTCCCCAGCATTGCTAACCACTTTCCCGAACTCTAACAGGCTCCCCCCATATAGCCTAGTATGTCCCCAGCATTGCTAACCACTTTCCCGAACTCTAACAGGCTCCCCCCATATAGCCTAGTATGTCCCCAGCATTGCTAACCACTTTCCCGAACTCTAACAGGCTCCCCCCATATAGCCTAGTATGTCCCCAGCATTGCTAACCACTTTCCCGAACTCTAACAGGCTCCCCCCATATAGCCTAGTATGTCCCCAGCATTGCTAACCACTTTCCCGAACTCTAACAGGCTCCCCCCATATAGCCTAGTATGTCCCCAGCATTGCTAACCACTTTCCCGAACTCTAACAGGCTCCCCCCATATAGCCTAGTATGTCCCCAGCATTGCTAACCACTTTCCCGAACTCTAACAGGCTCCCCCCATATAGCCTAGTATGTCCCCAGCATTGCTAACCACTTTCCCGAACTCTAACAGGCTCCCCCCATATAGCCTAGTATGTCCCCAGCATTGCTAACCACTTTCCCGAACTCTAACAGGCTCCCCCCATATAGCCTAGTATGTCCCCAGCATTGCTAACCACTTTCCCGAACTCTAACAGGCTCCCCCCATATAGCCTAGTATGTCCCCAGCATTGCTAACCACTTTCCCGAACTCTAACAGGCTCCCCCCATATAGCCTAGTATGTCCCCAGCATTGCTAACCACTTTCCCGAACTCTAACAGGCTCCCCCCATATAGCCTAGTATGTCCCCAGCATTGCTAACCACTTTCCCGAACTCTAACAGGCTCCCCCCATATAGCCTAGTATGTCCCCAGCATTGCTAACCACTTTCCCGAACTCTAACAGGCTCCCCCCATATAGCCTAGTATGTCCCCAGCATTGCTAACCACTTTCCCGAACTCTAACAGGCTCCCCCCATATAGCCTAGTATGTCCCCAGCATTGCTAACCACTTTCCCGAACTCTAACAGGCTCCCCCCATATAGCCTAGTATGTCCCCAGCATTGCTAACCACTTTCCCGAACTCTAACAGGCTCCCCCCATATAGCCTAGTATGTCCCCAGCATTGCTAACCACTTTCCCGAACTCTAACAGGCTCCCCCCATATAGCCTAGTATGTCCCCAGCATTGCTAACCACTTTCCCGAACTCTAACAGGCTCCCCCCATATAGCCTAGTATGTCCCCAGCATTGCTAACCACTTTCCCGAACTCTAACAGGCTCCCCCCATATAGCCTAGTATGTCCCCAGCATTGCTAACCACTTTCCCGAACTCTAACAGGCTCCCCCCATATAGCCTAGTATGTCCCCAGCATTGCTAACCACTTTCCCGAACTCTAACAGGCTCCCCCCATATAGCCTAGTATGTCCCCAGCATTGCTAACCACTTTCCCGAACTCTAACAGGCTCCCCCCATATAGCCTAGTATGTCCCCAGCATTGCTAACCACTTTCCCGAACTCTAACAGGCTCCCCCCATATAGCCTAGTATGTCCCCAGCATTGCTAACCACTTTCCCGAACTCTAACAGGCTCCCCCCATATAGCCTAGTATGTCCCCAGCATTGCTAACCACTTTCCCGAACTCTAACAGGCTCCCCCCATATAGCCTAGTATGTCCCCAGCATTGCTAACCACTTTCCCGAACTCTAACAGGCTCCCCCCATATAGCCTAGTATGTCCCCAGCATTGCTAACCACTTTCCCGAACTCTAACAGGCTCCCCCCATATAGCCTAGTATGTCCCCAGCATTGCTAACCACTTTCCCGAACTCTAACAGGCTCCCCCCATATAGCCTAGTATGTCCCCAGCATTGCTAACCACTTTCCCGAACTCTAACAGGCTCCCCCCATATAGCCTAGTATGTCCCCAGCATTGCTAACCACTTTCCCGAACTCTAACAGGCTCCCCCCATATAGCCTAGTATGTCCCCAGCATTGCTAACCACTTTCCCGAACTCTAACAGGCTCCCCCCATATAGCCTAGTATGTCCCCAGCATTGCTAACCACTTTCCCGAACTCTAACAGGCTCCCCCCATATAGCCTAGTATGTCCCCAGCATTGCTAACCACTTTCCCGAACTCTAACAGGCTCCCCCCATATAGCCTAGTATGTCCCCAGCATTGCTAACCACTTTCCCGAACTCTAACAGGCTCCCCCCATATAGCCTAGTATGTCCCCAGCATTGCTAACCACTTTCCCGAACTCTAACAGGCTCCCCCCATATAGCCTAGTATGTCCCCAGCATTGCTAACCACTTTCCCGAACTCTAACAGGCTCCCCCCATATAGCCTAGTATGTCCCCAGCATTGCTAACCACTTTCCCGAACTCTAACAGGCTCCCCCCATATAGCCTAGTATGTCCCCAGCATTGCTAACCACTTTCCCCAGCATTGTCTACCACCTTTTTATTAGTAGAAAATATTTATAAAATTTTTTTTTAAATTCAATATTTATTATGTTCTCTGGTTGTTATTTTGAATTTTTTTCACTCTCTATTGGAGGTTTTTGCACTCCCTACTGGAGTCTTTTTCACTCCCTACTGGACGAAAAATTTTAAAAATTTTTGCCGCTATCGCGGCACTTCCCCCCCCCACCCCTCCAACCCTTTTCCCCTTGCTCTTGCCATCCTCCCCCTTCCCCTCTTTTTCGCCCTTCTCCCCCTTTCCCACCACAACATCACCGACCCGACCGTCATTCCTGTTATCTCTGCATTTCTTACAACCTGTGTGGTGTCGCTGTTTTCAGAAGAGACACTCAACAGTCTTAGTTTAATACATCGCAGATTTGAACCTGCTTCTATCAACTTGCAAGTTTCAATCTCTTGCATTGCACCAACCTCTGATGATACATGAGAGTGTCTACTAAAGTGTTTTCTCTTTTTAAGTAGAGTGACACATATTACACTGTCTCTTCAAACCAGTATTGCCAAATAGTATTAAAAATTATTCCCAATATGCAGAGAGATAACTTAAAGAACTTCATAACCTAACAATAATTTAGCTTAAAATTCAGAATAACACATAAGCCATAATTTATAAAGATGTAGTGAAAATTGTCCCAAATATATCGATAAGTGTCAAGCAAGAAGGAAATATATTTCATATTCTTAATTGGAAAAAATTTTATTTGTCGTCACCTATTGCACTGAATTTTTTTTGGTTAGGTTGTATATATATATATATATATATATATATATATATATATATATATGCGTATATATATATATATATATATATATATATATATATATGCCTATATATATATATATATATATATATATATATAAATATATGTATATATATATATATATATATATATATATATATACATATATTTATATATATATATATATATATATATATATACATATATATATATGTATATATATATATATATATATATATATATATATATGTATATATATATATATATATATATATATATATATGTATATATATAAATATATATATATATATATATATATATATATATATACATATATATATATATATATATATATATATATACATAAATATATATATATATATATATATATATATATATATATATACATATATATATATATATATATATATATGTATATATACATATATGTATATATATATATATATATATATATATATATATACATATATATATATATATATATATATATATATATACATATATATATATATATATATATATATATATATATGTATACATATATATATATATATATATATATATGTATATATATATATATATATGTATATATATATATATATATATATGTATATATATATATATATATATATATATATATATTTATATAAATATATATATATATATATATATATATACATATATATATATATATATATATATATATATATATATATATATATATGTATATATATATATATATATATGTATATATATATGTATATATATATATATATATATATATATATATATATATATGTATATGTATATGAGTGAAATGCTATATCATTGTAAGAGAATGCTACACTAGCATATGGAAGTTGTTCAAAAATGTTTAATACCAAATCAGAATGAAAACATCGCAACGTGGCAAGCCTAAATCTCTCTCTGTAAATTGTTGGTATAACTTTTTTGTTAGTAATCCAATCAAAGAAATGAGAGTATGAGGAGTAAATTTAACAAGCAACAGAGATATTTAAGTGATTAAAATAGTTGAATAAACATATTAAGATAATAAGGTTGTTCGGCGGCATGGAAGAGATCTAGCCGCATTTGTTGGTTTTAGTGAGTTCAAATCTACTATTTTCTCACATATATATTTTAAACATCCATATATGAATAAGGATCTTGTTTGTGTTATTTGCCTAATGGAAAAAATTAAGTAGACTTTTGCTTTACTACTGTGCATGTGTGAATCGTCTTTGATTTTAAAATTAATTTTAGTGAGGTGTATATTTTATACGCAATTGTGAGTTTTAAAATTTATTCGACTAGTAAAGTGAATATTATTGTTTTGTTGTTGTATCGAAATCTGAAACAACATAGAAAGCGCACATAGGCATACCAAATTTAAAAAATGATGCTTGGCTTGTAGCAATAACAAGTAAAAGTTTTTCTGGTTACTGAAATAATTTTCAGTAACCATTCCAATTCAATGAAAATTGTTTCATTTACTATTAAAATTTTGCTGGTTATTGAAAATACTTCAGTATTCACCAAATTCATACTAACTACTGTACAATAAATTGAATAAAGTTATTATATCTGTAATACTGATGTGCGAGTATATTGTGGAAAGAGCGAAAAAATATTTAATTTCTTTTTTCAAAATGGTATTGTTGCATCAGATATTATTGTATATATAAAAAATTTCTTCTTCCCCAACGATTTCATTATTATTAGTTTGTCAATTCGTTCATTAAAAAAGATTTTTTGAATAATAAAAAAGAAACATGATATTAACATTTTGCAATAGTATACATAAAGCGTGTGGGTACACTACATTATTTTAGTAATCAGTGCAACTTAACCGTTTACAGCAATTTTTACTGGTTAATGAAAAAAATAATTCAGTTAATAAATTAAATTTCCGGGACTACGAAAATAAGTCTGACTTGCTCAGGAAACTAATTTTTTATTTGATGTGTAAGAGTTTTTGTTTATGAAACAAAAATATGAAAATTATTTGTCAACAAAATACAACAAGATTCAAATAATATTTAAATAAATTTAAAATATGTATATGAACAATAATAAAATATTTAAACTAATACATGCATATATACTTAAAAAACAAACATTTCCAAAATCAATTTTCAATCCTACTTGTATACATCACCCATGCTAACATTTAGTAACATATTTTGCAAAATATCATTACGTGAGTGTTCAAATATTATAAGCCGTTCTGCGCCCGATTTCGAGCAAATGCGCAAAGTACGCCCTGGAGTTGGTGTTATAGCACCCATATCTAAGAAAAAACATATGAAAATGTGGTTTCTTCCACTCCAGTACGGTGTACTTCAGCAACAACAGCTTGCAGAAAAATTTGTTCTAATCACGAGCAATTTTTTATTGCACGGACCTTGGCAGTTGCTATCATCTCAGTGAGAGCTTGTTGAACATATAATATACTAACACATTGTACGGCAGCGCATTCTCCCGTTTTGACAGTATGAGTATCAGCGATATCACTTGCGCGTCGACAAATGTCTAATGCACGCCGTGCATCTCCCGAAACGGCAGTAACTTTTTGTGCCACTATTTGTATTGCGTCACTTTTAAATGTCTCTGAACCGTTTAAATGTGCAGTACTTATTTTTATATATATATATATATATATATATATATATATATATATATGTATATTTATATATGTAAATATATCAGGCGAATTCGTGATTCATCTCTTGTTATTTTTGGCGATTGTATTATCGTGCGAGTATCAAGGCCATTTACTATTAAAATTTTGCTGGTTATTGAAAATACTTCAGTATTCACCAAATTCATACTAACTACTGTACAATAAATTGTATAAAGTTATTATATCTGTAATACTAATGTGAGAGTATATTGTGGAAAGAGCGAAAAAATATTAAATTTCTTTTTTCAAAATGGTATTGTTGCATCAGAATTTATTGTATATATAAAAAATTTCTTCTTCCCCAAAGATTTCATTATTATTAGTTTGTCAATTCGTTCATTCAAAAATATTTTTTTAATAATAAAAAAGAAACATGATATTAATATTTTGCAATAGTATACATAAAGCGTGTGGGTACACTACATTATTTTAGTAATCAGTGCAACTTAACCGTTTACAGCAATTTTTACTGGTTAATGAAAAAAAAAATTCAGTTAATAAATTAAATTTCCGGGACTACGAAAATAAGTCAATGGTTAATGAACAACAAAATTATATAAAATTATAAATTGGTTTTTCAATATTTCGTCACTCCTTTGTGTGACTTGCTCAGGAAACTAATTTTTTATTTGATGTGTAAAAGTTTTTGTTTATGAAACTAAAATATGAAAATTATTTGTCAACAAAATACAACAAGATTCAAATAAAATTTAAATAAATTTAAAATATGTATATGAACAATAATAAAATATTTAAACCAATACATGCATATATACTTAAAAAACAAACATTGCCAAAACCAATTTTCAATCCTACTTGTATACATCACCCATGCTAACATTTAGTAACATATTTTGCAAAATATCAATACGTGAGTGTTCAAATATTATAAGCCGTTCTGCGCCCGATTTCGAGCAAATGCGCAAAGTACGCCCTGGAGTTGGTGTTATAGCACCCATATCTAAGAAAAAACATATGAAAATGTGGTTTCTTCCACTCCAGTACGGTGTACTTCAGCAACAACAGCTTGCAGAAAAATTTGTTCTAATCACGAGCAATTTTTTATTGCACGGACCTTGGCAGTTGCTATCATCTCAGTGAGAGCTTGTTGAACATATAATATACTAACACATTGTACGGCAGCGCATTCTCCCGTTTTGACAGTATGAGTATCAGCGATATCAGTTGCGCGTCGACAAATGTCTAATGCACGCCGTGCATCTCCCGAAACGGCAGTAACTTTTTGTGCCACTATTTGTATTGCGTCACTTTTAAATGTCTCTGAACCGTTTAAATGTGCAGTACTTATTTTTTGAGTACTTATTTTTTTGATATATATATATATATATATATATATATATATATATATATATATGTATATTTATATATGTAAATATATCAGGCGAATTCGTGATTCATCTCTTGTTATTTTTGGCGATTGTATTATCGTGCGAGTATCAAGGCCCAACTGTAATGTGCTTAGGCTAGCGCAGGCGAATTTGCGCAGACATACCATCATATGTGTACAACCATAATTTGCTTATCTAACTTTTTGTAAATTTGGTTTTCCTCGAATGGAGCGAAACTGATCGCATTTTCTTAAGTGGCCAACTGTTTGTTCTTGTTTATTGAAAATTATTTTAGATACACACATACCATCAATTAAAAGTGATGTGACTTAATTACTTTTTGTTTTGTTGTGATTTAAAATAATCGAAATGATAATTCCTTTACTAAAATATAAGTATTTATTTCACAAAAACATATTTAAAAACTGTCGGATTTAACGAATTTTTCGATATAACGAATATATATAATGTATATATATATATATATATATATATATATATATGTATACATGTATATATATGTATACATATATATATATATATATATATATATATATATATATATTTATATACACACATATATATATATATATATATATATATATATATACATATATATATATATATATATATATATATATGTATACATGTATATATATGTATACATATATACATATATATATATATATATATATATATATATATATATACATATATACATATATATATATATATATATATATATATATATAAATATATACATATATACATATATACATATCTATATATATATATATATATATATATATATATATATACATACATATATACATATATATATATATATATATATATATATATATATATATATTTATATATATATATATATATATATATATATATACATATATACATATATGTATATATATGTATACATATATATATATATATATATATATATATATATATGAATGTATATATATATATATATATATACATATATATATTTATACACATACATAAATATATATATATATATATATATATATATATGTGTGTATATAAATATATATATATATATATATATATATATATGTATATACACATATATGTATATATATGTATATATATATATATATATATATATATATATATATGTATATATATATATATATATATATATATATATATATACATATATATATATATATATATATATATATATATATATGTATATATGTATATATATATATATATATATATATATATAATTTAACATGTTGCGCTATTACAGCTTACATACATATGTATATACATACATATCTAGTGGTTACAGATGCATTAAATTTTCTCTTGTTTACAAAAAATGTTATTGCTTGACATGTTTCTTATTATGACTATATATGTACTTAATAGTACTAATAATAAAAATATGCCCAGGAACAGCATATAATATGGCTAAAACTTGTAACAATTTTACTCACCTTTTAAAATCCCGCATTTCTAACAAAAATATATTTCATATTAAACGGCCGTACCGGTAACCCGTTTATTCATAATATATTTTTATAAAAATTATGGCAGCCTTTGAAATGAATATATTTATGCGTACTTTTCGCAATCAAAACATAAACACATTAATGATCATCAACACTTTGCTTGTTGCTTTACTTATTTAATAATTATAAGAACAAACAACTCAATGCGACATGCTAACCACAAAAGCTTTTCTCACAAAACAGAAACAACTAAATTGCAATATTATAAACTCTAGCAACAACAACAACAATATTAAGTGCATGCATGTACATATGTATGTATATGCATGTAATATGAATGACTTTTTGCTTTATCTTCTTCAGTCTACAATTCTAATTGCTCTTTATATATTATATACATAATTATGTAAATTAACATTTTTATTTATACTATCGGAGGCTGCACATTTTTAAACACTTTGATTCGATTTTCAATGAACTTTAACACAAACGGTAAATGATATGCAACGACCGCTTATATGTATATATATACATACATACATATATATATATATATATATATATATATATATATATATATATTTATACAATTTGGATTAAAATTTATTTTGTTGAATTGAGTGATTTAACACATTATTGTAGGCATCGGAGAATTATTAGTTTTTAACACTTTCATTGAATTTTATCGCGACCGATTACACACAACGACCGCTTTGAATAGTTAACCACCGAAAACTAAAATATGTAATTCGGCAATCAGAGAAGAGCGACATGCTAACTACACAAGCTTGTTTCACAAAACAGAAACATCAAAATTGCAATATCATAAGCACGAGTAACAACAATAAGAATATCATGTACATGCATGCACATACGTGTATGTATATGCATGTTATAGAAGGAATGACTTTTTGCAATATCTTCTATAGTCTACAATTCTAATTGTTATTTATATATTATATAAATATGTAAATTAACATTTTTATATATAATATCGGAGGCTGCACATTTATAAACGCTTTGATTAGATTTTCAAGGAACTTTAAGTCAAACAGTGAATGATATGCAACGAACGCTTTTGATGGTTATAATAATTCATATTAGCAATTGCACAGACAAACACACACACATACATATATATATACATATATATATATATATATATATATATATATATATGTATATATATATATATATATATATATATATATATATATATACATATATATTTATATGGTATTAAAATTTATCTTCTTGAATTCAGTGTTTTAACTCATTATTGTAGGCATCGGAGAATTATTAGTTTTTAACACTTTCATTGAATTTTATCGCGACCGATTACACACAACGACCGCTTTGAATAGTTAACCACCGAAAACTAAAATATGTAATTCGGCAATCAGAGAAGAGCGACATGCTAACTACACAAGCTTGTTTCACAAAACAGAAACATCAAAATTGCAATATCATAAGCACGAGTAACAACAATAAGAATATCATGTACATGCATGCACATACGTGTATGTATATGCATGGTATAGAAGGAATGACTTTTTGCAATATCTTCTATAGTCTACAATTCCAATTGTTATTTATATATTATATAAATATGTAAATTAACATTTTTATATATAATATCGGAGGCTGCACATTTATAAACGCTTTGATTAGATTTTCAAGGAACTTTAAGTCAAACAGTGAATGATATGCAACGAACGCTTTTGATGGTTATAATAATTCATATTAGCAATTGCACAGACAAACACACACACATACATATATATATTCATATATATATATATATATATATATATATATATATATGTATATATATATATATATATATATATATATATATATACATATATATTTATATGGTATTAAAATTTATCTTCTTGAATTCAGTGATTTAACTCATTATTGTAGGCATCGGAGAATTATTATTTTTTAACACTTTCATTAAATTTCATCCCGACCGATTAGACGCAACGACCGCTTTGAATAGTTAACCACCGAAAACTAAAATATGTAATTCGGCAATCAGAGACGAGCTACCAGCAGTGTGGCCATTTCCAAAAAATTTTACAGCTAAATCGGCCTTTAAATAATGCTAAAAAGAATCCTAAACTGCCAAAATATAATGCTAAAATTTTAATTGTATTATTTTTTGTTACTTTAGTTAATATATCTTTGTAAATTGTTAATTTTTCATAATTCTTCCCTATAAATACTTATTGCATATCATTTCAATGAAACAAATTGATTAACAGTAGCTGAATATATATTGAAGTATATGTGCATGCATAAAAAGACTTTTTTCAATATCACGTTGAAGTATTATAAAATTAAGCATATATTAAAATAGCATCAACTATTAATGGGTATTAATTAGTGTTGCATATCATATTAATGGTCTGTAAGGATTATATCCATTAACTACAATTAAATAAATAAATTTTAACTATAAATTAAATATGTACGTAATATTCTTCTTCTTCAGGTTCTGAACAGTTCATCGAGATATCATTGTAACATACATATAGTCTTATCGCATTTTTTATGAGATCGTTCGTAATTTTAAAATTTTCGCAACCTTTTCAAACCATTCTTAATATAAACAACTAACATCATTGTATGTATATCCAATTTTCGTTCTTATGAGATTCATGCCACAAAAAACGCTTTCAACTTCTACGTTGCTAAATGAAAAAAAAACAGGAACTTCATTGCAAAAGTACCTACATATTTCAATAAAGGGATTTTCATTTAGTGCACTTTTATATTCAAATGTTGAATTCTTATTTAACTAATTATATGAATTTAGTTTCTGTTACTCTAGAAATTTATATATATATGTATATATATATATATATATATATATATATTTATATATATATATATATATATATATATATGTATATATATATATATATATATATATATATATATATATATTTATTTATTTATTTATTTATATATATATATATATATATATATATATATAAATAAATATATATATATATATATATATATATATACATATATATGTATATATACATATATTTAATGTGGCTACACATTTAATGTTTTAATTAATTTTTTACATTATATATCAAATTTTCTATAAAATAGATTTCGGCGTCCATTGCGTCTTCTCTTGTGGGCATGCATCACAATCTTTGGTATGTGTCTATCTAAAAATAATTATCAATAATAACGAACAAACAGTTGGCTACTTAAGGAAATGTGATCAGTTTCGCTCTATGCGTAGGAAAATTTAAATTTAAAGAAAAGTTAGCAAAGCAAATTATGGTTGTACGCATTTGATTGTATGTATTTCCACATTCGTCTGCGTTAGCTTTCGCTTTCAACTTATCGTTTACCTTAGTTTTAAGTAAAATTATGATAATGGAAATCTTTACATACGTCCGACAAAACACTAATTTTAACTAACATAAAGTAGTCGGACTTATTAAGTTCAGATCGATATCACGTACGTACGCATATGTGTTTGTATTTTTAAAATTAATATCATCGTCTAATCAATGTTAATAAATATATGAGCAGTTAGTACAATACATTTCATCCTTGTCCTTTTTAATGGAAGTCACCAATTTTATGAAAGTTATATTCAATTGCAAATAGTCTTTAGCTGAATACTTTATATATCTCAGCAATCCAATAAAAATCAGTTAAATATGGGAAAATCAGTAAATCGAAATAAAAAAACAATATATTTTGCCAGGCGTTCAACACAAAGCGTATCATTCACTTGAGTCTTCAGTATTTAAATTGGCATAGTTATGACTTGAGATTTGTTTTTGCATATTTGTAGAAATGGAAGTATGTATATTTTTGAATACACACTTTGTTCCTAATGACTGCGCAAAAGGAATTTGCTACACACAATCATTTATATACATATTAGAAAATGTTTAGAGGGAGACTGACTATTATCCTTTTTATTCATTTGGAATTTCTATTCTAATTGAAATATTGGTTGTGATGTTTTCAACATATTTTTCATGTTTGTTTATGTTATTTTTAAGATACCAAGAAGAATTACCGAACACGATTTTTCCATTATGAAAATTAATATCTATCCACGCTTTAGCAAATAAAATGTGAGAAATATATGACCAAAGTAAGAGTGTAGTACATACACATGTACCTATATACATATATATATGTATATATATATATATATATATATATATATATTACACACTTAAGTACATAAATATGTACGTGAATATATAGGAACAAAAGTTTTGAAATCAAGAAAGAATAAAAAATATGGTTATTACCAAAAAACTTGTATAAACCAAATAAATACAGGAATACAAGTATTTATTATATTATATAATTCACCAACAAATTTTGAAACTTGTGGTATCGAAAGATTTTGGAATAGAGTGTCCACGTACCACCCAATAGAGGCCAGACAGTTCAGAATACTCGATCTTCGCAATTGAATAAAACTTTTTTATAATTTAAGCGTCAGATCAAAACTTATATTCTGCGATTTCTTTCTTGTAGAAATATTATTTTATGATAGAAAATGGAAAGTTATGCAGTGCTTTATCAAGCGTCCAGGTAATGACTTTCCCTCTATAACAACTAAGAGTGGGATACAAGGATTTTCTAACCTAAATTCTATATAGAGGTCTTTAGTATCATTCTTATTATAACGAAGGAAATTATTTTGATTTTATTATTGATAGAGGAATTGGTTAGTTCGACTTTTAACCCGCCATGTTCAAATTGTAGTACAAAAAGGCTGTTTAGTGGGAAAGACTAATGCCGATGGATGTACTTCCTGATTTAACTTTAAATACGACATCATATCCTTCACTTAAATAATTTTTTTGTATTTCCATGTATTGCAATTATGATTTAAGTGGCTGCCCACTACGTGCAGGCACTTACATAAAATCTAGATAACTTATTTTTCATACAGCATTACTACTAAATATCAACCGTGCATTCCACACACTGTTACTGATCTATTTTTGATACTATACCCCACTTGTCTCATTGGGAAATCTGATCAGGTTTTCCATATTAATCCGTGATAACTCTGAGAATTCAGTTAGTACATGACTATGTTGAGATATGTAACGCTGGACATTCACAAAGAAAGTGAACAACTGGCACTTCCGTACCTTCTTCACGACAACTGCGACAAAACTCATTATAGAAGAGGGATTCGTTAGGAAAATGAATAGAGCACTCTAGTCGAAAATCGTCTGAAAAGACTCCACAATCTTCACCGTTATTTTGTCTTTCTATATTGCCTACTTTCCAATGCCGCCTGTATGGAATTAGAACTTTGAAGATACTGTCAAAATACAATTGAAACATCATGTAGTCGGAGGATATTTTTCACCGCCCAGAAGCCACTAATTTTGTCGCACTGAATAGGCGATATCGCTAATGGTAATCATATGGAGAGAGATTTCGAGCAAAATTGTAAATTTTTTTCGTAAGACAATTCACTGCACCGGAAATTAACCCAGACCCTGTGATATTAACGTATGGTGCTCTCTTTAGAACTTTCCGAAATGTGAAAAGAATTTCAGCGAATAGCAGAAATTAGAAGCCACACAATGGTTGCGCATAGCCTTCACAAAGTAATGCAGAAAGTGGATCCGTGAAGGCAAATACCAGAAAAGGAGGGGGGATTGTTTTAGTGAAAAAATCACTCGATGCAGTTGGTGACGGCCACTTTAAGTGCGAATGCATTTTAAACCCTCCTCACACGCCAAAAAAAGATAATAATGATAATTATTATTATTATGTTCTAGGGTGGTACTAGTGAAGTTGTTGAGGGGTCACTATTGATAGTTGCTATCATTACGTAAAAAAGAAATATATATATATATATATATATATATATATATATATATATACATATGTTTATGTGTATAAGTTATGTATACAAAAGTAGATATGTCTGTGCAATCAAATTCAACTATATAGATATGATTTCTTATATATATATATATATATATATATATATATATATGTGTGTGTGTGTGTGTGTGTGTGTGTGTGCGTGAATTGGCAATAAGAAAAGTTTTTCGCCCTCAAGCAAAGCCAACGTGCTCAGCACCTTTTTCGTGGCAACAAATAGCTCCTGTTAAACTTTCGAATATTATGGTAAAGACAATAGTGAGAGAAATAAAAAATATACAAAAAATATAAGTACTCCTTAAGCAGAATTTCTTCGGAAATAATACAAAACAGGCAGATGAAATGAAAGCAAACGTGCCACTCACTCACTTGTAATTACAACAAAACACTATGGAAAAAGGGTTCTAAAGGATTCGTGTGGAACAATGTGCCAACAGCAATTAACACCTCTTTTGTGACACTAGGCAAAACTAGAAGAAAGGCTTGACCTCTTTCCAAATCACTTGACTTTTAATTAATTATTTCACTGCATCACACCCCCTTGTTGATGTTGATAACGACGACAATGATGATTCTAACGAACATGCCACTGATGGAGATGATGATGGAGACGGATGCGGAGAAAAAACGAAGACGACGGCGAAGATGATTATGCCACTTGATGATGCTTACCCTATAATATCTCAGTAGTACTTTATTATTAGTGTTATTGGAAGCGTTAGTGTGCGTTTGTGTGTGAATGTATGTACGTAAAGAACGAGCATAAATTTGTGTTTGAAACTAAACTGTATAACTTTTCTTGCCTTTGGTAATTTTTCACTTTCTGTTTAATGCTTCATAGCAATTACTTAATTATAGATTTTAATGTACTTAAAAGAGAGAATATCAAACATAATTAACAGTTTTTGATAAACAAGTACGTGTATATTTACAAATACGAACCAAAGAAGAAAGAGGACAAATCAAACACTTCCAGTGGGAATAACACAAGCAGTTCTAATATTTTATAGCAGATCTTTTAAACACATTTCTTTCTTTTCAAAGACTAGGAAACATTTTTATTTACGTATTTCAGAACGTGGGCACTTAAATTGCAAGGGGACAGTGTTGGAGCAACATTACAGAGCAACAAGTATTCCTTTGTATCTGACTGATGTATGAAGAAAATAAATACTTAAGCAGTGATTCACAAATTATTTATTCAACAACTTGGAACGTTGAATTTAGTACTTTTCTATGTTTACCTCTCAAATCGCTCCTTCCGAGTATTGCATTTGAAATTGGCAATTTCATCTAATCACTTGGGTCTCAAATGAAAAAATTTGATAAGTCAGCTGATACTGAAGTCGTTTGAACCGACGCTTCTTGATGTGTAAATGAATTGATAAGTCATCCGTCAAGTTCTTCAGCTAACTTTCAAAGAAAACCATTTCGTCAAAAAAAAAAAACTATATAATTACGTCGCTTTTCATTTGCATAAGTACACTTCTAGTTGTCCTGTCGTTTTTTGTTGATGTAGAACTAGTTTTTGGTCGCAGGAGTTTAAAGTTTTGTAAAAACATTTAGTTGAATGACATCTAAGAAATGCAATGTGCCACGGCTTTTTTCAAAGGACTGTTTTAATTTTGGCAAAATCGCTTTTATCAGTTTGAAACTTAATTTTTGTGTTTCATACCTTTTATGCAATAATTTCATAAATAAATGCATGCAGGTAGTTAAAATTGTATTTTTATTATCTGTGTGTGTATGAGTGTGTGCATGCTTGTATAAATGTAACCAATGAACATTTTGGCAAAAGGTCAATCCTTGGCTTTCCATCAGACAATCAGACTTAAAAGAATTTTAAGATAAAGTCTCTGCCTGTAATTTTTCGACGAGTGCGAATCGAGTGCTTCCAAATCCTAACTAGAGAATAAAGAGGAAGAAACAATATCTAATGGCTTTCCAAGCCATTTTTTCTGAACGATGTTGGGGTAAGAAAATGTTCGGTGGGTATTTATGACTGCATTAATTTTTATAAAATTAATTTTAAATTTTACATCATTCATTATTAATAAAAAAATTATATATAAAAAGCTTTTAACATTTATTGTATTTGTATTAAATAATTTATTTATTTTATAAAGCATCCTTCGATCGTTATTGTTCCATGCCATGATGTAAATTTATGTGTATACAAAGATGTTTATACAAGTGCGTTTGTGTATCAACTTTATTAGAGGCGCTCCTGTTTTACCGTGCATAATTTTGCTTTCCACTTTTTATATGTGAAAATTTAAAAATAGTTCCACAAAAAGCATTCCTCGAATTTAGGTCTTCATAATTACAGAACGGAAAAAAAAAGTTCAAGAAAAATTGATACATTCAAACAATACATACATATGTATGTGTGCTTCGAAGCAACGTTGACATCAGAACGTTCAACGAAGATCCAATGAATTGTTCGATACATACAAATTTAAGTCACAACGGTTTTAAAGGGCCCCTAAATGTTTTAAGCTTTAAAACATTGTCAAACATTGTAAATTTGTTCAAAACCCTGGTAAGAACTAAATTGAATGGCAGTATGATATTTAATGAGCCTTCTAAATGATAGTTAAGATAGGAACGGAGAAAGTCGTGTAACATAATTTATCAGATTAACCCCGTATTAAATGGCTAGAAAGAAATCCATTAACCAATTATAGATCATGTCTGTTGACAGTCAGGTCACACTATTAATTAAAATAACATGAGTGACTTTCTAAATAACAAAATGCTTAGCATCCGAATCAATATTATTTACAAAAAGAAGAATATTGCCTCACTGAAATGCATGTGGATGTTTAGGAACTCATTTCGTGTATGCATTCTGTGCAATGAATTCGCTCCAGCCGTTACTGCAATACGTTCCATATGTTTGATATATCTAGATCATCTTTAAGTAATTTAAATATTTTTAAGGAAACATCGTTTTGGGGGCAGTTGTAATATCCATATATGAGTGACACATGAGTTCACATGACTATTTATGTACTTGGCTTTGCTCAGGAGCGGCAAAATAAAAGGCCTTAAAGTTGTGGCCACCTATAAGCCTTTGATTTTTGGGTTTGTTGGCGCACATGTTACGTTCAAATGGGTCGCTTGTAGAAGAAAAAAGATAAAAAGAGGATGAAAATACTATATCTTTCAGATGTGTCGCGAGGGATTGTTAAGTTTTTTAGTTTCGTATGAAAAAATATCTAAAAAAATCCGAATGCTTTTTAGCAATTGTAGTCCGTAAACGATTTTCTACAAGATTTCATTCTATATTCTTCTGCCTCTAAAGGCAAACCGTTATTCGCTGTCGTACACAATGCTGCAATCTCCTAAATGTAAAATGTCTGCTAAAAATGGAACTCTGTGACAAAATTTGCATAAAATGATAGTTCCACGCGACAGACGCAGACCCAACTTTACTATTTGGGGACGAAGGACAAGGGCTAATTCTATGAAATTTTATGTAAAACAATGGTGTAACTTTGCCAATACTAGTTTATTAGTAGATAGCTTGTTTCCTTACCTTTTTTGGGGGAGACTATCCCTCTTGCCCCCTCCTTTATCCGCGCTTTTCATACGATCAGTGTGGTATGAGATGTTTTTGCGTCATGGTTGTACGCCAACTACAACGCCGGTTTGTATCGACTTCGTAACATCGGATTAGGCCTAAAGAAGGATTTGCAGAAGGCCTCTTTACCTCCGCTCTTTGTGGCCGCTGTGTAAGTGTGTGTGTTCTTCTTTGCATAGTTAAAAGCAGCAACCAGTGATTCCCAAAACTTATTCACCTTTTATTTGATTGTTGGTACGATTTTCTTCTGGACTTCCAAATTCAATTTCATGTTTAGTTTCAACTGAGATGCATTGTTTGCTAGTAATATTGAAAACTTATAAAATTTGTCGATACCGATAGCCTGTTATGTTAAATTGCTATCGCTAAAATTTCCAAAGTTCGTCAACACTTCAGGGTTCACGTGAAGTTGTAGTGGGATTGGTATTGCGTTTCCAATGCGTTTCCTTGCCGAATTCTTTGAAACGATTGAGTGTTTGGGAACCGCTTTAATATTTATATTCGGGAAAAGTTTTAAATAAGTATTGATCTGTACATTTGCAAGTGTTCGTATGTACATGTAAGTACGTCGTACATGCACATACACACCTATAGTCGTGTTTATGTGCGTGTGCACAAAATATCCATAAAAATATACAGATTGCGACAACAATGTAATAATATCGGTTAACTGGATGGATGGTTGAATGGATATACGAGTAGAATGTATGAATAGATGGATGGATGAATGGTTGGCTCGCTGGCTGAATGGCGTGCTGGCTCGATTGCTGTGTGACTGCATGGATGAATGGCTCTTTGTATTTGTATGAAGTTGCAGTTCTTATCCATTTTAATGAAAACCATCTTATTGTTACACGTACGCTGGCAACTGAAAGTAAAAACGATTGCATGCCTTCATAAATTTATTACTTTTTATGTACATAAATGCACACACACATGCATATGTGGTCGTATACGAGGACAGTTTTGTAATTCTGCGACCCTCTGGATAAGAGATATTTGTTTTACTAAAAATATTGGAACCCCAAGAAAATACAACAACCTTCTATTATAAAGTTACAACAGTAGAATAATCATTTATTGAAAAATTAAAAAATATTTCATAATATAATTATCAAAGGTGTAAAAGTACTTGTGCCTAATAAAACTATAAATCCACTGGTGGACTGCCTGTCATTATGATCTCCAGCCCAATTAGCAGCAGTATAATATTTTAATTTCAGATCTGATTTTGCTTTGATTATTAGTCGTTTGTGAATTTTATTGCGACTATTGCACTAATTTGTTAACAGAACCGTTTTGAAGCTCATGCAAGACTGCAGTTATTTGAAATAGTGGAGCAATCTAATGCTGAGACCGTTGAAGCGAAAAGGCAATTTTAGTTAGAAAATTATGTTAAGGCGATGATGACACAACGCTCTTGTTGTTTACAATAGTCAAACTATATAATAACTATTGTTATGTATAAACTATTTATTTTCATATTTGTAAATAAATTTAATACTATGAAATAAAAAACTATAAAATTGGTTCCTTATTAAGATTCTTGGGTGGTGGAGGATTGGTTCCACTCGACATAAAAACTGGAAATTAGAAGAAAGATCGGACGGATACTTCCTGTCCTTATCTGTAAAGTCTTATCAGTTTAGTTTTTATATATCAACACATAAGTAAATCATTTCTTATTTTATATTTTCATTGTTTTTGCAAGTAATATTTGATGTCGCGGCAGCGTCGAAGTAAGGCATCTTATGATCTCATGGGCATCTTATGATCTACATTTATTGCAATGAAAGTTGTGTGATATTAAAAGTTGAATATTTTTCAGATTCGGGATTCATTCCTTTATAGAAAATGTTTTCCTTCGATCCGACATTTCTTGCTTTCAAGCTTCTACATGACTCGATCTAAATGCATCGAATAAACAAAAAGTAACAATCGGGTAGATTGAAAATTTATTTATTTTTTATTATTTCATTGGTACGGGGTCTTCTTAATACGAACTAAAGTCTTTTTTTTATAGGGGTAGGCTGTTTGTTATATGTGTCAAATTCCAACTCATATTAGCAAATCTAGTGGATACATAACTAGATATCCATTAGGCTGGGTTAGGTTAGGTTGAAAACATAGACAATCAATTAAAAATCTTGGAATCGCATCACGAATTACTCTTGTGCCTCATTTGCAAGGCATTGGTGTTGTTTTCAAGAAATGGTTGAACTTATAGATTTGATACTTAATTTAAATATCTAATTGTCATAGTTGAAAATTCGTTATCTGGTACGTTTCGCAAACACAATATTTTTCTTTCGATTTCCATGAAAGCAGAACAGTGGCGGCTGCATTTCTGGAGCTCCTAATGTTTTTTCCTTGCAGGCTTTATATGTTATGTTGTCAACAATACCCCTGCGAACCAAGCGATTCAACTATGTGTGTCCTGTTTAACGACTCCAAAGTGCTTGCCTATTTAATCTTGGATTTCTTTCAATCTTGTCATTATTTATATTCCCCCAGCTCATTGTTTTTGTTCCATACACATATACGTCAAACCAGAATAAAAATATAAGACCATTGTATTATGAAACTAACCTCGTAATGACTGATTTAAGTGAATTAATTTATATGCATTAATATGAATATATAAAAATAAATGATAGTGTTTCAAGCATATCGATAGATTTTGATCTCAGAAAAATAGTGAGATAATCTGAAAAAATGTCGTAATTTTATTAGGTTATAGTTTGCACAATCTTTTAATCGGAGGCTGCGACATTTTCTCATCTGTGTTAATGTAAGATTCATATATTTAACTATGTTTTGGGAGCTCGGCATTGTGTAACTAAAGTCCTCCTCTTTCGAATTATACATAAGAGCATATAAAATATATACGAAAGTTACCACTAAATCAATTTTTAAGTTAAATGCAATTGTATTGCACAACAAACTCAACATAAGAAAATTTCTATAACGTCTAATAAACGTTGTTATTATTTGCTTATTTATAACAAAATAGAAGATAGAGAATTTCATTGCAGCAAGTTGGAAAAATTTTATACGATAGTAGTGATTGAGCACGGAGCGATCTAGGGCATTGTAGTCTTATGAGGAATGCTTCAGCCAACAGCGAATGGCTTAGGTCCACTGCTGTTTTGTGTTTTTACGAAAACGATTTCTTCCTATATGTACACTTATTAAATTAATTACTTTTCCTTTTATGTAATAGAAGGCTTTGAGATGTACTTATTTAGTTTAATACAGAAACTAATTGCAATATATATGCGACTATTTGTGTTGTGAAAATTATTATATTATAAAAACTGTTACATTAGATATTATTTCATTATGTTCCAGGCTTACAAAAATAATACTAATTGAAAACTTACTTCAATTCGTTTTAGAAAACAATTTTGTAAGCTTTTTATAAGTGTTGGCTAAAAACATTATCACAAGGAATAAGTTTTCTTTATTAAATACCTACATATGTAATTATTAACAAGCATTTCATAATAGTTTTCACAACAAACTTATAAGTTCAAGGCCCATTATTACAAGTTCATGTTAGTCAAAAATAGGATCTTGTCGGACGTAGAGAAAGTTTTCGGTTATTGCAATTTCGCTTAAGACCAAAAGGAATGATATATTGAAGGCAGGTCCATCATACCTATTAGGCGAAGATAATGTTGCAATAATGACACATTTTGTATATGTGCGACAAAGTCCTACTTCTAACTAACATGGAGCTGTATTAACAGCCTCAATGCTTCTAGTAGTAAAATTGCTATAAAATATTTTTATATTATTGCGATTTGTGTGCAAAAGTCACATCCGCACATGTCCAACCTTCAAAGATTGCAATACATAATTACACTTATTAGAAGTTGACTTAAAAACATTTTGATCTTTTGATCGCGTTACCATAATCGTATGCTTATGTAATATATGTATTAGTTTTATTGGTAGTTTTATTTTAAAAATGCAAAGGCTATTTAAACGGGATAGAATGAGTTAGCAATGTGGGTCTTAAACTCACTGTGTTTTTGTGTATAAACTTTCAGGAATTTTAGCAAAACGTTTAAAATAGAAACTCTTATTGAAATTACTTGCTGAATATGCTTTCGTTGTATCGCTTAAAATTATTAGAGCTTGTGCGTGCTCAAAATCTCATTAAACTTACAAGTTATTAGAGTTATTTTTCATTTCAAAGCAAATGCAGCTGCATATAAAATGCGCCTACCAAATTTGTCAATCAAGCAAGGAATTTCCATTCTCGTACAGGCAAAGCAGCAGATACGGTTCCGATTCTGTTTTTGTGTGAATATGTAAGCAAACATTTCAAGAAATATCCACTTTAAAATATGTATCACTTGCTTTCTGCATACACATTTAGTGTTCTTGCAAATATTAGAAAATAAAGATTTTTATGTACACGTGCTGACCACGGCTGATATGAAACTCATTGTCAATTATATATTATAAACATTTTTTATATGGACTTGAGTTTTAACAATTTCATTCTTTATTACGCCATCCAGCAAACTCTTCTTTGCCACAATCCAATCAAAATATCATCACATCAATTATTTAAACAGTTCAACAAGATACAAATTTTCACATAAACTTTTCTTCTCACCATCTTGATGTGAGTTATTTGAGTGCCTGCAAGATTTAATGCGACTAAAGTAGGACGAGCGTGGAGAAATAACTGGATGACTGGTTGACTAAATTGGCAAAATATAAAAAATAAAATATATATACTTTATGTATGTGCATCAATACATACATACATAAATATATACTTACATTTTATTAAAAAACAGAGCAAAAATATACAGAAAAACACAACAAAATCAAGTTGAAAACTTCAACCATGTCGGAGTTGCACTGAAAATTATGATAAGCCATCACCGAAATTAAATGGTTCCCTTCTTCTCTCTTACTATTGTAAAAGGCCACCACCTCTTCCATCAAAATATAATTCTCAAGGAATCTTAAGTGGAAGGAAACTGCAACTAAAATAACCATGAAAGGTTAAAACCGTAAAAGAGCACATACGGCTACAGAGCTTAAGAAGCCTTAAGCTTCCATTTCAATTCATTTCATTTCTTCATGTTCCGACATTTTTTTTCTTATGATGTGCATGTACAAATCGTACTATGGTTAGTGCATACAAATCCACATGATTTCTTTTCCTTCAAAGAAAAGAAAGCAAGTGAGCCAATTTCAATCTTATAAGTAACTTTATATCTATAGGGAATGCTTTTTGTTGCATTTTTAGGATGGCCCATCTATTTCATTGTCGTAAAAGTGTACATAAGTGCTGCCATAAGTAGTTATTTTGACACACAGACACATAGTCGAGAACTGTTATCGGGCTTGCTAAGAACTTTAAAATTTTCACAGCCATACGCAATAAATCCTTTGTATCAAAAACCTCCGATATCTGTCTTCTTCTGAATAAATAGTTGAACGAAATAAAAGTTGAACATACCACGTGAGAAAAACAGAACTCAATGAAAGTTTCTTCCGACAGCCCAGGCACACACGCACACACAGATACACACCAAAATTTTAAATATCTAAATTTCTTGCTAGAAGTTTTCCCTTTTCTGAATCTATTGAACTTAAGAATTCAACCGGTTTCAAAAAGGAGTTGTCGAATTCGTAGACGGTTGCTGGTGCTTTTCCTTGTATCAACAGTCGAACCTGTTCTGAGACTTTCCACTAACAAGTATTTCTTGCGAAGAATTTCCTGATATAATTGCGTATATTTTAAATTTTTTTACTCAATAGTCAAAGTCGCGTCATATTTTTTACAAGAAATTTGCGAATTCCTTGCTTGCTTTCCTCTGAAAATAACGAATACATACATAAATGCCTACGGAGTGACTTCTCTCGTCGTTATATATGTGCGTGCGGGTGTGTGTGTGTGTGCATAAAACAGCAAAGCAATACTCTGCAATAATACAATTACGCATGTAATTCCAAATACAAACTGAGAATTATGGCATAGGAAAAGCTCAAACATTATTTTATACACATGCCTACAAATGTATGGATTTGCACATGTATTTGTATAAAAATTGCCGAGTTTCACCGTCTTACATAACAAAACAAATAATTGATTAAATTGATAATTCTTCTGTGTAAATGTAATTTAAAATGATATATAACAATTCATAATTATAAAGCAGAAAATAAACATCTTGAACTTTTTACTATGTGAATTATACACAAATTGAATAGCAAAATTATAGTGCAAATAAACAAATGAATATATATATATATATATATATATATATATATACATAAATTTATAAAGCGGCTGCAGCGGACTCTTCTGACTGCAGGTCTTTCGTTTGCTGCATCAGTATACCCAAATTTATTCATCGCATTGCTCATATTCCTTTCGCTGGGCCAATTATGGCTAAAGTAAAATGCGCAAAGAGTGCTTTACTTTATCCTAATACAACAAAAACATTCTCATTGTTTGCACGTGTTGTTGAATGATATACCGGTCCATAACTATTCGGCAAAACAGTCTGAATAAATGACAACTAATTTGACAAAAACGGCGTCATCAAGTGTCAAAGTTCAGAAGCACCTGCTGTAAGGCCCTCCGTATTAGATGGACTATTTAGCGAAATGCGGGATATAGCACCGATGCATCCAAAAAGTGCATTTAGGTTGGAAAATCTTTTATGATTCGAACAATTTTCTGCTTCTGACGGATTTTTTAAATACATAAATAGTTTTGATTCATTGGACATTAAGTATATTTCATTAAGAAGACCTCATCGCTCATCATACTGCTATTTCTTTAGTATGATGATGTGACTTCTGCAAAGTCCGAGAGTAGAAAGGAAACTGGACTGATAGGAATGTTGCAAATATATGCCTATTCCAATATCTCATTATGTGTATTTCGTAAGCCAACTGATGATACTGCTTGAAAGTATCTTCTAACTGTATAAACTGAAATATTACTTAAATGAAATCTGAAGGAGAATGATATGGCCAGATCGTCCCTTTGCAATTGATGAACTATTTACTATGGCAGGATTATTCTTGAGATCGCAGCTATTCTATACATAAATAAAACAGTTTGTGAGGATTTGCATTTAAAATAGAACTTCAGTGGCATTGTAAACATTTGTGAAACCTAAAAATATCCATCACCATCCCCACAACCATCACTTAGTACAGAATCAGAATCACTTAAAAAGAAACCCCAACCACTACAATGATGGCGCATAGCAAACCGCAGTTTTTAGGTTAAGACAGTAGGAAAGGCAAAAAGGATAAAAAGTAATATAATAATAATGTAGAGGAATTAAAAAAAGACGAACATGAACAAACAAACAACTTCAACAAAGAGGATAGAGAACAGAAACTAACGAATATTTATTCCATCACAAGGGAGCCAAAACATTTCGACAACTGACTTCTGAGCGGAACAAATGGCTTGATATCATGTAAAGAGTTTCCAAGTCATGCAGACCTTTTTGTCTTCAATTTCAAGTTGCTAGAAATTATGCAGCAAAGGATAACGAGATACGTGTCTCTACTTAAGTTGAAAAAAGGAAATAACAAACTATTAGATGAAAAATAAAATACTTTTTAATCTGTATTGCTCGTTCGATTAAATGGAAATGTCTATATATTAAATTTGAACACATCGCCATTATTTAAATACACACATACACATGCTTGTATGGATTAATGATTCAAGTTGAAGCATTTAGTGCTTTTAGCAATGCAATTTTCTTTGAGTACTTCATGATCATTAATTCTAGCTGGGATCCACTGAAGATGTCAGTTCCAGCTAAAGCACACACACATGTACACAGTTTCAATGCAAGCATGCGTATGTAATCGTGTTAGAGATCAAATTTTAAATAAAATTCCTTAAGCTCATTATATTTCTTGCCTTTATATGCTTTTTGGCTCCTTCAATTTCTTGGTTTCTTTAATTCTTGTTTTTCTGATACAATAAAATATCTTTGTGCAACTATTGTCCCCAGGAAAAACAACATATAATATTGTAATTTGCTCAACAGGATGACTTTTTAACCCACATTTTTTATTCAGTTTTACTTTTAAAATGAAGATAAATAAACAAACGATACAGACTCCTGTCTTTTCCCTTGTGGAAAATAAAAAGAAGAATCAACAAAAGCAACGGGTGGTGACAAAAGTCGAGGTTTCCAAAGAAATACGACAACTGTGTATACGTTTGTGCCTGCATGTATGTGTTTGAGCGTGCGTGTGTGCGGCACAACAACGACCGTGTAGACATTCATACACGACAAGCAACAAATGAAGATGAAAACCTTAAAGACATTATTCTTAGATGTTACTTACCAACAATTTACTTGCCACTGCAACCAGCAGTTGCATAGTTTCTAGATTTTTTTCTAGAGATGTGGAAAATTCCATTCGTTACATCGATTGCACTGAGTAGAATAAGGAATGTTGTTGGCCAAAGTACTTAATATTAGGCCATGGCTGTGTAAATTATTTTCAGCCTGTTTTAGTTGCGAAGGCATAGCGCATTTCGCTTAATATGAACGACAACAGATGATATTATCATGTACTAAAGAGCGCTATCATTCGTCGGTGTTGTAGCATTACAAATTCGCCAACGAAATAAGAAGCAAAGTGACTGCAACGAATTCTCTCTTCTCGCTCCTTCTATGTCCTTCTCAATACTATTCCCTTCTTCTAATTCCAGCACAATACACTGCAAATGCAGGGATCTTCCCCTGAGTGCTGGTTCTACTACTAATCTTTGTGATAAGCTATTAAATACTGACAAAACAGATTACGACGTTCATGGCGAATGTCTTCAAGTCAGCATAAGCGGATCATGTTTCTCAAAGCGGGACACAAAATTAACAGACGTTACCAAGTCCCCAAAGAAATTAAGTCGTCTTACATATTGTTACCTCTTCTTGTGCTAAATCTTTCTAAAACTGAAAGTTCATACCGTCCATGCTATTCAAAAGTATTCCAAAATTTGTTCAGTTGCAAATTTTCATGTTGTTTTTATATAAAAAGATAAAATAAATTAACGAAATCCATCATTTAAACATTTCTTGAACGCGCATGCAACCAAATGCATTTTACGCGATTTGGGTGTTGTCACTTACAGTTAGCGTGATTCTACATTTTGAGAGTTGCAGAAAAGCAAGAATTCATAGAGTGGATGGTACGAAATTCCAGTTTAACTAGACCGTGCCTTATAATTTTTTAAACGATATTTGCCGCTCATTTGCATAACAAGTCTTTTCATGATATCATCTGAAGAGATGACTAGAACTAAATCTTATCGAGCTCATTTAAAAGATGCCCTGCAATTGTTATTATTTGAAATTTTTGCAAATTATTTCAAATAAGTCTTAATTAATAAAACGCTCAGCGATATTTTTCTAACACACGTTTTTTGTTGGTAGAGAAATACGAAAGATTTTGTTTTCAAAATGCTTACAATTTTACGTGCGGTAAACATTAAGCAGCTAAACTACTCGTATTACCTAGTAATTATATCACGACTTTTAATATAAGTGCCATTTCACACTATGTGTTTTTAGGTTGCCTTATCCTGTCAATTTTCCCTTAAGACCCTCATTTACGTTATGTCATTTCCTGTCAATATCTAGAACAGTGCCGGGCAGAAAAGATGTTGGACAGACTCATTATCGAAGCAGCATCTGCAGTAGGCACTGTAGGGAAATCCTAAACGTTCGATCGTTCAGTGGGCTATTGTGACAGCAATTATCAAATTACGAAAATTATGCAACGCAGAAAGAATGCTTGTGACATTCGTTCTCAAGTTTAAAATGTGCCAAAATTACCGAATACGCCATATTACAAATCATTTATAAAAACACAATAATTTGTTTACTTTTTGAAATGTTTAAAATTATTATTTTGGTGAATAACAATCGGAGATGCTTCTCTTTTTTGAGAAATCACCATTTAATGACACCAAGTTGTCTTTATAATCATACAAGTACTGTTTCTGAGCCTGATTTCGAAATGTTTTGACGCACAAATAGTTTCTGTTCCTGGTTTTCGAACATTTAAAGCTATAGGAAAACAAGTAACAAAATTATATTTGCGCCAAACTAGTTTATGGAAACGCACTATTGTTTTTTCACGTTATTGAAACAGAGTTGTTATTGTTTTTATTAAATTACATGTGAAGTATTAAAATTAGTTTCTTTGTGATCTTACAAATGATGCCGATTCAGTGCACCATAATGAGTTTTGATAAAATTTTGCATTCATGATATATGAAACTTGCTGAATTACGCCACGTATAAAATTAAATATCAATAGAATCAATTAAATATCTGGAGTATTTTTTGTGTGCTCCATTGTGCGCAATTCTAGAATATGATTTTGGTCTAATCAATAAAGAGCTGAGAATTCAACATCACTAACAAGCGAATGTTTTTTAATCTTGGAATGAACGAAAACAAATTGCAGCAAAGAAAATAAGGAAACAGAAGGAAATATGGTGGTTTTATTTATGGGTCTCTTACATTTTCAGAAGTAACAAAAGTTTCGGAATAAACATACGTTGCAAAGAAAAAGTAAATGAATGAGCACATGAACGACACACATGCACAAACACGCACATAATATTGCATTCAATACTAACACATGCACATTTACGATAGAAGTAACGAATTTAGAGCAAAATATTTTGTAGGACGAGCGAACACCTGCTGTGATTTAAGGCAACACAAATTTTTCAAAAATTATTATATAAAGAAAGAAAGCCGAAAAAAGAATATGATAAATTTCCATTTTCAATAAAGTTATGGACTCTTTCATTAAACAAGCAATTTCTTTCTTTCTTTCTCTCTGATGATATTATTGGTTCAATCAACACATTGATAAAGGGTTGATTGCAATTTTTATTTTAAAATGAAAGAGAATAAAAGAACTAACGAACACCTTACATCCTGCCAGTCATACAATTATATGGCCAATCAAATTGACGTCATGGTCAATGATGCTAAATTGATGAAAGAAAAAATTTCACTTTTTCAACATTTCAGTTTGTATGTATATATATATATATATATATTTTTTTTTGTAAATTTATTTCCACTGATAGCTGATGTTCAAGCAAACTTACCTACACACATACATACCAACAAATTTACATACATACATATAAACATATTTACACTTTTACACACATGAGAATGCATTTTTTCAATTCAAATATTGAATCTTATCAACTGAATACACAAATACAAATTTAATTGTGTGCTTTTGCTGTCTGCCTTAAATTGTTCAATTTAAAAACAAAATCAAAATTCAAGTCATTATTAAAGACGATTTTGCAATAAAAATAAACTATTGATTCACATCCACATACAACTCTGCAGACTTTGCTTCCAACCGCTCATCGCAAAGGACATGTTGTGTACGGTTGTAAATACGTTTTACTCATTGCAAGCATATATGTGAGTATGTATGTATAGATATGCACATACATGTACACACACATACACCCGCAAATTTGGATCTTTACTGTGTTTCATGCTTTTTGTAAACCTTTCTTCTCCTTTCATTCATTCATTCATAATTGTGTTACCTTTTGGCAATTTTCTTCAATACCAAGAATTATCAATTATCAATGAACTGAACAACATCAAAGGAAATAGTAAAGTTTGTTACATGTATAACGGAAATAGTAACCCCGTCTTACTGTAGATACAATTGTGGGTGGATGAATATAAAGTGGCAGGTTGCGAAAAGAGAAATAAAATGAACAAAATAAAATGAACCGCAATCGAATGGTTTGTTATTTTTAAGATTCTATAGAACGCATTTAAAGAAATGAACTAACCAAAATACAGTGATGTATCATACAGATGCCTACAAACACATATACTTCCAAAGAGATGTACAAGTCCTTCAGTACTTAATCAAATAATGTTTCCTGGTAGGATCGTCAGTTTTACAATACATACTGTGCACCTTCTTAGGACTTCCATACACACATCTATCACAAACACATACACACTCATATATACATACGTACCCAGTTTCGGCTAAATGAAAACAGTTATAAAATTTGTTTAAAACTATTTGGCGATCTTTTATATTATTTCACTGAAAAGAAAGAAGGTCATATGATGAACGATTGAAAATGATTAATCGGATCAAGTTGTATTTTAGAATTTTCATTTAACTGATATTATTAACTGACGAGATTAGTTTCGCAGTATTTGAGATCAACAAATGAACATGTTCTGTCCATCATATTTTTAAGTTTGAAGTACATTAAAATTTTACGGCTTTTGAATTTTCTACTTTAAATAACCGTGGAATAGTTGAATATATCGAATCGATTTTTAGCTCAGACAAGTTGAATGACCAACAGAGAGCAAGTAACAAGAGAAGGTGTTTCGTAAGAAGGGTTTCCTACAATTTTATAGTTATTTTTGATATAAAAAATGTCGCCAACTCAAAAGACTGGTTGCGTCATTTAAATTTCTATATGGACGGACAATTAATACAGTACATCAGTATTTCACAAATAAATTGTATTTGCTTTTTGATTTTTTTTCAAATTGTATTAATCAGTTATTGCAAGTAGGAATTATCGATTGAAATTTTTGAAGCAGGTATTTAATATAATTTTTTAAGTACGTACCAACTCCTATTGGTATTTTACAAAAGCTGGTTTCGCTATTGTTTGATTTTAAAAATAAGTTGTTGCATTCTTATTGAAAATTAACTGGTTTTTCATGATGTCAAAATTTCATAAACTGTTTTTGTTTTAAATGCAATTGTACCACAAAAGGAAGTTATTGGACATCGTGAAATAGACAGTAAATAGCATAAATAGAAATTGAACACCTATTCCAGCTAACTGGATGCTTTCATCCAGTATTTTTTTTCTTCAATAAAAATTGAAAAAAAATTTCCTAAGCTCGATGAGCAAATCAGATCCAAATAAGAAACCGGCTGGAAGACTTAAATGTAAAAACTGAGCTGCTTTATTTGTTTGTCTATTTCATAGAACTCCCTATTTGTGTGATGTTAGAAAATTTGCTTATTCTTATCAACAATAGTTTTATCAAATGAATTAGTCGATTTCTTTATAATACAGCTGAGCTTTTTCCAATAAAATATTCTTTTTAAAACAGCTCAGTTCAGTTCCTCATAGTAACTCCATATTATGTGAATTAAGTTAGTGATAGACGAAATTATAGTTGTTTTCAAGAATTTATGTGAACATTAAAAATGTATACATGGTGATGCATTTGAAAGCTGTTGAGGATGAATGAATACCTCTGCGTATGGCCAGGCACCTGCGGGTGCAAGTTCATTCATATGTTGTGTGTGTATGCATGTATAACATTCTGGTGTGCATACTTTTTACACAAAAACTTACTGGCATACTGTATTGTAGTAGGAAGTGCAAAAGTAAATTGATGTCTTGATATCAAGTTGCATTAGAAAACACGAGCACAGTCACACAAACGTCCACGAGGTATTTCGACTTGTGTGTTTATGTGAAATCTATGCATCCATCTTACGTTTATGTGTAAATGTGTGTCAGTTTGTAATTGAAAGTTTGTATGTGCTTCCATAGTTTTTCTTTCATCCGTTTATGTGTGGAAAATTGAATTTTTGTTCATGATGTTTGACAACGACACACAATTTGACAATGCAATAGTACAACAATTTATGTTATTTTAAGATTCTTTTCCTATTTTGAGTCGCACTAACAACAATAAAAACAAAGTTTACGGCAAAACTAAAGACAACTACAATGCACTCCTCTAATGGCACCTTTGTATGGGTTAACAAATTTGAAGGCAAAACAGAAAGCAAGAGAAATATATAACAAAAGGTAGAAGAAAAAATGAATAAGACACCAATACAAAATAAAATATAATAAAAATTGACAAGTCCAAAACAGAAAATTCTCTATTACCAACAAAACAAACAAACAAGCAAACACACACACACACACACATAAAACATTTAAGAAAATCTTTACTTCAGTTTCAACGTACAACTAGTTTTTTATTCAACTGCATCGAACCATTACAAAAGCAACTGCAATCATCGATTGTATTCCTTCCTCTCTATTCTTATTTATGTATGTATGGGTTTGCATGTCCATGAATGAACGTGCGAGAGAGTCTCATAATATATTTGCAAGACATGCAGTACATGCTCGTACCTAGACGGAAACATGTGTACTCTCGTATTACATCCTTCCACATCCATATCTATCAAGTGTGTTCCCAGCGCGAAATCTCACAAGACCGTCTCACTGCAGGCCCTATCAAACTGCCAAGAACTGAGGCTCCTTCGTGTAAAAGAAACCCTTCTGAATACCTGCAGTTGAATACGTTAAGAAGCTGAATTAAAAACGTTTCACCTTAATTTTAAGGCGTTTTGGCCACCATTCTTCGCAAGTTCTTCTCAGAGCCAGTGATTTGTAGATCTTGCAGAAGTTCTGGCGAAAGAAAAGAGAGCGAAAGGCTTAGCCCGCAGTGGGAATGAAGAAAACTGGCCTTGGACATGCGAAACAAAGAGTACAGAGGTCTTCCAGAAGGCAACCGTACTCTTCTATTTACCCGCCGGGCTTTTATTTATTTTATTTTATTTGTGTGTGTGTGTGTGTGTGTGCACTCGTACATCTTACAGCATTACGATTACGAATGAACAAAAAATAGATTTCCGAAAAAACTTAAAACTCAATTGAAATAGATTTACGTTACATTTTCTCACTCCTTCTCTTCAGTTCTGCAGTTGTACCTTTTTTAAATAAATTTTAAAAGATAAACGAAAAACTACAATATTTGTTGTCTAGTTGATGCTGTTGTTTATGCTGGTAAGGCTTCTACGAGTATATGAGAGCAGATAAGATATCTTAACTATTCTCTATATTTATGTATATTGCCGTTGCGTTGTTGTTAGTTTTGTCGTTATTGTTGTCAAAGACAATTTAACAATTTGTAAAGTTTATCATGTACAACTTCTACAACGAGAATTACAAAGAGAACACATTCTGCATTAGAAAAAAACATTATACTGGTACATGCTCTGACAGAAGCTCAAGTGCCATCCGGTTCCTAAAGGAGTAATGATTTTACCCTTGGGAATTAAAATGCTAAAATGCTTCCAGGCATTTTCTTCCCACTGCTAACAATTAATAAATTAAATCAATCCAAAAATACAGTTAAACTGTTGCCACGGCTTCAAATAAAAAAGTCACAACACTTTTCTGTGACATCGCGATCACGCTGCGATGCATAATTCAAAAGTCATGTGTCCGTCTTATAAATGCATTCCGCTAAGCCATGAAACATACTGACTTAACTTATTGCGACTTAAATTCTAGTTGATAAGAATGGGTGTAATTTGAAGAATAAAAACACATTTGAAGTTTCTAGTTACTTTAAGTAAAATTCATTGGGTGTAGAATATCTTCAAATTGTGTGTAAGAGAGTTTCTAAAATGCTAGTTTAAATCAAAGTAAAATTTTTTCAAATAAAGAAAGAATTTTGTGTCTTTCGTTTATTCTATTAGTGAAAATATTTTCGATAAAATTGTACAGGACAATTCAATAAGTTTAATTCGTTTAATGCCAAAAGGCATGTTTTCTAATTGTTTTGTTCCCTCTGCCATTTGTTGGAAAAGTAGTAGAAAAAACACCGTTTTGTGAAATAGTTAAGCCAAGTTACGCTGAGCTAATAAAATGCAAAAGTGTTTGGACATCGTCAACACGACGCTGCCTGTGGGTTATAACATGAAGATCATGGGTGTATTAGTAAGTCAAACAAAGACTTCTTCTCCATGTTCCAAGTACTTCCTGATGAATGATTGTTTTTAGGAGTTCCAATCGGTGCAGCGTCGCTTGATTAATAGAGCGATTCCAGCCTTTTATATGATCGAATGCATTCTATTATAGTGTAACAGGTCCATTTAAATATATGCGAGTACTATTTACAGGGATAGGAAGCACATGTCTATGAGTGTACGAGGTCAGTTCAATAAATAAAGTGCATGTTAGTCGTTATCAAAAATCACTTATTCAGCCTTGCAGCAGTTTTTTTTAATTCTCTGAAGGAGTGCTGAGGTGCACTTTTCATTATTTCCTTAAGCTCTCTAAGTAAAACGACGTCCTTTTATGGAAACAAGAAAAAGTCGCAGGGGTTTAAAACCGGGCTAACACGCTGTCCAAAAAATAACGAAGAAACAATGACGACTGAGCAGGTGCATCATCGTGATATTACCACGATCCCGTGGCATATTGATTCGACGGTTCCTCAAAGCAATTTTTTCCACTTTTTCAACATTTCCATTGGACGAGCGTCCTCACTCACATCTTCTCGAGCTTCATCTAAAACCATTTCTGACTCAGAGTTCAATCATCGGAAGCCACTGTTAAACATTTTAAGATCCAACGTAAAACATTATACATATTTTTTACTCTGAGCTTACTGCGATGTGTATGTATGCACGTTTTTTGTACGAAATGACACAGAATAAATAATATTGTTCGGAAAGTACAGCTCTAAATTGGGAAAAATGGAAAAAAGCTCTGCGGATGGTGGCAAAAGTAATGCGAAATCAAAAATGTTTGATCTCCAAAATATTGTTGGAGAGAACTCAAGCGAAACTAAGTTTCAAAATGAAATATTAACAAAAGCTACAGATGAAGAAAATGCAATTAGACGTTTGTCGTATCGGGAGGTGGGCGAAAAGCCTTCAATTTTGTCAATGAGAAATGAATGGACCACATATTCTTCTGTCGAAGTACAACGAAAAATTCTGCAAGAAAATACCGAAAAAATCAAAAACTTCATGAACTCATTGAGTGTGCCATCGTGGTATCGAGGAGTATCGGTTTTTCAGAAGAGCGCAGCAGATCGCTTACGAAATGCCATACGTGATGATCACGCTCAGCGCACAGTGTATCGTACTATGAAATGCCTTGAGTCTATTGGTTTAGATCCTTTGCCAACTACGAAGCAGCTGCATAAGATTTTGCCCTTGTGCGGAGGCAATGATTTGGCTCTATTATGGTTTCTGATGAAATGGCTGTATACGGACAAAGATTCTAATTCTTACAGCATGAATGAGCAGCTAATAATGTCAAGTATAGCGCACCTGGATATGATCACAACCATGCACGAACTAGATCGTATTTTGCCGCCCAGGCAAGTCCCAAAGATTGAGGAGTCTCTGAGAAAAAGCAAGACTTTACAGAATATATCAAAAATCCAACAAAAACAAAATCAAAGAGTTCTGCCGTATTTCGAGAAGTTGCCCCAGCGTAGACCAATTAAGCTTCGCTCTATTAAAGCATCAAAAAATCTAAAGAAAAGTTATAAAGTTCATCCGTATGATTCGGTCGATAGCTCGTACGCAGTTTTGAATGGTGATAGTCGTTGGTTTCATAACAACAACTTTGAAAACAATGACAGACCAGTTCACAATATGAAAGAAAACGAAATCGGAGACTTATTGGAGAGTTTCGAAGCCGCAATGGCCGAAGAGATCAAAGCAAACGAGACGTGCGGCCAGCACCAGAATATTGAATATATAAAGAAATCGTTTGACTCGGAACTAAATGCTATTACCAAGCAAATAAGCGAAGAGTTGGAGCAGATCTTTGAAGGAAAGCAAGTAGGATTTAAAAAAAAATATTTTCTTCACGCACACTTCAGTGGTAAAAATATTATTTAATTAATTTTAGAAAATCTATAAACAGCTTATTGTTCGCCTTTATTATGATATTGAAAAGTGTCGTCAAGAGTTTTACTCAACGGCGGCAAATTATCACAGACTCTTGGCAGGAAAACGCCACGGCAATAAAGACAAAGAGTCGAATTTATTGCTAAATGATTGCGTTATTCAAATAGGTCCCACCACTATCGAGGAAAAGGGTAAACTATGCAAAGTCACCAAAAATAAAAGTTTGTTACAAAACTCTTCAACTTCAAAACTATCCGAAACAGCTTCAGAGCCAGATTACGTTGTTTTCTCCCAAAGTCATCAGCCTTTAACATTTAATTACTGTAACATTTTTTCCTGCGACATAAACCATTCAAAATATATGAAAAATCCTTCAAACGAATCGTACAGCGGCGAAAACCAAAATGTATGTAAGCACGGCGCAATAGGAATTGAAGATAGTGCTAAAATAAATGTGGTTGACTATGGACTGGGCTACTATGACCCTGAAGATGACGAGCTAATGGATCGAATGCTCACAGATGGATTAAATATCATGAAGAAAAATCAGAAGTTTGTATTTGCCTCAATACCAGCTGCCCACCGTTTCCCCAAGCTACGGGAATGGATACGTTCAAGATATGGTAAGAAATCCAACAGAATTGAGCTCTCCAGATGCTTCAGCGAATCAAAGTCGATATTCGTAGCGTTGGCAAAAGTGGGCTTACCTGTCGAGCTGCCATCCAACGCCGATATGGGATCAAACCTTATAACAAATTATTCTTGCCGGGATTATGTTCTTCAAAAGGTAATTCCAATTTTTTTGCAACATGTTCCAAAAGTTAGTTTTTACTCTTCATACATATTTCCAAGATGCATGTATTTGTTGTGGCCTAAGCTAATCGACATGTGTTCCCTTTGCAATTACATTTAATAAATTGTTTGATGCATTTTGAAAATTTACAGTCGCATTATATACGAAACCAATTCTATAATCGAATCAACAAAGCGATGCTGGCTCAAACTCGTGTGATCTATTTTGCCATGCGCCATTGCAGCCGCGTTCAATCCTACAACACACTATTCGCTTACATGCCTGCCCACAAAAGAGAGATTTATCACTTCCGCCCCTGGAAGCTCGGAGAATCAATGAAGCGAACGCAACCGGGATCTTACGAAACAAATCAAAATGGCATTACTACTACAAAAAGGCCACCAAGCAAAAATGAATTGAAATAAACTTTTTTTTTCATTTCTGAAATCTGTCCATTTGTCTCTCTTTAATGCTTCAGGTATTTACACGTTTCGCTGCACCATCTTCAGCTTACGAGTACATATTTAAATATGTTTACTTCATTTTCACATGTACGCATGGTTGTATGCATGTGTGCTCAGTCGTGTAAAAACTATTGTTTCTCGATATATATCGAAATTTTACGAATATCTTTCGATACACAATAACACATTCTGCAGGACTCAGTTGAGATCCTGCTGCTTTTTTCCACAGAAGCACAGCAGCACAATTCGAAATGCAGTGGCGAACGCAGCTTAACACTTTATTGCAAATTAGTCTGAATCTACAATGAATATTTTTTAAACAAATTAATGAAAAGCCACCACTTCATTACCGTGTACTTTTCTACGAAGTGGTGCAATATATCAAATTTCACGTGGTCGAAATAGAGCACGTCTTGAAAGGAAATCGTCCGAATGTGTCAAAAACAAATTCTTAATGAAAGTGAATACGATACCTCTTTAGCACTCGAAGTCAACTGATTTCTAAGAAAATTGTTACAAATCAGAGGGTATTGGCAATATGGATGTCTTAATGTCTATCATTTGGGTGGGCTGTTGAATACGAGCACACAATGTACTTGTGAGAGTGTGTGTGTGTGTGTGTTTGTGTGTGTGGATACATGTCTAAGATCTGTAATTGGTCAGCCGTCTTTGCCGATTATTTAATGATATCAGTCATGGTATATTTAAATCAAGCCAGTTTTGTATCACTAGAAACAAGAACGGAAATGTGGCGTTTAATTCAAAAACCGTGATGAAACAAATTTCCATTAATAAATTGAAGTTTGCTTTAGGATACGAATATTTACTCGTATGAAAATAAAATTGTGGAGAATAATATTTTGAAACGGAACTCAAAATACGTTTTGAATTGCAATTGCCAGATCAGTGAGATCGTTTACTCTCTTACGGGAGTTTTTCGTCTCACTCGCACTAGTCAGGCAACAGTACAGGATTACCGATCTTCTGAAGAATTTTTCATGGTTTTTTTGAATATTTGCGTATAAAATAAATTGAATGAATCTCCATTCTTACCAAATAATAATTGCATGTAGGAATAGCTTGGTTCTTGTATAATGATATCAGTTGGCAAAATGTCTTTTGGAAAGAGATGTGGGTGCGAGTTTTCTCTGTTTGTTGTTATATTGCAAACAAGCGACTGCGATGTTTCGAATTTACACTTTAGCAAGAAAATATTTTGCATTTTTTGGTAAAAATATTATTTTGTATTTGAATTGGGCTAATACGTTAAAACAATCACGTTTCAATGATTGTGGCAGCAGTTGACTCCATTAAATTTAATTGAGTTTCAAACATACACCGAACCGCTATAGTTTGCAAGGCCACGTGCTTGTGTATTGGTAGAAGATTTTTGGAGACGGTGAGTGAAAATTGTATCTCAACTTCAAAAGATGTAGACACTACAAATCCCATAATGTTACGGGGGTAGACCTTAGTCTCTTCGATTTTACATGACGTTCATATTGGCTAATAGAAGTACAGGCCTTAACAACGCATTTATCGGTATAATTAATATATTCAATTGTTACACACGTGCAACACATTCGGCCGTTCAGCAAAGTGAACCGTCCTACTTTTATATACGCGTATTTTGTTTTGGCATTTGTTGTGAGAGTGTTAAGTGCGTTTGTATCCATAATATATAAATCACGAAATAAAAAATTAACTAACAACAGCTCAATATTTAATGAATAGCAATCACATTATTTTTCATTTGCAAATGACCTCGATGATATCAGAACAATATTCCTTCTATATCATCTACTCGCTTATATGCAATTCGAGGAGCAAGCAAATCTTATATCCTCTTATTTTTTATAACAATAAGTAAATTGGATAAAATACAACTAAGTTGCAGTCAAAATGTCGCTGAAATCTGTCAGAAAATGTTGATTTACGGAAATATTAAGAGTAAGAGCTGTTTCAAATTCCACCGAATTCTGGGTATGTATATGTATATGTATATGTATATGTATATGTATATGTATATGTATATGTATATGTATATGTATATGTATATGTATATGTATATGTATATGTATATGTATATGTATATGTATATGTATATGTATATGTATATGTATATGTATATGTATATGTATATGTATATGTATATGTATATGTATATGTATATGTATATGTATATGTATATGTATATGTATATGTATATGTATATGTATATGTATATGTATATGTATATGTATATGTATATGTATATGTATATGTATATGTATATGTATATGTATATGTATATGTATATGTATATGTATATGTATATGTATATGTATATGTATATGTATATGTATATGTATATGTATATGTATATGTATATGTATATGTATATGTATATGTATATGTATATGTATATGTATATGTATATGTATATGTATATGTATATGTATATGTATATGTATATGTATATGTATATGTATATGTATATGTATATGTATATGTATATGTATATGTATATGTATATGTATATGTATATGTATATGTATATGTATATGTATATGTATATGTATATGTATATGTATATGTATATGTATATGTATATGTATATGTATATGTATATGTATATGTATATGTATATGTATATGTATATGTATATGTATATGTATATGTATATGTATATGTATATGTATATGTATATGTATATGTATATGTATATGTATATGTATATGTATATGTATATGTATATGTATATGTATATGTATATGTATATGTATATGTATATGTATATGTATATGTATATGTATATGTATATGTATATGTATATGTATATGTATATGTATATGTATATGTATATGTATATGTATATGTATATGTATATGTATATGTATATGTATATGTATATGTATATGTATATGTATATGTATATGTATATGTATATGTATATGTATATGTATATGTATATGTATATGTATATGTATATGTATATGTATATGTATATGTATATGTATATGTATATGAGTATGTGTATGTGTGGTTGTTCATGTTGCAAACAAAAATTTCTATCTTGTTAATAATAAATATTCGCCAAAACTGTGCACTTAAGCTCATAAATATTAGATGCGATTTCCGCGATGTTTTCATTCTCGTGAAATGATCATTTATTTTTTTGCATTTGTGTTTTTAAATTCGCACTCAGTTATGTGATGAATGTAGTAGTAGTGCTGCCAGTATGTAAATACTTTAGTCCGTATTTTCATAAAAAGAGAACTTTTATTTAGGTTGATAGTTGACAATTTAGTGTTGGAAAAGTAAAAGTTCCTGAATTATTCTCGGAACTGTGCAATAGATTAATTTTTTTTACTCCACATGAGCAAAATGTGGCTGCTATTCTCTATCCACAGCCGCATATTACATCTGCTTTTTATTTTTTTCGAAAGTTGCACCTGGAGGTAATCAAGAAGTCTTAGAGTTGCAAGAGAAAAATATGAAACAAACAGAACGTAAATTGGGGCATTTACGGGTCAGAGAACTCTAAAAACGTATACGTTCACATGCATGCCGTTCACGGATTGAAGAAATACTCAACTCCGCATGAAAATATTTCGTTTGTGTTGGTAAAGCGTTACCAGTCTAGAAAAATAGTTTTTTTCTCCCATTTTGGGACACCCTTTATTCTGAATTCATGTAATCCTGCAAGCACACTCACACACACAATATACTTACTTGTACATACTCGTATACTGACTGCATGTCTTTCAACACAATTTAATATTTAACATGCTCATGTTTGTCCCTTTTTTAATAAAACTCACAAATGTGCACACAAATGAATGTTTGTGATCGTATACATACATACACGTGGACTTGCCTTCATACATACGAACGTGTTTGCATATCCAACGAGCACCGCAACAGTCGTTTAATAAATTATGATTTTATCTCTGGATGTCTAACTTGAAATCATACATTTTTAAAAAATTTAACGGCGTTTGAATTCAAATTCAATCCTTCGCGTGGAAGATTGATATGAAAAACGGATGAGATAGCCGACAACATGGCTGGCATTTCATCAGCAAAGTGTGCGAAATGGAATTATGTTCTCAGACCAAATAAATCGTTTGGACAAAGTCTTGTTTTGCAAATTGTTCGATTTTTAAACCGGTACTCAAGAGATGACTACTACTCATGCAATATCTTGCGCCGGAGTTCTTGAAATGAGGTGAGAGTCTTCAGGTCGACCATGATTTTGATGTTTTAGTTACACGGAGTCTGTATCACAACGTTATCAATTTGCTATTGTTTGTTTACTGGGTGAACTGGGTGTAAATAAGTGAAGTTGGTTGGCTTTGTTTACGTCAATCCATATAATATACGAGCATATGTGTGAGTGAGTGTTGTTCTTGTACAAAGAGTTGTATACTCGTGTGAATGTGAATGTTTACACAAAGTGAACGTTTAGCTGTATGTCCGCGTTTAAAATAGGGAAGTAACGATGCCGAATTTCATATATATATATATATATATATATATATATATATATATATATATATATAAGGCAATAACTCTCGAATTCTATATGTTGTTTTCGAGCCAACTGCCGATTTGCTTGTGAACATGTACGAGTGTTTGCAAATACGATGCATTCAACTACATTTTGCTATCTTGGCTTTGTAGAAATATATACGCGTACATTCTTGTTCATGTAGAGCTTTTTTATATATTGATAAAATTCGAAGTTGCACAATTGGTGGCAGGTAGAAATTCAATGACACACAGGTTATATTAAAAAAAATTAGTGGAAGTCGGTAAACATTTTCATCAAAAAATACCTGTATTGACTTTGTACTGTAAATTTTTGAAAGCACAAGTTGCCAACTTCGTAAAGCAGAAGCAGGCAAATGGACTTTAAAGAAAGAAATCTGAGTTCATGAATGACAGGCTTGATCAAAGGCAGCAGTTGAACCGACATTTGCAGTACTTCTAAAATCGAAACCACCCTAATGTACATATTTGGATACCGTAACTTGTTTTATCATTCTTATAGTGAAAATTATCCGTTGGAATCCTTGTCAGATAAAAAACATCGCTAGAGTAATATCGGTCTGCTGTAACTGTTTCTTTGAAGTTATGCGTGTTATGCATATGAAAATATTTGCATGCTTGCGTCTTTGTTCATTAGGGTGGTTCAGAATTGGATGTTACATTAGAAACAAATACGCAAAATTTGTTACACTTTTCAAAATCGAGTAAAACTGATAATTTAGTTCTCTTCCTTTGTCTTTTCAATGAAATGGGCAAGTAAGCAAACTGCAGTCTTATTGGACAAACTTCTATGAAAAAGTTGTAATATGTGGTTTTAGTAAACATGAAATGAAAGAAGTCAAATGCGCCAGTTCCTACTGGCTAAAAAAGCCTATATTGTTATTTTCATTTGTTTTACCTTTGGGACGACCGAATAAGCGATATTAAATTTAAATTGATGTATAAGAAACATTTTTTATTAATTCGGCACGAAGTTCATAATTTGTTGATGTGCTCACGAGAATGAAATAATTTCAATTTCAATTTCAATCGGAATATATTTTTCACAAACATCAGCGTTAGTCTAATGAACACGTACGATGGATGTGTGTGTGTGTTTTGGTAAAGAGAGTAGAGGTATGGAAATGTCACAAAAGCAAGAAACATGCAGAAAAATTAAATTTAAAATTAACAAACAAATTTTATTAATAAGTAAAATAATAAAATTTACTTTGCTGTCGGTGGTATTTACAATTTATGGTTGGTGGGGAATTGCTTTTTACTTTTAATATTTTTTATTTTTGCTGTTGCTCAAATACAAACAGACTGATAGGCAGACAGACAGATGGACAGACAGAACTTATTTCGATGTCGACAAGACAAACTTGTTTCATATGAGTTCTTTCAAAAAGCAATTAAGCAAACAACTTTTCCAAGTATTTGAGTTGATTGATGTTTCAACAAGGATAATCTAATTTGTGTTGCAAGTCGACAACTGAACGATTATCACTTTTAACTGGAATTGTAGTGTTTATTTTTTATTTAGATGCATATGTATTTTGAAAAGCTTCTTACGAAATCAAAAGCTGGCAGTCAGAGCAGACGTTTATTAAAACTTCAAAGGAGGGTACCGGTATTCCGCAGCACTCGTTGTCGCCAGTGAGCAACATCGTAAATATATATCGCGAGCCTTATAATAGCGAACATGCTTCATTATGATAATATGTATGGAGTCCATGTATATGAATACATGGACTATTTCTTCATATTTCTAATAAACGAATCTGTGCCCATATGTGGTAATGACGTGATTTTGCAAGTGTTTGCACGTTTCAATGTGTGAAAATACAAACAGACAGACATGCACAAACTCTTACTATCACACACGTCAGAAAAACTAAATGATATGCAATTTTAAAAAAGTAAACCAAAAGGAAAACAATGAAACTGGGGAAAGAAAGAACAAAAGTCGTTAAGAGGAAACTTGCGCTATAAAACGGGAAACAAAACTACATAAAGGAATTAAGTGATAAGGAGGGTGATAGCAGAGGAAGGGAGAGAGAATAAGAAAAGAGTGAGGAGCAGAAAAATAACAAAAATTTTAAAAAATAAAATAACATGAACATGTTCAAATGTTAGAACACTATAACAAAGAGACTAGCATATTTAGTTCCACATGTGCACACACACACAGACACACATACTAACACACATGATCATTAGGAGCACCACGTGTATTCAAATCAACAAAACGTAATGTTTTTATGTTATTATGACTGTTTGGCTCAGTTTGGAATTGGCGTTCTGTTTAATTAATCGAGAAGAGTCTGTGAATATAATTCACATTGAATTAAATTGTTATTGATTGCTTTAATTTCAAATGAATCTGCAAAGCACAGTAGTGCCTTGTAGCACGCTTTTCCATCAGACTGAATCTTAAACAAATTAAAATAACTCCAACTATGAGTTGTTCTGCGAGCCTGCCTACTTTGCGTGCACCTTTACAAGCAGTCATATCTAACAAAGTTGTATTGTTAGTGCTGTTTGTCGTTACAAATGTTGCCATCACATTAACGGAAGACTAAAAAAATAACTGTACAAGCAACAATAGAGTTTTTGAAAGCATGTATGTGTGTGTGTATGTATTTGGGCCTACAAATACTATCTCTGCGTAGCTACATGCACTGTGAAAGCATAATTGTGCATGCAGAAAAACTCATTTCACTTCTGTACGTAATTGGTGGTATTTGTAGCAACAGCTCAGTTGGGCTAAAATGAAATTAGTGTACAATTTACTTATCAACAATGTTATCTAGTTCTGTTGCGAAGAACATACTTGTGTTTCATATACATTTGCTCATAACATGTGGCGTATTATTTGATCGTACTGACTGAGCTGATTTCCATTCGACCAACCGTAAGACTGCTAGACCAACACACTACCAACTGCTTCTTTCGTAGCTCTAGCAACTCAGCCTTAAATGTGCTCGAGCATTGGCTGGTTAATAAGAGCTGTTGCTTTTCGAAGCACTTATGAAACTGAAGCAGACTGTAAAACATTTTCCTTGCATGACCTTCTGTTTGTGTTTATGAGCACTTGTACATTATTCTCGCATTGTTGCTATTTTTGTTGTCTTTCCTTATTTATATATAATTTTTTGCACTCAACATTTTACTTTAATTAAATTTTAACAAATTCTGTTGTATGTGCTCAGCCGAATAACATGCACTTTGACTTGGATAAATTTTAGATTATTTTGCTCTGATTTAAGCACATACTCTCATACACTCGAATACATCCTTGCATACATACACACACATATCTGAATACGTGCAGACATGTTATTAGTTTCATACTCGCACATATTGTTATGGACAATTAGAGAAACAGTGCGGATGAAGGATCCCAGAATCAGAATGTTGTTCACACGCACCTGGACCCCTCTTCTGCTTATTTAATGCGTCTTTATAAATGCATACATTCTCATACACTCGTGCACATCTGCTGGCAGGAGCAAACTAAAATCCAACAGTCTAAGAGTATTATGGACAACGAAAAATAATAATTGTAATTAATTAAATAATTTGTTCAGCTTTTTTGTCATTCAAGTGATCAAAAGATAGGGATTTCTAGTAACTGTTATTGAAATCTCCACAAAAGTCGGAAATTTTTTGTTGAATTTCTTATATAATATTTATTTATGTACGCGGTGAAGTATATATTGAGCACCTTTTTGTGCATTTATTCCACTGGTGTACTTTGTAGAGTGAAGAGAGATGTTTCCCTGTTTTTTAAATTTATTGCTCTAAAACACAAACATTGCAAAATATATAAACTATGATATCATTACAAGTGAGTATTATTATAAAGGAGTAGGTGTATGTTGAGGAAAGTGCTCTGAATATAACCGAATGCAACTATTTAAAGAGAGCAGTTTCACAGCTTATATTTTTTTGTATCGTGTCTTAAATACTAAACATTCAACAATATTTAAATAGTTCTAATTAAATAATTAATAAGTTCTCCTTCCAGCGCCCATACGAAGCCGATTTGCTTGAAGCTTAAGTTTTGGTTACAGGAAAGCAGGTCTAGTGACGATTGACAAGAAGGTAAAATTAGGAAATGTCCAACTAATTTATCCCGTTTTAAGACAGCAAAAACCGTTGAGCACAGCCCAATATTTCGTAGTTGGTTGTGAAGCTCCGCAATTGAAAAAGAGATAGATTTTAATTTCCGGCGTGCTTGGAAATATTGGACTCTAAGCCGTGATGCGTACGAAGTGCCATCGCTTTGGTGGCAGAGAAAACACATGAGACTTAAACCCATTTACGCCGCAATAGTTGATTGTAAAATTTGGTCTGTGCTGCGGTCAAAGTTAATAAGTACAACAGATTCTTATGGTTTATATATAAATGTTTTTTCTAATTTGAAAACGCGTGCAAACAATTAATTACTGAGCTGTTTGTTTCTATGAATGGCATTACTTTTGTCAAGTAATGCTACTCGAACTTGGACCATGTCGCCCGTTGTATTGAAAACTACCTCTTCACTTGATATAGCTTTTGCTTAATGTATAAACTATTACCGAATTGGTACACACAATACTCGAAATGACATCGCTTTGTGATTTACTCTGGTATTTGGTCGCTACTCTAAATTTTGTACAGTTTTCACAATGTTCTCAGGCTTTTACCACTCGCGTATATGACACAAATCCATTCGTAAAATTAAATATTTCCATGAAGTTGTTTGCTCGAGATAAATTGAAATTATTATTTAATTTCAGATATTTTGGTTAGTAAAAATTACTGTTAGAACTTATCATATCGAATTTCATATAAAATTTGCCGTTCGTCGTGACTTTTTATGTTAACATATCTTTTACTAAGACGAGTGTTGGTTGAAAACCAAAGATACTCTTTTTATTGATTTATTAACGATTTAGCTGATAAACTGCATTTTTCATTATCCTTTGCACGTACTATCTCCCAAAATAAATTGAGCTCTTAAGAAACGTTTTTGTCCCAGATAATTTTTCTTAATAAATCCTTCGGCATTATTGAAAATTACTGTAATAATTATTTTCACTATAACAAAAAAAATTGACGAGGAAAAAGAGTCTTTCAATTGAGATCTTTAGAATGTCTCTGGGGTAAAATCCCATTAATAAACACATAAACAAGTTTAAAAATCCTCACTACTTTGTGGGATTATCAAACCAACATAAAACAAACCAAAACGAAAAGGAACGGAACGGATCGAACTAAACAAAACAAATAAAATGAAATTGTTAACATTGAATTCTCGTTAAGCAACAGCAGCGGCAGCACAAAAAAAAATAAAAAAAATTCTAGGGTTTCACTGGGCCAGATTGTGTATTTCATATTGTCGCTCTTATTTTGAAATTTTTATTTGTTTTGATTTTCTTCTCCTTTTTGTACTTCTCAATACACTTCCTCAATAAAAATCGAGTTCTCTTTCCGGCTCATTTATAACATTTCTAAAATTCATTTATATTTATTTGAGGCAATTTATTAAAAAAAAGAACAAAAAAAAACAAAAATAGAATCCCACAAGCAAAATAAATAAGGCAAGCAAACACTGTATGGGCGCAAAAAGTTCACTTGCTAAAATGCAAGAGTGGGTGATGAATCGATGTATTTGCACAGCTTCCTGAGGAAGGGGGAGAAAAAAGCGCCAACCGCCAGAGCTAACAAACAATAATGACAATATAACGTTTCTTTTCTCACAAAAGACACGTTCATCAAATAACGCGACCCTTTTGCACAAAGAAAAAATAAAACAACAACAGTGAGACCTTAATTAATGTGACATTAATTAGTTTGTTCTCCTAAAAAATTAACGAAATAAATCAGACAACTTCCTTGTCATGGTGAAAAAATAACTCTATCCATTGGCTCCAATCCATTAAATTTGAATGTCGATTAGACAGATACCGAAAACGCTTTTTGTAAATACAACTCAGGTCGACCTGTACTTCTGGTGTCAAATTCATTTGATGGCATCTGGGAAATACAAGCAAAAAAAAGTTGACATGTCATAGCAAAATAACAGCGCCAATAGTGGTGATCAATATTTATTTGCTACAATTTCGTTCATGTTCTTGTTGCTGTTGTTGTTTGGCTTCACAGTGATGGCGATAATAAATGACGAATCATGTATTTCTCTTTTCTTGTGTCTGTGTTTTTGAGTTTGTGGTTATCGTTTATTTTTATTTTTTTTTTTTTTGAACAGCAGATGCTAGAAGACATACTATTAACTAAATTGTCTCCCCCTCTGCTAACCGTATGAGGAGCATGAGGAGCGCAAAAGAAACAAATTTGCTACATAATATTTATTGACAATAGCATTTAAGCACAAAATAATATAAAAAATTTTATGTTCGAGTAGTTTAGAGAACAACTTTTTTCTCCTTGGTGGTAGCAAAATTAACATTGACGGTGAAAACTCTCATAAAGGAAATGGGATGGTGGACAAGTGTATGGGAGGAGGTTTTTAAACAAGTTTCAAATACTAATTCATTCGATTTTCGATACAATCGCATGCACATACTAATTGAGTTCCTTTAGATTGTCAAGTGTAACTTTCCTTTGCCCTCTTTTTACTACTTCCCTGAATCCGTCTTTTAGGCAATAACTTTAGCTGTGGCATACGTGACCTGCATTTATCTCTTTTAGTGCAAACTAGAAACAAGAGCATTATTTTTCATAAACTCGAAGCATAAGAGTGTTCCGTACTCTACTTGCAACGCTCGTATCATCAATAAATTTGCCCTTAAGTCACTAGTTTCTGTAGTGGAATTCGGTGCATTCTTTATTAAGAATCGACACATATTTACCGAAAATGCTTTTATTCATAATACATATTAGGAACTTCAAATATAAGCAAGACAATGATTGACAACTCGGGGATATTTCATTAGAGTTGGGAACATTTTTAAGATAATTTTGATGAAAACGGTTTCTTTTGACCCTGAGTAAAGTCACTTAATTTACTTTTAATGTCTTTTATGTTTTACGAAACTTTATCTTTCCACATCGCAAAAGTGTTGTATTAATTTGTTGTTTAACGAACACTATTTTAATGTTCGTTCCTACAGTTTCTGGTAAATTTTATCAGTTCTATAGTTTTGGCATATCAAGTCGAGTTTGCTTGGCATGAGCATACAAACTATACCATACACATGCACACCTACATCCATGCATGCATACACAGACACATTCTTCGTACGTACATACTTTCGTACGAATTTACTAGGGATGGGCAAGGAAAAGCTATATAAAAGTGCATGCCACTTTCTTGTATTCATTAAACCACCCGTCGTCCATTGTGTTAACCCTAGAGGTGGCTATATGGACGATAAAGCATCAAGTACCACACAGACTTGAGGAATTCTTAAAGAGCTACCAAAAAGGGAACGTTGTTAGATAAATGGCATTATTTCCATGTCAAGATTATTTTGCTCACATGCGTAGATATTTTTGTGTTGTGCGCTTCTGGAAAACGGTAGCAAAATATTATGGGTACCTCAATAGAGCATATGTATATGTGCGCATATGTGTACACTCAGAAAAGCCAGCATGAAGTTTTCCACATAGCATCACTACATTATTAAATAATGGTATTTTGGGTATTTTTCAATTCGCCTTTTAATCGGCTCGTTGTGATGGTATGCATTATTTTGTTAGTCATCATGACTGGAGCCTTTGCAAGATTTCTTCGCAACTTGATCGATAATATCTGTAAATGTACCCAAGCCTAATAAATAAATGTCCGTACGCCTATGGACTGATAAATGATTGTCGGTAATCCAGTGTTTAACCCCTATATCTCATACGACAACTGCCGTCTTTTAATTCGAAAAGTTTATTAAATTTCATTAGATTCCTTGTGAATCTCTTGAAAATATTTAAAACTGTAGAATAAAATATTTGCTTATAAAATTAAGACCAGTTCTCACTTCACAAGCTGGTCTAATGTTTTATTAATTGTGGCATTCAGATTCAAGGCATACAGTTTTGTAAATATTTATGTGTTTAGCAGTATTTGGTTCGTCGAAAGTGTTGGTTTAAAAACTATTTGACACCAAACAGATATAAAGTTGAATTGCAAAAAAATAAATAAAATTATAAAAAACAGAATAAGTAAAACATGGACAAATTGGAAAAGTTCCAATTTATTTTTGTATGAAAAGAGTAGAAAAATATTTCAGTCCTTAAATGTTTTTTTTTCTCAATACGTATTTGTGTGTGTGCACTTTGCTTTAAAATTTTCTGTTGTCTGTGCCGCGTCCATATTAAGAGCAAAAATAATATGTGAGTCTGAAATATTTTGGATCTGGATTTTATTTTTTTGATGCTAGAAGAGCGGCAATGGGAATGCTGCGGTTGTATAATCTGTGTTCTCTTTTAAGAAGTAGGCTAAACTGCCCTAGAGGGAAGAGAGGTTATCGTGAGCGGTTCCCAAAACCAGCAAAAAGTTAGAGTTCAGTAATTTTAAGCGAAAACAGCGGCCAACTACCACCTGACAACTAAGACGCATACACATGCACACTTTTTTGTGTTCAAAAACTTGGATGAAAATAGAAATCTGAAGACATGAAATTGAGTAAAGGAATCTTGTTAGCACTTTTGCTCTGGTTTTGTATTGTGCTCTCTTTTTATGAGTCATGGAGTCCGAATCATTTGGCTGTACTGCCATTTTCCACAGGCACGGTACATGTGCATTCAAAACAACTGTTACTGTTCGTTCTGTTGCCATTGCGTGGACACATAAGAAAGTCTAAGTACATCAGACTATAATGACATCTGCAAGGTGAAGGGAGGAAGTAACAGCAGCGTACTGATGAGGCAACCAAGCAAACAGATTTTAACAAATCAAGATAAATCAAATGGACTCGCTTTAGGTTTTGCTGGGAGATGATTTTTTTCTAGAAAGGCGGGGATAGGGCTAAGAGGATAGATGAAAACAGATTAAAAGAGAGAATTTGTTGTAGATATTTTTACAATTTACTTCGCCGGTATTTTCTTTTCTTTTTTGGTACAGGTACTGACGAAGAAGGATTCTTTTAGTACATGACGAGTTAATCGCTGTCATTGAAACAGGCCGACAACAATTAACACAACAACGCTATAATACAGATCGACATCATATTGACGACTGCGTGCGGAATCCAACTCTTTATCTAAGGCGTCGTAGTGCTCACTACTTCAGCGAACGACAACCACAAATATGTTATGAATACCCAGTATACTTGTAACTACGATGGTTGCCCTGAAAATCACAGAGATCTGTAGGGTGGTAATTATGAAGGGGTAGGCAGTGTTTTGTTTTGGACGGGATTTAGATTGATGTTTTAATATCCGCTTTGACTCGAAGGTCAGTTGAAAGAAACATCATGTGTTGAGTTTTTGTCTTAGTATTTCATCAGAGAATAAACTAGCTGATCCACCATGACGTAAATGAATCCATAATGGAACTAAACGCACAATATATTCCCCATCACTGTAGCAAAATGCGAATATTTCGATAATTTGTTGAAGGCCGTACTTGATTCGTATTCATAATACATTCGTATTGTAAATTATTTATTGTTATATTAAGTGGTTATACGTCTTCTATTTTATGGCCGTTTGCCAAAGAATTCTGTGATCTGTCTTGCGACCACTCCCACAGATATGTTTAAAGAGTCTTATGCCCATTTTCTTAAACTTTCACCCGAATTTTGATTATATTTATTTTCTAAAGTGGCAAATAGTCACAATTTAGATGATTGAAAAGTTTTATGGAACTACGCCAATTTGTGACAGAAAAGCTTTGAGATATTTTCAACGTCACAAAATATGTTTAAAGGATTTTAGTTATAATATTAAATTTATGACGCAAAAAATTTAAAGAAAAACGTATCAATGGAAGGGAAACTCCTGCTCTATTCTGCACTATTTGCTCTTCCGTATATTCGTGCTTGATCCTGTGAATGCCAGTACATGAATACGTCAAGATCAATCAACAACAAGCCCTGTGCAATTCTACAGCAATATATATATATATATATATATATATATATATATATACATATATATATATTTTTTTTTTTAATTTTTTATTATATACGATCGCAGAAAGGGTTGACAGTGCTGCGTTGCCTAGTGTGTTTCTAAAGAAGTTGTAACTAAATGTCAGTGTATTGGTAGTGGCTGAAAAAGATCTCACTTTGTGAACTATTTAAAATTAAAGGTAATAAAAATATCAGCGTTCATCATAGAACGTATAATTTATAGATGATTGTGGCCTGCAATAGAAACGTGTTTAAATTGATACGATTGAGAGAAAAAAGTGTGTGGTTAAGACACAAATTAACACATCCAGTCTCTGCGATATATAAAACGAATTACTCAGAGTGTAGATAAGAAGATAGTTTAATAGATTTCATTTTGTTTCGATTAAGTATAAAAACGCATGTTACGGAGTAAACATGTCGATGCCTCCGATAAAAATTTATTCATTATATTTTTTTATTTGTTTTTAACAAAAATGCCTTTGAGTATCAAATAATTTTCTTTAGATTCAGAGCCCGTTCCAAAGATATATAATTTCTGATTTATTATTTGTCTCTGTCAGACGTTGATTCATTAATTATTTAAAATATAAAATAAAATCAATAATTTTACATTTCATCTGCTGTTAACTGCTGTCTGCTCGCACACACTCACAACGAGATGCATCGGCAGAAATTTCACAATGCAATTCTGAACTGTTTTATGTGTAAAACTTTTTTGGTGAGACGCACACAAAAGCACGTCAGTTAGTCAAATTTATCCATAAAGCTTGCACAGCTTTCAAAGTCCACTTGGAGTTTTTTTTCCTGAGTTGTATATGGACGTTGCAAACTACTCGTACACATTTTCGTATGCACTCGTATGTGTGAATGGCTTTTCGCAATTCTTGTTGTGTGTAGCAGCGCAATCGTGGGACGAAATCATCCTGACGCCAGAAATATACGACTTTAACCATTCATACTTTTTAGTCATTGTTTATTTGTGGGTTTAAATTTATCTGTTGTTTATAGCTGTTTTTATTTTTGTTCATTCGTCGCTGGATTGTTTGTGTGTTTGTAGGTACGATTACGTGCAACGTTGTACATACAAATGAATTCCAAGCACTGCTATCTGCATGCACTGTGTTCTCTGCATGTACGGATGACGGCTCAGCATGGAAGGGTATTAACTTAAGCTATTACTTTCCCTGCAGTGATGACAGCACGAAAATTATACCCATACGTACATTCAGACATTTCCCAGTGAACAATTATTGTTCTTCGCCAATTTTTCTTGCCATTTTGCGCAGAAACGTGGAACAATTTAAAAAAAAAACAAGAAACGACAAAGAACGAAATAACGTCATTAGGTGTTGTGGCTCAACCTTGAAACAATTCCATTCTGCTATGCTTTATTGGATGCAAGTTATTCAAGTTATTTTTTCTATATAAAAGAGTGGTCGGAATTCATCAATCCCCAAACTTTCAATATAAGCGAATACCGGTTGAAGAATAAACGCAAAAATATTTAATGACAACACATGAAACAAATGCCACGTGCACAAAGGGAATCCATTTATATTTCTGCTGTATTTGCTCACCTGACTGTCAGTCTGTCAGTCTGTCGGCCTGTCTGCCTGTCCGCACAGTGTTTATCTTGTGAGCCGTAATTGTAAACAGTTACGATTTGCACAATCTCTTATTACCATATCTGAGCTTACGTGTGTGTGTGTGTGCGTGTGTGTGTATCTGGACATGTATGAGCAAGTTTGTGCGAATAGCAACTCTGAGAAGAAAAATGCTAAAATTGACTATTGAACAGGTTATAAGAAACTTTTCGTTTCCGAACCGGGTTTTTCGTAGTCGACCGATTTATTTATATTCGTGTGAAACACAGAAATCCGAGGTCTATTTTTCGCATTCTGTGATATCGGAATGGTCGTAAAACATTTGGAAACGCTTTTATTTCGTATTTGAAATTAGTCCGTTCTGGTTTATTTTATTGTATTAAAACAAGTGGAACTAACCACAACACGCATCCATGCCAACATACTCGTACTTGCGTTAATACGTGTTTTGTCAGATGCATAAATAACAATTTTCGCAGAATTATTAGAGACCATTAATTTATTTTAAAATTAAAAAAACAAAATAATTTGTGTCCAACTCTTGAAACTTACAATGTATTTTATTTTTGAAAAGTTGGCTTTTATACTCGAGCCCTGCAAACTGTCCACACTTTTATTATGAGAAGAGTTTTCACAAATTACTAAAGTAGAGAACACAAGTTGTGAAAAAAGAACTATTAAATAGTTAAACTGAGAGTGCAGAGAATTTTGCTTTATGTGCAGTTAAAAGTCATCAAAAATGCGGAAAATGGCTTTAAAGCGGTTCTAGTTGTTGTCGTTCCTATTCTTTGTTTGTGTTTGTTTTTTGCTGAAAAGGTTTAGTCAAGTAGTTTTTGTAAATTGTAGTTGTTGTTATATTTCAAGAGTTGCAACAGTATAAAGTGGCGAGCGGAATGAATAAAAATAGCAACGGCAAGAACTACAAACAACAACAACGATAGAAAATAGAAAAATCATAACAACATAATAACAGCAGCAGGAATATCAACACCGCCACTATGAAGCACTTCATGAAGAGTATTAAAAGTACGTTTTTAGAAGAGAAAAAAAAGAAGGGAAAAAGCAACTGAAATAGGCCCATTAAGCAAGTAACTGCTTAAGTTCCAGCCTTTTGAATTTTCATTTTGTTGTACTTATACTTCCACCAAATATGCTTCTTTTGTATATACATATGCATTTATTTGTACGTGTGTGTGGGAGTGTGTGTGTGTTTGCGAATATAACATGCAGATGTGCAACCATGTGCGTATGTACATAGAGAAAAAGAGCATCGTTGAAAAAACAGCATTAAGGACACTTAACACATGATGTTTGCGTAGACTGGGCTCGAAGAGCAAAGCAAGATCCGAATAAGTTCAAAATACTTTGTTTGTGTGTCTATGCACTTTTGCATGTGTGGGTATCTGTGTCGTATTACCTAGCAAACTTCCACATGTTATATACGACTGACATTGCAAAACACGGTAGCAAAATAGGAAATGGCAATAAAGGAAAATAATAATAAGAAGAAAAACGAATAAAAATCGGCAACATCATTCCCGTCATTACTTGTATCACAACAATGTGCAACAGTTACCAGCAACTCCACCGTATAGAAAAGTTGTTGGTATCATTTCATCATATTTTTCTTTTTTAAAACATGTTTTGAATTACGTATGTGTGCGTGTGCTTGTACGTCTGTGTACCCAACTTGTGTACTCGTGTATTTAGTCTTTAGTCACCTTTTTATAAAAGTTACTTTGCTGCCACTAGAACTCATATTTTCAGCACTTCATTTTGTTTTCTTATTTCATTTTTTAAGTGCACATTTCACATTCGAGTACAAAAATGTTTATATAAATGCGTAAGTCGTAGTGCACTTGGGAGTAGGCTGGCAAAGAGAAAAACTTGTTAGTATGAAGACTTGAGTTTCCTCCTTCCTGTTCCAAAACCTCTTCCACTTTTGGTTCATGCATACTCACTGACATTAAAATGTTGAATTGGGCTGTGAGTGTATGCGTGTGTATGTGTGTGTTAGCATTAGGGCCCAGCCTAAATGATACAATTCTCAGAAGGATTTCACTCGCACAGGAACAGAACTAATAATATTATATTTGAAAGTTTTAAAACGATTGGCGCAGCGATAAAAATGTTCGAATGAGATTAAACTCAATAGAAGACTTATTTTAACATGAGGGGGAGAAATGTAATGCAAGAACGAGTACCTGAACACATAAATGCAAAGAAGGGCAATGCAGATCATCATCCGGGTATCGTTTACAGGAGCTGCATTCTTCAAAGATGAATTCCGTATTGACACGTTTGAGGATATTATCTCTTCTTGCTTTTCTTCTCCTTGCGGAATGAAAGGGAATAGTGTTGAGAGCAGAGTTTAAGCGAAAGCTTTTGGGTTTACTATTAAACAGACATACTTCGCTGACGAATCGGCTACAGCACCGATGAAGGAGGCATATCTACAATATCATTTTCGGAATAGAGCTTTTTGAGCTTCTTTTTTCAATATATGAATTACCTGATTGAATAGAAGAGCCCGTGTTCGGAGCTGCAATCTGGTATCAAACAATCCAAGCTCGTTGTTATTCTGCGATGCAGAATTCGGCTTCTTTATTCTCGTTTAAATATGCTAAAATATCTTGTTAATATTCTAAAAAATCCTGAAAGCTATCTCATTAAAAATGTCAAAAGGGTTTCTAATATTTCTAAACAACTTAATTATCACGTTACAAAATTGTCATGTAGTACATGCATGTTTAGCATTTTTTTATTTTGGAATTCAATTTAAATTGAAAGAAAGCGCTTTTAATTTAATTTATTATATTAAAATGATTAAAGGCAATTTAAATGTTGATTTTTAAGAATTATGTAGAAAGCTGTTCTTTAAAATATGTCTTAACGTTCTGTAAAAGTTTGTGGTGTACGATGTTCTTTTTATGTTTTAATTTTTGTTCGAAAATATAAGAAAAGAGGAAATTCTACATATATCCAACTATCCAGTCATCCTGAATTCAATTTTACATTATTTACAAACCACATTCGAAATTGTACTCAATATTATTATACACACTCACCGCAATTTGGATATCCTTTAAAAAAGTTGGTGAAGCGTACATACATTCGTGTGAAATTTCCACAATGCCATACATTCAGGATTGTTACGAGTAGATTTTCGGAAGACCCCATGCAAATAAAGGATTTCAATAGTCCCAAATAGATTAATATTGCAAAAAAGCAAGATCCAAAAGACGGAATTATGGGAGAATGAAATTGGTATTAAAAATCAAACAAAATTGGAAAGACGATTCCGGGGTTGGACAACTGAATTTTTTTTTTGGTAGATAAAAGCAACAGTCGAACATCCGTGAAAAGTAAAAAGAGTTTGTCGCAGCAGAATATATCACTTTTAATTGTTATAATTAAAGTTTACCGAACCGATCGAAAATCTTGTTTCAATGTCAATTTAATGAACAGATATTCAACGTCAGCGTTCGATCATGGCGACCAGAGCACAAATAGAGAACAAATGAAACATTATTATTAAGAATTGGAATACCAACTAAGAAACTTCAATGTCGTGTGGAACGTGGAGACTAAAACAAAAAGGAAAACAAACTAAATAGTTTTTAGTGCTAAATTGGCAAGGCTAATTGGCTTTCTCTGTCACCTTCATGTTTTCCAGTGATTTTTAGGAGTTCGAATCGAAACCATCACAAGAGAAAATATTTTTGCAAATTCTTTGGGTAACGCATACTATTTTGTGTTCTGATTGCTGTTGTTGTTGTTGTTCTTTGAGTAAATGATTTTTTAACCTCTAATTGGGTTATTTTACTTACTTGCTCGCTTTTTTAGTTTATGTTAAGTACATTGAAAAGCTTTTGTTGAAATAGGGAAAATACGTTTAACTGCTTCCACAAACTCCATTAAGGATTTCGGATCTCTTTGCTTATGTATGTGTGTATATGGCCGTATGGCTTTTTTGTGTCTTCTATTGAATAATAAAATTAGGTTTATATTCAATTTTTTCGTTAAAAGACAATAAAGTCATCAACAAAATTAAAAAAAAAAAACGTGTAAGAGAAATTGCTGTTGTTGTTGTGTTTGGTGTTGGTTCAAAAAGCCAGCCGCACCGTTGAATCACTTTCTTCAATTATACCCAACCACCCTCATACTCACACCCACACCCACATGCACAGCCAACCAAACACAAACATCCAAGTGTACATAATGAAAACCTTTTAAGCGCTTTTTTACTTTGCGCGAAGTTGCGACGATAGCATCCATGAGCACAAGTTGCCTGGTAGTGGTAGTCACTGCCATGGTAATTGTGTTTTGTCTATGTACCCTGCAGTTCGGGAAGGTGGATTATTTCCGTACGAACGAGAGCGTGTGTGTGTGCGTTTTTTGTACAACACATTTTTTGCTTTAGCCTACTTCATCATCGTGGTGGTTCAGAATGAATAGAGATTTATTGGCTCATAATTTATGTTTATGCGTGTTTACCCGGCACCGGGCTTCTGAAATGCAAGAGGGGTATCATGCAGGTCACATCGGCTATGATTTTTCTAACAAAAGGCGTTTACGTGAAGTGACTAAAATATTGTGTGAAGGATTTGAGAAATGCTGGATATCATGGAGACATTCTCGTACATAAAAATTTCCTGAAGGAAAAAAAGAATGATGCTTTCGGTTTCTTTGCTGATCTGTGAATTGCATCAAAAAGCCAAGAGCTCTTGTAATACTCTGATTCTCCTGCCATGTTTGCAAGCCAGATTTGTCCCTTTTATTGTCAAACCAACTAAAATGACAATTGTTTCTTATGAAACTTCTGGGTATGTTCCGAAATTCAAAAAACGTTTTAACTCGAGCAAATATTTGCTTAATTTCATTTGCTATCAAATTCATTCAGTGCTTGCTCACTGCTGTTGCTGGCGCATTTATCCTTGATTGGGTGTTTATACGTATGTTTGTGTGTGTGCGGCTGACTGTGAGTGCAAATGCTTTGTGTGTCGTTTCCTTTTAACGTGGCTATTTTCTGTTTGTAGCTTCTTTGTTTCTCTTTTAGTCTATTCTTTACTATTTGAATATATAATTTACTTTACCAATTTTCAATTTTCAATTGAACATTTTGCATGTTTTTGATTTAAGTTTGTTCGTTTTATTTCGTTTTCGATTTTTTTCACATTCGGTCGGTCGTATTTCATGGGGTTTCATGTTAAAACATGTTCTTCGTGTCATAAGTGATTTGCCCTTTTATTTTAATGTTATTCTTCTCATTGTTTCATCGTTTATTTTTTAAACTCAATTGTTTGACCTTTTTCCTCATTGTTTCACCATGAATACAGTGACTTTTTGCCTTTTAGTGTGTCAGGTTGTGAATATTTACCCATAGAAGTGAGTCTGATTGAAGTGGTTTGCCGAGTTCTAAGAGTAAAGCCCTTCATTTATTCACTATGTAAATGTTTTAGTAGAAGATTTATTGCACGAGCAAATATTTTGTAATGTGATGCTATACTTTTGTTGGCTCATTTTACATTTTTAATAAATAAGTCGCTGCTTTTATAGATTTTATTTAATTCAGGGCTCACTTAAATTATTTGGAGTCTTAAACGTGTTACTTTCTTAGTATTTTGTCGGCTACAAGAAATGAAATTTAATTGAAATCGCAAAAGGATGTTAATTTGTAGCAGCACTTCAACTAAGTTTTCAATAATTTTGAATTCAAAAAGAATAAGGGAAGAAAGTTCTACTGTCTGCTAACAATTTGCATGCACACATCCATACACTCATACATATTTTCTTTAATCAGAGACAATCATTGACACATTTTGTGTTTAATTTGTAATCAACTTGTCTTGACCATAATTGCTCCAATATGACACTTTAATACACAAACAAGCATGCACGAACATTTCTTACTTACTCATACATTCATGCATATGTACGTGCGTACGTAGATATGTGTGTACATATGCACAAATGACACTTCTGCCGCAGCAACTACTTTGATGTCCGTCGGATGTGTTCAAAGAATACTTAAATGAACAGAACAAAAGAATCAACATGAAAAATAAATACTCGTATAAAAGAAATAACTCTATGACTTGGAGTGCTCGTGTCTCAAACTAAGACTAATTTTTGTTTTACCTCTTTGTTGTAAACATGAAAGTAAGTCTAGTATTTGTGTGTGATGCTGAAGGTTGAATTCTACCATTTACTTCGAATGCACATGTGTTGGTTGCACGAGAGAGTAAGTAAATTTGGTTAGACTTGTACCCACTTACAGTTACACATTGTCCACTGAGAGCTGTGGGACATTTCACACATTCACACACGAAACTAAGAGATATTTCAGATTTAAGCACCAACGAATATATTTCAGTATTTTTTCGTTTATTAAACAAATATTTTGTAGTCACAAAGTGCTTATCAAAATATCTATGGCAAATAACCCTGTCTTGCAAACTATGATCGATCTGAATGGCCATCATGAGAACGCAGATCCGCATTTTTTCCTCTTCGATATGTAGCACACATCAGACGCACATCGCAACTTTGAATATATGCAGTACAGCAACAATAACAACTTTATTTCACATTCAGTTCTCTTGTAAAATTTTTACAGAATCATGCACACACGCACATCCACCTCCATGCAGACCTACGTAAAGCAATTTGTGTGTGTGTGTGTGTGTGTGTACGTGCGGGTAGCTCGGTTTGGTGCATGTGTGTATTGTGTTTTGTGTGATTTCGAAGTTTACACAACTTTAATTAAGTTACCTTTGGCAAATTTTAAAGCAAATGCAACATCAATTATAAGTCTGGTTAAATTTGGGAGAACGTCTGTGTGGGTATGGCAATTTTCGCTTTGTAACAACGCTACACACTTTTAAAAGGTAATATATAAGTTCACAATCGGTTTCTTATGCCCATACGCATGTAGTGGTCCGTACAAAATAGTTGTTGTATTGAATTCTTGTAATTATATCTGAATATACACGCGGTCTAGAAACTACCACTTCGCAAATTAAAATGCCATGCAACACGTATTTGCAAAAGGAAGATATTTAAGCGAAAGTGTTAAGCTGGTAACTCTGGTTAACATTCGCTTGCACCTTCACATATTCCTATGACGTGTTTTAAGCGACAAAAAATAGAGCAAAGCGCATCTAAAAGAGTGATATCAGTGGCGAACTCAATTCGAGGCAGCCAATGCGCCTGGAGCACGCATATGTGAAACTCCGTGTAAGTATATAGAAATAATAATTGTTAAAAGTTTTAGGGTTGAAGTGTTATTTAAAACAAAATATCCGCATACATATTTTTCAAAGCCACTTCCAACTAAATTTATTTATTCATGAACTTGGCAGTAATTCCTTGTCTCCTTGTTAGTTTATCTTCTTTCTCATATTTTCCTGAAGAAGCCACCCGAAGGCGTGGATTTTAATTGAACATATAAATGAAGTAAAACGTTTGTTATATTAAATATGCGTCAAGATTAAACAATTTTATGAAAAAGTCGTTGTTAAGTAGAAATAGTCGTTCGCATTTGAAGTTCAAAGATTGCGCGCAGTTTGTTAATAACATATTTTTGGTATTAAAAAGTGTTCAGAGTGTTTCGTTCGCTTCAAATGTAATTTTCGATCAAAAGCCTTTGCAAACTTACGTATGAGTGATATTTTATATGTTGCGTCGAGACTTGTTTCTCATACGCCGCCAGCTACTTTTGGTTGAAACGATTTATATGAGATTAAATGTGAATACAGGATTTGCTTATTTTTCGCATTTAAAAAAAATGTCATCTCAAAATTTAAAAAGCCGAACACGAGTCACCGCTCCTCCTTGTTCCAAACCAGAGTGTGAGGTCTTCAAAGTAGCCCTGGACGCTGAGCTATTCTAACCCATCAGTTTATAATATATTTTTCCTTCTGATGTATGGCTTTCCGTGTGAGCCAACCATATATCTACGTGGAACTCATCCTTTTTACTGTTATAATAGCTTCGAAATGTCACTCAAATCTCTTGTTATTAAAATTAACAGTTTGTTGAACAAAACTGACAAAATTTTCTTTAAAAACTTTACAAACTTCAATAATTTCACTAAAAGAGTATAAAAGAATTACAGAAAATGTATTCCAATTTCAAATTTTTTCTTGCTGAAAAACAAGTCAGAAATGCTAAAAAAAAATAACAGCGATTACAAGTACGATCTGTATGCGATACAAGTTGTTAAATACAAGAACATGCATACAAACGTAGTAGCACACAGACACACATATACATACATTTATTACTCTCACAAAGCTTTTCCGTTTGTATATAAAATGAATTTTAAATTAGAAAAGTTTTTCACGCTAACTTTTTTCAAGCTTCTTTGTGCAGGGAGCAGCATAAACGCAATAACAACACAAAGAACGCAAAATAGAAAGTAGTCATTGAAAATAATACCAGGACTAAAGCGTACCAGAACACACAGAACTCTTGGTGGAAGAAAAAAAAATTGCAAAAAACAATAACACAAAAACATTGTCATCGTAATCGTACACTTAATAGAAAGGAAGAACTGAATAATGACATCGAAATCCTAAGGCAGCTGTTAAAGAAAGGCTTACAGAACTACCACCAACAACGACATCAACTACAAAAACATTCATTCCTTCCACACGACTTGAACTACCAAGAGTTTGACAGGAGAGTTTCTGCATAGTGTTGCCAAGGCTTGGACAGATATTCGAATTCGGGGCTAGCACATTCAACAATAAAAACTGAAGAAAAGTAAAACGAATTGAATATTTTGAAGACGTTGTATGCCAATCACACACATTAATTCAACACAGAACAATCAGACAGACATGAACGTCGACTAACAACATGACGCGCCGCGACGGTCTGATATAAGTTTTTCTCTCTTGTTTGTAAAAGTTGAAAAAAGCAAATATAAAAATTAAAAAAATAAATGTAAATAGAAGGTCTGCATTCGCAATGGAGGAAGCGAGGGGTGTTTAATCAAACGCAGTATGTGTTGCAACAATATACATGTCGAATTGTATCGTTATATTTATTTTCTGTTTGAAGGATTGATTTCGAAACCATCCTTCAAGGACCACATGAAATGAATGTTGCAACACTTTCTTGCATGTTTTGTTGTCAAGTTATTAAATCCGACTTGGGAAAATCGAATTTCAATCTGAAATTATCTGTGCAGAACATGCCGCCTCCGAGCAGTAATTACGAAATAAGTTGTGGCTATACTGATTAGAATCTTGATGATATTAAACATACACGAGTAGTCATTTGCATCGCTGAAATTTTCAGTGAATAGACAAAAATGTGACTGCATTCATCCTAAGCATCCTAAGAAAATGAAATGTGTGTTTGTGTGTGTGTGTGGTTGTGCTCTTCTCTTACTGCTAATCGTTACGTTTTATTGTTTCATTGCAAATAACTTAAGCGCAACAAGGCAAACAAATGCTAAAAACTATTTAAACTTTGTCAAGACAAAGAATTAAAGTTTTAAGAAAATTGCAAACACCAACTAACAATACACCGGCTTTGAAAATGTCGTCTATTAATCGAGCCAGCCAGTTAGTCAGCCAGCCAGCCGTAAGAGCCATCATCTTGATTCAGCTCCCAGCAAACATTTCAAAGTTTTCAATTTAAATTCATTTTCAGAACGTCACAACAGATTTTAATCTTCTGTTAAGTGAAATGTCAGATGGAAGTTAGAGGCGGTTAAGAAATATTTCTGGTGGGAAAAAGAAAAAAAATTAACATCAAGTGCCACGGATTCCTTAATATTTATACTACCCACAGGCACACACACACAATTACACAACTGCTGAGTCACTTGAGTGAAATTTGTGCCAGAATATGTAATTAATTATCTTCTTTCAGTCCAAATCAATAGGGTTTTCCATCACTTTCATTGCATTTGGAAATGTGTCCAATGAAGCAAATGAGGCTGCGGTTAGCCGAAGTAGTGAACATAAGACTACGATTTCTGATCTGCATTATTGCGTGGTTGTGTTAACTGCTGTCGGATTACCCGATGCTCTTGGAAAAATAATTTTTAAGCCTGACATTCATTAAGATAATTGGGAAGGATTCCCATTTCAAAATAGTTCCGATTTTATTATTTCTACTACAAAATGAAAATTAAATTGAATTAATAGAGTTTTAATAGAGTTTTTTTTGTATTATTTTATATACGCCTTGACAATTTGCATGTAATGAAATGCAGGGGAAAAGTTAGGATTTAAAAGCTTTCAAATATACTTTCTGCGGCAATTTGGGTAACGTGACATGAGGCTAATGCAGTCTTTTGTTTGTGCTTCAATGTTAGAAAACACATGAATCAAATGAGTGATGCGGCAGAGAATATGAGAAGAGAAGAATTAGTGTGTCAAAGCAGACAGTCAACTTTCCTGTTGGTGTTTGACTAATTCAATTGAATCGTTTTCAAAAAGGCAATAATTAGTTTAAAATATCAAACGACGCTACAGAATTATGTGCAGAACGTACTTTTAGACAAACATTTCTATGAGAATAATCCCAACGAACACAAATTATTGGGTCTGCGAAAGCAACTGAATATACTTTTACTCCAGAAAGGAGTCCATTTACATTTTAAAAACTTTCAATTATTGCGTTGAATTTAATTCAGAAAAATCGAATGAATTTCAGGAGAACATTTTATATAAAATAATACATATTTTGACCAGGTGCTTTATTATGTTACGCTTAGCACGTTTACTATTCAAAAATGCAAATATTTGGAAGTTCATTGAAGAATCGCTAACTCGGATTTTCATTAACTTTTATCGCAAAAGAGAGATGAAATTTCAACAGACTTTGTTTTACGAGTTTTTCATACGTTTTCTGTCAGCAGTCGAAATGTACGAGTATGTACGGAAACAAAAATTAATGTACAATCATTTAACAAAAGATGTAGACCCATTTCTCATGACACTTGTTCAACTCTGTACGTTGTCCTGTTGGTTATTCAACTCTTTTGCTAATTCCGTTAGAAGGGAGAAGGTTCTGATTATATTATTTTATAAACTAGTTGGCCCTCAAACTCAAACCCTGTTTTAAGATTACGATTCAAAAATCCATGAAGTTGCCTGTACAAATGGTATGTAAAACAAAAATAAAAAAAGAAAACTTAAATTAATAAATGAAATGGTGGCCAAGGGGTTAAACATGAATGTTCTTCGCCTGTTGAAATCAAAACTTATTTGTGGCCTCTGATAAAAAATACTGCAGCTTTTTAATTTATTTTCAGAAACTTGTTTGTTAACGTTCACATTTTGACTTCTTTTAATATTGTCCAACAATTTTACGTTGAACAATTTTTAAAATAAAGGCTGGAAATTAAAATTTCCACAATACTTTGGTTCATACTGAAATCGTTGAACGAACGCACCTGTTACATATGTTTCATTTTAAAAAATTAGTTATTTGATAATAACAAATTTTTTCAAATGTCGAAATAAATTTCGAATAATATTGGATTCCATGACTCAGTCCATTCAGGGGGTTTGCAAATGAAAGTGATTTTATAAAATTCGCAATAAACTCACGCATCTTCACTAACACATGGATACTTTTGCCAGGCTTAAACGAAAATTTCATTAAAGCGGTTTCGTGGCAGTAAAATGAAAAATACGGTAAACAGTGTTGCCAATTTAAGCGCACAAAAAAAAATTACATGATTGTGTTACAAAAAATGGCTCTTTCACTATGCTTTTTCACACATATAGAAATATATAATGATATTTCCTTCACGAAATTTCGATGTATTTCCTAAATATATGGCTGACAACTGGTGTTGGAAACTCTGCATGCCAACATACACCTAAAGGAGAAGTGTAATTTTTTCAAGAACTTTGCCCTTCGATTACATACGAAAAATTAGTTTTCTACTTTCATGAAAACTATCATTAACTTCCATGAATATTTATCTTTTGTGTGAGATTTTATTTATAATACGTGTACACAGCTTTCATGAAAGTACTTTCGTTATTTGAAATACTTATCTCTTCTGTGGTTACACTTTTTTGGAAGAATGTTTGATAAGTGTGATCGTATCTCAAGGACATAAAAGTGTATTAAATATATCTAGCCTTATATCCAAATAAATGATTTTACGTTTAAAAATTAAAAATCCGTAGGTCGTGAGTTCGATCCTCTGCCCAGCCAATTCATGGAATCAAATTTTCTAATCTGCCTTGTTGCGTTGTTGTGTACGCTATCGATTGCGAATTCATTCGATTTTTAATTATTTTCCATGGCATTCCAAATGTGGACGTTCTATGCAAAGAACATTCTTACGCACATTCCCTACGATTATATAGAGAACCTCCAGTTTTATAGATCGAGAATGTGTGACACCGGCTTTTTTTATAACTTTAAATCGTCCATGTGACAAGAATATGCAACAAAATAGCTTTTATCTCTATTTATTAAGGCATTTAAGGGATTTACTGCCACATTCATTTCAAGGAGAAGCTACGAGCTCTACCGTATTCGTATGTAAGATCACACATACAAGCATACATTAATAAAACAGTTTTCACAGTTGTTCAACGCAAAGTGATCGATAAATTCTACTCTAATTACTGAAGATACAAAATGAGACTGAAATAGAAAAGATTAATTTCGTGATTACTTCTAAGCTGCAACAGTTTCTATTTGGCGAAATTTTTGCTGTTATTGTTACAATTTTGTTTTTACTTGTGATTGTACTGTTGGCTAAACCCACAATTGCACCAGGACTCACATTCTACGCAACTTTTCTGTTGGTGGTCGTAATTTTGTTATAACTTTCTCGAATAGTTTTCTTTCTCTTTGTTTTTGGCGAAATCAAAACTAATTTGAACTAGTCCATGCGAGTACAAAATGCTTTCCAACAAGAACCACTTGTGTATAGTTGTGCGAGTTTTGTACACACACACACATAGACACACACATGCAGAGCTAAACATTTTCAACGATTGCACACATTTTAAAAATCCCAGTGAGTTTACACGCCTGTCTAGCTAAATATGTTAAAATTTTCCAGTAATTTTCGAACAATTAATAAAGTTTCACAATAGATTCTTGTACAAGAAATCATACTACGATTTTGCATTGGCCGTAATCGACGTAAAAACTTTAAGAGCTCTTTGGAAAAATTTTAACGAATTTATATATGTACATATCCGATATACGAGGGTAACTACTAAAGCTTTCAGTCCTATTAAGAACGAAAAGTGTTGCCGTAGTGCTGGTGTGTTCAAAAAAAACCTCAAGGCAACAAAATTTGTCAGGCCGCATTCCTAGTATTTTAGTCTAGAGACTCATATATTATTTTCCAGGTCTTTTCTTCATTATTTCTTTCATATATTGACGGCAGAGCAGGCGACACTGATTTATTATTTTTCTTTGCTGCAATACCGACGAATGAGCTTTCTACTTTGAAGGAGTACTAATTGTTGCAAGGCCACTTCTATGCTTTCAACAAAATATGTTTGTTTGCAATTTCAAAGCGGACATCTAACACACGAGTGTGTTGTGCTCGTTGCGGGTATTTCATGTTTTGCGAATTGACTGAGACAATCTCTCAAATAAATTACATGAAATGAGCCGATATAAATAAATAATGCGAACTCTTAGACACCGTCTCAAAGAAGTGACGTCTTGATGCTGGTGAGCCATATCATGCTCTGGAACGTCACAAAATCAATCTTGACTTCCAGTCTCCACATCGACCTTGACACTGCGAGGCACAAAAACGCATCGTCATTTAGACATGCTTTATGCCACACACGACGAATGCAAAAGAGATGACAACGAACGTTTCTATTATTAAAAATTAGTTACAGTGCACTCGTTATAGTATGAATCCATTCATTCATTTACCAATCATACATGAAGATTATTGATTTCTGGGAACCGTATGAAGTGTTCGTACACAAGTCATCCAAACAAAGTTTCTCTGCTTGCGTATGAAAGAATCTCGTGTTTGTTAAAAAGGGAAGTGGAACCTTTTTTGTTCGTTTTCTTTTGATTCTTTCCACACATTAAGGATTTCGTCACTTATCACATATATTTTTGAGTGGTCAGTGGAGTCGCTCATATTTTGTGAGCGCACTGTATCAGTGTAGTCAGTAACAAACATGTTACTGTCAGCAACAATTTTGCAATTTTTCATTAACCCCGCTAGACTCTCAACGACTCTCACCGATGCAGGCGCAGAACAAAAAGATTCGTTGTAAGTATATGGTTACGGAACTGTTTTCTTTAAAAACGTTCAAAACCTAAAAGTATATAAAATAGAGCGGGATAAAAGCCTGAAGAAGATACATTTTTTCTTCAAATATTTGAGGGGAGATCCAGGCAAAGTATGGTCACTTATGAACGGAATGAAATGTGTACCGCTTCAGTGGTCGCCAACATGTTTTCAATGTGAAGCCGAAATGGGAGCATGTTAACAATATAATCATACGATTAAAGTGCTCTTTGTCTTGCTGGGTAAGAATGAAATAACGGAATATGTCAGTCGTGTTAGTGAAAAACTAAACGTTTAACAACCACAACGGTCGCCAGTCTTGACAGGAACCGAACCAAAGATTTCATTGCTGGTAGCGTTTGCACGAGTACGTGTGATTGTAACGACTCGGATGGAATGGTTGTTTGCTTGTTCTTATACGCAATGACGCAATGACGCAATGTAATCGTAGTATTTAGAAAAAGAGAAAAAGAAAATTGAATTAAAGTATTATTGTTCTGAGTAAATTTCTTATGAAAGTCTATTTCTTAGATTTATTTGCTTGCACTTTGATAATTGAATATGTACTTGGTAAAGGGCGATTTATATTCATTTAAGGATAATAAAATATAAATAATGTTGCTGCATAAGAGGAAGAATAAGAAGGAGATGATGATGTTGAGGGAAATGTCTCGTATATAAATAAGCGGATGATAAATTGATGGATTGGCCGTTCGCTCATTATTTATCTCACGAGATATTTTTCAAATTAAATTTTTTTCTTCTAAGCTCTTATGGAGCTAAATTTAAATAAAAGATTTGAAAAGTCATACTAAATAAAATAGCAAACAAACTGAAATTTCTGTCCCACTGCCTCGTTACTACGACCCGTTTTGTTGCTTCATTCTCTTCTAAAATGTTATAATTGCACTTTGTGCTATCAGGCATAAATTAATTTTTTAGGTTCTCACTAACACACGTGCACATGCACACATATGAATATCAAACTATGAATGTACATATCTACAGTTAGGCCGTAGGTGAACATGTTTATCGCTACTCGGAGATGAGAACGGATAGCGAAGGTGTAATATTTTTACATTTGAGTTCACTTGAGTGTACGAAAACAAGCACACATTTCATTCAAAAACGATTGCTTGTCTGTCCGCCCGTCCTTCCGTCTGTCTGTCTGCCTGTCTTTCCATTCTTCTGTTATATGTGCACAAGTATGTTCACTTACACTCACCCACACTCATGTGAAAGCTTGCAAGTGTGATGGTGTGTGCTTATGTGAGTGCCCCTTTTTTGTGCTTTGCAACAATTCATACAATTTTCATAATTTCTAATGTCACGTGTAGACATTAAGTGTAATTGCTTACTTCAGAGTGCATGCAAAAGTTGTTCAAGTGGATTTATAAGAGCGTTCAACAGTATTCATAAAGATTTTTGAATTTTAAATATATAATAACATATCAAGATGAGTGCCAAGCTTAACAGCCGCACACAATAGGACTAATGAGATTATAAAAGTTTAAATTATCTTATAATTATGGACAAGTTTACGCTCCAAGTAAGATAATTTGAATGTGACAACTCAATAGCTTCTTATTGGCACACACACTTTTTCACGTATGAACAATTATTTCGATCGTCTTCACGGCAGATTCTACAAATCTCAATGCAATCAATGTCTTGATTATCACAAACAGTTTTTAAATAGAAAGAAAATGTGTTTAATTCGCTACTAGAGGGACAAGAAGAACAATAACTATTTCATATTCATTTCACATTGACATATTTGATTGTTTTTAAAAAGAGTGATTTTCGGTGTTACACTTGCCTTGATTATCTGCAACTGCTCATCTAAAATAAAATATAAAATATCATTTTGACTGAAGAACCGACGTACGCATCTACTTAATGAGTTGGTAGAGACAAAATCGTCAAAGTTAAAACAAAAACCGTTGGAAATAAATTCCTCTGCTCGTAGTCAATTAAGTTGACAGATGCATTCATTGTTAATCGGTTCGCTCCACCTGCATGGCATATGCGTTTGACTGAGAATGAAGTGTCATTCATATTGAAGAATCAGGAAATTAATTTCCCTCATCTATGAGCCGTTACCGCAAAGTCCTTAGTTTGTCGCTACTAAAATGAGACTTGCTACAGAGATACCAGTTCATAGAATTATTTTCTGTCATATGCGATTTGGAAAAGTTCAAACCAAGTGTCCCCGACTACTTCTACCACTTCACTGGTAAGCAAAATCGCTTACCTCAGTTCATTCCACACAAACTCTGTGTGCTGCACGCTCCGCATTTCCTAAAGTCGAAATACTAAAGCATAAATGTTACAGCCATATGCAAGGAAGTGGATGATTTGGCACAGGCACTCATTGCCTCGAACCTTCAGAGTAAAAAACAGGAAGCCATATCCACACTTGGACAAGACGTGGAAGGAAATTAAACAGATTCGAATGGAATATGTACGTCTTACGCCTCCACTCGGAACGAGGGGAGTGATTATAACTTGTCCGTTTAGAAGCAGGTCGTTTGGCATACGTATATATCCTATAAATATTCGCATTTGAAAGTTTTGTCTCGAATGTAGTATTTTATTTGTAAGAGAATCAAATTAACCACATAGAGTGAGTATTTCATGGAAAAATAAAATAATTTCAAACGAGAACTTGACTTCTACCCCTTACCTGACCAGCAACTTGAATTCTTTCTAAATTGTCAATGCCTCCGTGAATACAGTCAATACGATCGCAACCTGCGCCCATTGCAGAGCGAGCAAAGCAGCGCCAGATTTCAACTTCATACTTCCGATTATTAGATAAAATATAGATCTCGTTTAAACAGCAAATGCTGAGCTCCTCAACAAGCTTTTGCCCATGAGTAGAAAACAAGTTGTGCTCTCTCTGGTTCTGGTTATCATATCGTTGATTGAGATATCTCTTTTGATATACGAGTACTACTATTCAATGCGTTTCGGTGGCGACGAAAAAGTGGTAGCAATCGCTTCGACCCTTTGTCAGCGGCAGCGGATTCAGTTCAACTCAAGAGGTTTTAAATTGAAAAGTTAAAGTCTACAATCGACTCTGAGTTTCTATTCTATTAAAGTTCCATATCTTTGCAAACGCATCGGCTTAAAAATAATAAATCAAAAACCGTTTCACGAATTTCACTAAACGACTCAATAAAAATCGCATGGAATAGTAGTACTCGTATATCAAAAGATGTATCTCAATCAACGATATGATAACCAAAACCAGAGAGAGCACAACTTGTTTTCTGCTCATGGGCAAAAGCTTGTTGAGGAGCTCAGCATTTGCTGTTTAAACGAGATCTATATTTTATCTAATAATGTATTTCCAACTCGCACTAATTTTTCAGTCAATGACACTCTAAATGAATAGACGCACAACCATCGTTTAGTAGCGATTCTTGACCAACACTTAACCATTTATTTGAGCTGCAAAATAACCTGTTTTGTTGCCACTTTAAGTCATTTATTTTTTTAATATTGTTTCCACCAAAATAAGAAAAAACTAAAAAAAAAATGTAAATGTTTTGCACAAAATTGCTAAAAGGGTGAATGTTGTTTGTGTGTTTTTAATAAACTACTTCGGTCTGCAGCCCAACAACTAGCACATACTCGTACTTCCACAATCTAACATGTGGGTTAGCACTATTTAAAACTGTGAGCAGTAACCAATTGTGTAAGAGGAAGCATGGCTGGCAATATCCAGTCAGTTGTTTCTTCACTTGAAATTTTCTACTTTCATATTATTTGTAATCGTAATGGCTTCTAACGGTTCCCTTTCCGTTTTCTATCTTATGGCAGCCGTAGTTTAGTTATTTTTTTTGCACTTTTACATTAAAATACATGTGTGTACTTACTCATACAGGCAGACACACAGCCATACTTCCACACATCCACAACTTATGGGTTGTATTTTGTACTGCTTTCATTTTTGTGGTAATTTAAATAATATTTGAATTTTATGCATGTCTTATAAATAAACAAAAAAGTTCGCACACCCGCACACATACACACACACGCACACAAATCCACATTCGCATTCCAGTGAACTAACTTGTTACACCCTCAGCCTTATGCAGACACAAGCAAACACACACACTTACTCTTACACACGATTTCCCTTCCCCACAACAATTTAGAGTTTATAATAAGACTTTTTTTCTCAACAAAAGTCAAACTCTAGTGGACTTTTTTCTTCGGCTTTATTTTTTGTTTACTTCTCAAAAATACATTTATTTTCTATAGAAAATTTGCTGCACTCGTTTTAGTTTTGTAACAAAACTAAAATAGACTTACTCGACTAAAATGTGGGGGCCTCTTCCAAAACGACAAGCAAACACACATGCCCTCACGTGTGTCAGTAAGCACAGACACATACGCACAAATACATCCCCATCCACATACATTTCTATGAATATCTTTAAGCGTTTATTCCATTTCCATCATTGGAAAACTTCAGCCAACATTCATTTTAATATTAATTCTTTTAGCCGGAGTTTCTACATATATTTTGTTTGGCTGGATGCTGGTCCTATTTTCTAGCCCATTTCTAGTTTACAAAGTGGAATTTCAAATACAAGTTTTCGCTACAACACAGTGTAAATATATATTTTGTACTTCAAACATTGCAAAAGTAGGTAATAAGTGTAATAAATATCTCAATGTGCTCATGCCCACAAACGAATTATGTGAGTGTGTGTGTGTGTGTGTAAATTCGTTAAAACACATTAAAGGAAAACAGTGTTAATGGAATTTATCTTTTGTAATAGATGGTTTTTCTATAAAGTTCAATTTACATTTCCTTGGCGTAGTTTCTTAAATTTGTTGCTCCATTTACTTGCACATACGATGCAGGAATGGGAAATGAACTGTGAATAATTTTGAGTTGTAGTTCATAATTTTGTTCTCGTTAATAACCGCCCTCCTTCTAATTTCTTTTCCACTTTCCCTTGCCCGAAAACCAACATGAATCTTATTCCATCTAGTCTTTGATCAAAATCTATATATACACAAACTTTACCGAGTTGCAAGTAGTTGTTGCAAGGCCTAAACATGGGCTACTAGTTTTCCATTTTCATTTGCTTAAGTGCATTTTAGGCAAACACGCTCGCACTCATAAAGTTATTGCCCGAAGTAATTAAAAAAAATTTCATGGAAACCGAAATATTTTCGTTTCAAATCTGAAGCAAATCCATTTCTTTTCATAATTTATTTAAAAATTCAATATTCTTTACAACCGCAATTAGTACTCGTAATTACGGATTTGTATTTAATTGCTGTCGAGCTTGATTATGAGTCTTGCTATTAGGATTTCGTTTTTCTACTTATTGAAATGAACCATATCCATACAAATTAACTCACATGTGAAATATGTATTTAAATGTGTGAGTGTGTGTGTGTGTGCGTGTGCGAGTACATGGAAGGCGTTGAAACCGAAAAGTTAAAAAACTTACTCGTTTGCTTCATTCTGCCTGGTTATGAATAAGCAAAAGCATGTACAGACTATCAAGTAGGGTATATCTTAAACACAACCCGTTAAAAAGGCACACGAATACAGACAGGCGGACAGACAGACAGACAGACAGTCAGAGAGGTAGGCAGGCAGGCAGGCTCACAGACGGACATACAAGCTGTCTGAATCCAACTTCAGCAACTACAGCTATTTAAAAAGTTAAGGTAATGCACAAGTTATGCCAATATACCATAATAATTTGCATCTATGCTTTTAAACTAAATTAACTTACTGACACAGATGCTTAATACTAGTGCAATGCGAGAGTGTGTGTGGTTGCGTTTGTATCTACATGCGATAAAATATTAGGGAATACTTACCTCGTGGATGTGCGAGAATATACAGACAAGGTGAAATAACGTTTTTAGTTCTGTCTCAGTTCTCCTGAAAAAGAAGAAGAATATTTGGTTATTCTTACAAATAAATTTATAAAGGAACAAGTGAAAAAAGCTTTTTTTATAAACTTGGCACTTATTTATAAGAACAGCTCGATTGCACTCGCACCCTAATGAGCAAATGAGGAAACTAAAAGAAGTTACAGTTCTCTTCCTCCAGTGCCAATATTTGGAAAACGTGTGGATACAAGTGACACTCACACATGAGAGATGCACACGTATGCACAGATATACAAGCGCGCACACACTCGTACAATTCGACAAATTGCTGGTATAGGAAAAATGCTTATTTGAATGGTGTAATTAAAAGTTAAGACGACATAAAATTTTAATTAAAAGCAATTAAAACTAAACAAACAAAATCATGTCGACTTTTGCAAAAGAATATTTGAGATTTCAACAGAGAAATCGTTTGTTTCTTTTGTGTGAAAAATAATAGTTTTAGGTGAGAAAACATTCTATTCTGCCAACACTTGCAAAACTTTCAAATGATTTAATATTTTTATTCACCAATTTTGGTTTTTTGATTTCACAAGCGACAACCGTTCTGCACAAGAAGCACAAATTTAATAAATTCTTTTAAAATCAACTAAAAATTGCAAATTTTGGTTTTTGAATACATACAAGAAAGTTTTGATTTCAAAGTTTTTAAGTAAATAATAATTTTATTTCATAAAATACCAACTTCGCCCATTCAATATTGCTGCTAATAACTTCTCGCTCTTTCCAGCATTTCAAGTTGCTACCACAACGTACAAATGCAGATGCGAGTATGATGAGAACTATGACAGCCTAAAGCTCTATTGCAATAATACTTTTTTTAAATGTATTTGTGTGCCATAAAGTTTGTACAACTATAACACAGGCGAACAGAATTTTCTATGCCAGAACTATTAAGATTCTCATCGCATAACAATGCCCGACTTTGGTTCTAAAAACAAAAGACAGTCAACGGCTTAGACCGATCAAAGTGCAGAGATATCAAAGAGGGATCTCGCGGTCTGCAATAGAAATTTAAAAGAGCGCATTTCAAACAACAAGTGCAATTTTCATATTGGCTACAATCACAATACGGGTTAAGTCGATAACAAATAGCTCCCCTTCCGGAAACAGAGAAACAGCTATTGTTCTACAGTGGAAAGACAGCGGGAGACAACCACTTGTAAGCAGGCTCGTATGGTACTCAGGGTGCACAGGGCAGCAGGCAAGGTTGTAACCGGAAAACCTTACCATTGTGTATCTCATCGTCTAGAGGACATGGCAACTTCAGCTGTCATCTGGCGAAGATACAACGCGTATTGGATAATACTTGCCGACTATCGTGGAAAGAGACTAAGACAGAAACACACACAATGTTTGTGAGTGTCCCCAATTTCGCCTCGTATTAGATTGGGAAGCGCAGCCCAACTAGTGAGAAAAGTAAGAAAGTCAACAAGAAAAGCTGAGTGAGTCAATCAACAAAATTCATTTAAAGTGATCGTGTAAATGCAATGACAACGTTCCCCTGTGTAAAAGAACGGAACAAAAATTCGAAATAACATTGTAAAACAGTTTGCTGTGATAGTTGTGGCATGAAATTTTTTATTATTGACTTAATACAAATTTAAAAAGGAAATTCAAAACTCCACAAATAAAAAACTTTCTTGCTACATTTAATTTTAGACTTTCTTAAGGAAAGAAGCAAAATTGCGTTTTGCTCACTCGGCTGCAAGAAATAGTTTTTATGTTTGATATTAGCATAAATTCAAATACCCCAAGTAAAAACCCTTGCCAAACTTCAATTAAGGCATTGCAAATTCAAGGCAAACTTTGGATTATTTGTTGCGGCGTAACTGCAAAACTGCGTTTGATTAAAATTGATACAAAAGCTAATAGTTATAAAAGTCGGAAAAGATTTCCATTTCGTATTTGAATGATCGGCGGTCTTCAATTGCGAGGAGGATTCTATTGTAAAGTGTATCGATGAAATCTTAACAAATTGTCTACGAAAGTGAAGGCGGTGAGTTCGAACTTGCACTCCATCGAATTGCTAGAGCGTGTTGTCCGCTTGTCTGAGTTTTGAAGACAAGGAACTGGCCATGGGACAGTACCCACATCGATTGACATTCAGACGTACTTCAAGTTCTCTCTGCAACACGATGCCTTTAGTTCCTTCACTTTGCTCTGCATCAATAGGGGCGTACCCTGTGTGTCACTTCTAGAAAACAACTTTACAAGGTCATCCATCCATCCCTCCTCTAAGTGCCTGCCAAAGTAAATTCGAGTTCCTACATCATGCCCATGAGTCCCAAACGGGTAGTTTCATGCGCACTTATTCGAACCATAAATTCTGAAAATATTTATACAGAAAACATGCAGGGAACTAACTCCGTTGGTTGAACACACACGCACCGCTCGCTCGTAGTCGTATACCCGCATATGGAATATATAATTTTCTTGACTACATTTCATAGAAACTGATGTGCGGCAATATTTAAACTGTGTAATATTTCTTTTGTATCCTCTGTTTTTTCCTTTTTATATTTCATTTCATGTATTATTTTAATTTTTTATTTTCTTGTACGAGTATTTTTGTTTCCTTTTTTTGCTCAACTCATATAAAATGTAAAATGTGTGTAGGAAAATGGATGTGTATTCTTGTAATAAAATTTATTCGAAAATTTATATGATGATAAAGTTTTCTAAGAATAATTTACATAAAATATAATAGTTTTTAAGCAAAAATTTAGAAAAAAATTGTGGAATTATTTCTTTTATTAGTTTAGCAAATAGAACGAAGGGAAAATAAATTAACATTTTAGCTGAGCATGAATGTTTTCTGCTATTTGTTTAATAGAAATAAATCATACACAATTTTAAAATATTGTTTATTTCAATGCGAGTGTGTAGTTGGTGCAAATACGACGGCAAGCCTGTAGTTTGAATAATAAAACGATCAGGGGTTAATGTCAAGTCAAACATATTCACACTTCATTCGTCCATTTGGTACTGCTTCCAATTCATTTGCTCGTTTAAGAAGATCCATTTAAATAATGGCAACTTTAAAATAAAATAAACAAAATGCTTTTGATGACTTTTCTTTTTCAGCTCTTGAGAGAAATCAAATGCCATGGAATTCTAATAAATATTTTGCTACAAAATATTTTTATTATTTCTTTCACAACATTTCATTTTAATCGTTATAATAACATTTGCATATATATTGAAACCAGCGACTTTATATTTGTTGACATAAACATAAAGTGCAGAGTTTTGAACGAAAAATCTCAAAAAGTACTAATTTAAAAGTTAATGCGGAAAGCGACTGAAATAAAATTTTACAAATGAAAAGAAAAGAAGTCCAACCCAATTAAAATTAAAGTACAAAAAAACATCGTACTGTGATTTAGATTCTGAAAACCGCAGTCAAAGATCGGTCTCTGTCGAAAAAATTTCGTTTTGACGAGCATTATTACTTAACAGCGAAACGCTCTTATGTCTTCGGATAAAGCTAATGAGGTCAACAGAGCGCAGTTCTCCATCACCATTAACATATTCGCCAATTCAAATGAAGGATCAAAAAATTTAACATGCCCTGTCAAGTCATGTACAGTAGAAGTTATCGATGGTAAAAGATGCGATGGGTTTAGGTTAATAAAGTCAGTACTTGCTCTTTATGGTGCGAAAAGTTTTGCACGACTCTTTTCACTCCTAAAAAATGAAGTATCCTGCTGCTAACGCACAAGATCGATTGCTCAATTAGAAGATATTGTACGATCGCTGTTTCAAATATTCCCGTGCACATTCAATGTTTCCGAAATCTATTTCTTCATGCGCTGGTATTAGTGAAATGATTAAGAGCGAAGATTCCAATAATTAAACTATTTCGATGCGGATGCTGTTTTCTGTAGTCTCTTTAATTTGAAATCAGCATTCAACGTTTTATTTCGTCGTTTTTCACTCTCCATGCGGCCGTCTATGATAATACCTCTAGAATAAATATTCTAACTCATATTTTGTTGGTGTCAAATAGTTTCTCGTTTAAGTTGGTATTACAGATCTTTAATTCTTTATACAACCGAATGGAAACTTCGAAAGGAAAAGTGAAAATCTGCTTTAAAAATAATCCGATCGTATTAGTAACGAAGCAATTGAACAGAATGTTGCAAAATATACTCGCATCTTCACTCATACACACTCGTAATAAAAAAGGTTACGTTGTACATAATTTCTATAAAATGAGCCACTACCCCCAACATGTTGGAATCGATGTTGTGATACAAGCACATGTGCCCATACGAACGAGTATTTGTATGGAGTGCTGAAAAAGCTCTTGACAAAGAAAAAAAAAGAAAAAACATATACATATAAAAAATATAGAATTTTTATACACATTTGATGTAAACAGCAATAAAAAAGTACGTGTGCTGAAATAAACAACTGGTTCCCTGCAGTATTAACGGCAGCAGGACCGTAATTTTAATCATAATAAATGAAACCGTATAAAAGTTAATTTAACCCAAAATCAATAGAAACGAATAGAACAATTTTGTGCGCTCTTGTTAAAAAGATCGACAAATCTTTTCTGAAGAATTAATTTTAAAAAATTATTTCTCTGTTGACTTTCTACATCCAGCCATAAAAGATTAAAGGACATGCTATTCGAAAATAGTTTTTTATTTACGATAATTTGGTTCAGATCTATAAAGAAATAAAGCCCCTTCAAGTGCCGCAAGTGCACTTTCCCTTTAAATTTTTAGTTTTCTCACATCTTCTTGGTACAAGTAAAGTGTCGGTTAAGCTTTTCAATTTGCGCAAAACTGGTATCAAAAATTTCAAGGACATCAACGAAACAGTTAAGGAACAATTTAGTTAGGACAATAATTATTAGTAGATTTAAGAATATATAAAATCGACTGATTTTTCGATATCAACAATACTGCAAAATATCCTGGTCGCCGTAAAAATTCGGGGCCATGAAATAAATTTCACTATATCTCTAATACTCAGGCTGTATTTCCAGTTGAACGAAATACAATTCAAGCGATTTCGATATATCGATGTTTTGTATTATATGACTTTTACGAAATATTCAATTGGCTAATATATTCTCTGAGAGCTGAGACTGAAAAAACATATAAACCGTTCGCCAAGAAAAAAAATAACGCCATGGCGTTTTCTAATGCTTTTAAATCATTGTGTGAAGTGGGTGTAGGCTGTGATCGGAAGGGATCCCTGTCGAAAGTGTCGATTATTCACAGCGAGATGCAGTCGACTTAATAATATAATCAAAAGAAGACATAGATATGACTGATATGATATGAGTGTGAAATTTAAGAATCCATCATCTCTTCAGTAGCCCGTGTTTTCACGTGCCACCGCTTTGTATACGAAGCTGGAAGGCCAACAGTATTAATATGTTCCTGTTGCTGCCAGGGCTTCCAGACGATTTTGATGAAAAATGCGTAATATTTTGAATGAAAATCGGCATTTTTCTCAGCCGTGGCTGTTGCATGTGTCGACAACGTGTAGATGTTCATAGTCTGGTTGTGCACATAATCTTGTGGAGATAATGTCTAAAGAAGAGCACAATTGAAAGAGAATATTATGGCGGACATGGATGGCCAGTCAGTCAGCCTCAAAGTCGACACATTAACACTTGCAGTCTTCATTGGCCGTTTTCATTCCGGCATTATTTTTATGCCAAGTCGATGGGCGAGTGCTGAAGCGCTGATTCTTTTAGCTTTGCTAAACATAAACTTGGTCCAAAATCAAGACAGAGGAACTATGAATATTCATTATAATTCATCTCTTTTTGAAATAACTAACGACTTGTTCCATACGTTCATAGAAAGAAAGCATTTTTACATTTCACAAATTCTTGGCTTCATTTTTGAAAAGTAGTTAAAATTTATTTCCAAGTCTTTGACGTTTTCTTCAACATGTCACGAAATATATTCACTTTATGACAATTAACTTTTCATATGATATAAAAATATCAGAGTCAGAGCTGGTCTAGCCACAATAACGGGACTCTGAGGAATAAAATTTTGGATAGATTTCTGAATTGCTGCATGAAAATCCAAAAATAAATAAGAAAAATTGCAAAGCAAACCAACAATACAAAACTTTAGTCAAATTAAAAGGGGTTTGAAAAGTTTCTACATCCGCACATTCAAAAAATATTTAGTTGCAGAGACTATAAATAAACAGAAATACGAGCATTTTTATTAATAAAAACTACTGCTCCGTTTATTGTTTTTGTTGATGTTTCATATATTATCAGAACTGGCAAAATTGTGTGCATAAGTGTTTTTCCACTTTTTATTGCCTTTTTTGTCATGTTTTTTATCCCTTTTATTTTATTTATTTATTCCCTTTTTTTAAATAGGATGAATTTTATTTAATATGTGTGCATGTTTGAAACAGACAGCATTCGTTTATAAATGCGAAAATTTTATTAAATATTATTTGTAGTTTAACAGCAGCAGCACCATGCGGAAATCTTAAAAAGTAGATCTACAAATAACTTTTGCACAACAGAATGTAATATCGCTTACAGCTTTTGCTATTGTATTTAGATTAAAAAAAGATGCCTGCATACATGCATAGACAAAGTAATCGCATTAGGGTGGTCAATTATCGACAATAACTTGTGCGGGAATGTTCATGGTTCTTGTCGCACTCATAACACTATGTGCGATTTTGCAGGTCAGGTTGCTTAGGGTGAAGCGAAATAAATGCATGTGTATTTGGTGATTAAATATGTGGTACGCCCCTAATGAGATTTGTATTTTCCTATTATTGACGTTGTAACACACTTCTGCCTTTCCTTTATTGATTTCTTATCATGCTCTTCTGACTCTGTTCTTGAAATTGACGAGATGTTGCATGTGTTTCTCATAACGCTTGTGCGAAAATGGATGGATGAATAGGGATTGCAGATAAGCATTTTACTAATAGTTCTAAGCATTTTTTAAGTACGAGTATATGATTAAATTAGTAAACTGTCACAGTCTACTCAGAGAATTTAAATTAAATAAGTCCAGATATTGCAGCTCAACCTAAACACGAATGACATTTGCTTGTTTGTGAGTTGTCTAAATAAACGAGTACGAGTAATGTTCGTGCGCTTTTTAGTTATGCACTCCCATTTTGTCATACAACATTCGCTGGAATCACGATGGATTTAATGGTTGTGGACACAATTCTTTTCCGTCAATATGTCAGTAAAAAGAATCGGCCCAAACAACATCGACTGATCCAGTTAAGTAATGTTGTCTTTTAGATTCCTGGCGGACAGAAAATAAAACGGGAGTCGCATTGAAAGGATACCTTCTGTGCTAACCGTTGCACTCGAATGTGCCAACGTTCTACTAGTCCCTGCATCTTTGTTATTGACATTTTTAATATGATATTCTGTACAACATTCAATGTTTTTCGAACGAAAGTTATTTTCGAGTTTATAAAATGCTCAGCAGCACATAAATATATTTTACTTACTGTCCATTTTACAACATCGAAGGAGTTCTTTGGAACATTCTGTTGTTATTGTAAATATTGTCACAGATAAGAAAGTACGAAGTCTTCCATCATGGTGAAATAGACTGTGGACATTTCCACGTTTAGTATTGACACTTTTTTGCTGTTTGAAAATATGGCGGGTGTTCACAATGTGGTGAAAGTAGAAGGCTTGTCAGCATCTGTTTGAAGTTGTAAAGTGGTGTTAAGAAACTTTCAGGTACCGATAGCTTCTTGCAAGCGACGTAGAAAAGAAATCGAAAAATTAATTTGTTTTGTATTTCCTTTGGAGTTATGGTAACCCATCGGCAGTAGAAGCAACGAAATGCCAGCACACGGAGCGCTTTATAGCAGAGCTGATTAGGTAAGGAGTTGGCGTATGCCGATAAAATGTTTTGTACTGGATATGGGTAATGCATGCATTTGGATTTTATTTTAGTGCAGAATTAAAGTAAATTTAATCCGTGGGTCATATAACGCACTCGCTCTGCAAAGGGAGTCAACGTAAATCGAAAAATGGTGAGTGAGCGTATCTGCCCACTGAGAGCATTTTGTACCAGTTTCTCCACTCATACTCTGAAAGAAGTACGAGTTCCCAAGCAATTTAAACGTGGTGCTTTTTCTGTCCAAATTTTCCTTTAAGTGAAAAGTACGGAGAATTCCAGGTCGAATTTCGTGCGCTGGAGGCGTCAGAGTTCAACGCAAAACGTTTACAAATTCAAAGCGAACCACTCTTTATTTCGCATTCATTCAGTTGATCAATAGGCAGCATTTTTAATAAAAGTTGCAATTATGAAGTTGCTTTGCCGCTGATGTAATTGGCGGTTTGAAAATTAATGTCGATGGCGGGGTGTATGTGTGTTTGTAGCATGTATGTGTGCCTTTATGTGTATATTAGTAATATTGAGTATCTGCGGTAGTTGTGTTGCGGATAAATGTTTAAATAACTTTATAAATGCTTTTTGTTTGTTTAATTCCTTCGTTGTCTCTCTGCTCACATGAACATTTTATTTATTCATTCGAACTAACTGTCTGTCCTTGCATTTGTTTGGTCATTCATTTGTCTGTCAGCCTGTACCATACACACATCATCAATTTTTGGTTTTTGATCACAGCGCGTTTAACTACTCGCACTCACACACTCTTACACACGAGTGCAAACATTCGTACTGATATATTCTTGCAAGTAGCACATGCACACAATGTACTCGTGTGTCTGTATGTATTTCCCTCACATGCCCAGCAAACACACGTGTATACATCTTGTCAAATGTACACGAATTTGTTACCAGGGAAGAGCTTTATCAAGTTTGCTGGGTCATTTCTTAATAATAGTGATTTAAATCAAAATGTGAATGCGTTTGGTATGTGTGCAAACATATTTACTGCATTTGTGCATGGGTGTGCGTGGCTTGTCGTGTGTGTGTGCATGTGTTTGTATGATTAAAATTGTATTTTATTTTAAATGGTCTTTCTTTTTCGTTTTGTCATTGCAACAGAAATCGTTGTTGCTGCTGTTGTTGTTGTTTTTGTAGTAAAGTTCTTTACGCAAGACAAATACAACAACACGCCAAACAACAAACCACTCATGCATGTTTATTATCTGTGGTTTATATGAATTGACCGGAAATGACACAGATACATGAACACACTCTCGTAATTGTTTGTATACGTACTCGAATCGATGCTTTCACCAGAGAGTTTTCAACAAAAAATAAAGTTGAACGCAAAAACTTATCGTTTCCAAATATATTAGGCCTCCTCCACAACCAGTTTCAGAAGTTGTACGAATGCTTACGTGCAGCATGTGAGATTATCGATACTTTTTCAAAAAGTGTTTTAAAGTTTTTTCTCTTGAATATTAAGTTTTATGATTTATTGAAGAAAGTTTGACTGAGCATGTCTTTTTTGTTTAGCCATTTAGATCCTTCGAAGGCAAATTGAATAAATTAAATATACAAAATTATATTCCTCGAACTTTATTAGTGATGCGAAAAACGAAAGCAGAAGTTGGATGAGCAAAATCAGACAGAAATATCAATAAAGTTGAAATATTACAGCAAACTGTTGGCTTTGAATGAGGATTGTGAAACTAATCTTTTTTCAATTCATTCTTCATGGAAAACTCAGTAGCTGTTCTATTACGCTTGTAGTTTGATTAATATCACACAAACTTTTCTATGAAAATATCATGTACAGAATATACGAGTGCTTATTTCAATCATTCAGTTATGAAAAATAGCAAATACGTATATATGGAAAAAATTCTTGTTAACTATGAGGGAAGCTCCTAACGCTTCTTAAGGCCGATCGGAGAAGTAGTGATTTCAACCAATTAATTGGTCCCAAATATTTGGCGACTTTAGTTCAATCGTAATTGTTGTTAATTAGATGCTCTTCCACCAGAGTTGGCTTTTCATGAATCTGCCCAGCCCGATCTGTTAAGCTGAGAACAGATTCGGCAGTTTGTGTTTTACGAACGGAACTTCTCAAGCGTGCAACTTAAATATTTCTGAAAAAATTTTATACCGTAAAAATTCCATTAACAAGATTCCATTTTATAAAGTGTATCAATGCTGCATCTGTGAAAACAATTTCTTAAATAAAATTACAGGAACAGAGTATATAATTGAATGAAACACGTCCAGACAGCGAATCAATCAAACAATGCGATCAAATTTTTTAGATCGCTAAAAATGTTAGTATTTTGGCAACCAAATGATTTGTTGTAACCAGAAATAAAAACATGAGCGTGGCGGCGTTCATAATCTTTTAAAACGTGATCTAAACGACATCTAACAGCTGCCATCAGTTTGAAAAGCCGTTAACATCTTCTACGTCTTTAAAAGATTTTCCCATCTCATTTCATTTAACATCTCTTTAAATGACTTGTGTGTCACCACTGAATTCGATATTTATTTTGGCATCTCTAGTGAAATGACGCGAGATGCATAGAAATATATTGTGCGTGAGAATGTAAAATGGTTTTCTGTATCGTAACGTTTGATTTGATTTGTTTTGTTTTACTGATAATTGTTTTCCTATGCTGTTCTAAATGAAAAATTTTCTGGAGGAACAGATTGAGGAGACGATCTGTTGTTGCTCTTGCTTGTGCTCGAGAGGGTTAATTGGATTTTAGTTATAATTGTTGCATCGACATTTTCGAACTTTCCGAACAACTGATATGCTGTTAGTATACGATTCCTTCATCTGAGAGGTGAGCGAGAGCCATTTTCGTGAACGGGTTAACATTCACTTCACTGATGGTTCTTTTTTTTAATCCTCAGTGTTGTAGCGAAGTGGATCGAATTCGTAGGAGGATTTGCGACGACGCAAGCGTCGCCCCGAAGCGACGGCACTAACTCCTACCGAGGCACCCAAATGTTTAATTTCTTTATGTGCGGTACTTCAACACTTTTTCACGATTTTTTGTTGGTTGCAAGCGAAGCAACAACACCAACATACTGACTTCCTTTTTAATGATGCGCATAAAATGTGGGACGAAGCAAGGAGAAAAGAAGAAAATGTATTTGCGCTTGGAAGAGAAGTGGAGTATAGATTTGTGGTAAGGAATTGGAACTGGGAAGAATAAACATGAAATGGAGACATCACAAAAACCGGAAGCTGTGTGCGTTTATTCAGTCAGCAACATGGAATTATATTTGATAAGCATTTCCGCTTCTAATAATTTTAATGTTGTTGATTCTGCTGATGGCAAAGTTAAGGTTGTTTTGGCTTGCGTTGCTTTTGTTGCTTTACTTATTGTCGTTGTCAAATCCGATGTTGGTTGTGATTATAATGATATTGTAGCTGACTTTTGTTGTGTACAAAATCCAATATCATTTTTTAAATTATCCTTCATCAGCTTTATTATATTTTATTTAAGAAAAATTCAAGTCACCACACCGAAAGTAATAACTTTTCTTTGAGGTTCCTTTTGTTGAAATGCTGTTGGGATTGTTGCTGCTGTCCTGTCATTTTCGTTCATTTTGACTGCTTTAGTTGTTGTATACGAGCTTTACACAAGTCTTAGTGCAGATTTTTAAACAATTTTTCAAATTAAAAATAAAACAATTTATTACAATTTAGTGCTTAAATTTATGATGATTGTAACTTTTATTCTCGCTTCATGCATTTGCTCATGTGTATGATTGAATAAAGTCTTTTCCTTTATGTTTTATACTTGAAAACTGAATTCATTAACCATTTATTTCAGTTTCACATGCTATTATTTTCGTTCAAAGTATAACGAATGTTTCGCAAAGATTATCTTCAATTCAGTTAAATACCATCGTAATAAATACGCAACATATAAATAAATGTCTGGCGGAATTAAACGTAATAAATTGTTATTTAACTTTTTTATTAAAAATTTGCCACAATGTTTTACCTACACCCTACACATTTTGATTCTTTACCGGTGAGTGATTTTTGTGCGGATGATCAAAAGTGCATCTTAAGGTAACATAAGTCGCGATATTTGGTTTACTCTCTTCACTCTGCATCAACATCAAGCATCTGCACAGATGATACAAAGTAAATAAATAGTCAATACTAATTATTTACTTTAGTATTGACTAAAGTAAATAATTCGATAATGTTTCTTTATGTGCTGAAATAACGTACCAACAAACGCTTCTTTTGGATATGAGAGAGCAGCCTGGAAATTCTATTTCAGGTTTGATATATAAAAAACAGGAGTATTATTATATTTTTCATATGTTCAATTACTTGAATACGAAATGGTTATATGCATTATTGGGATGAAACTTCACATGGTTAAAGTTTTAACTGGATCGAAAAATCAGTAAATCATGCCTGGCCCCTTGACAGTAATCGGTAAGGAAATCGGCGAAGGAGCTGATATATCGCAGCAGCTTTTCATCAAGTGGACTTCAAACTCTGAACTTTTTGTTTTTAATTTTTGCAAAATGTTTGTGATCGTTGGTACATACGTGTGGAGAAATGTATGGTTGTGTGTACGTGTGTGTGGCACAATTAAATTAATGAAAATATGTTTGCACGTGTTTAGAAGTGTTTAATTGTATCGAAAACACTATTCTATGGTTGGAGATTGTTCTTCCTTCCAGCGTGATATTAATAAACTTTCCAAAGTACTAAATCTCCATGTTTGCTCGCTGTTGCATGTGGAGGAATAAATTTCTTATTTGTATGCCCCAGAGTATAGTATATTTTGTGTGTGTATTGTGTGCTGCTGTCTATGAAAAAGTTGTAGCTCATAAAAATCGTCTTTAATTTAGAAATACAGCCTGTCTGCGCTTACAAGTTCAACAAATACTTCTGCAAGTGGCAATTTGTTTTATGATCTGCTGCTGTGTCGGCTGGCAATCGCGCTCCTTCCACATCAAGAAGGAAGGGTGCATGAATAGTGCAAAGCTAACAAAAAGGCGGTTTGTTAATATTTTAAGAGAAAATTTTGTAAACAACATCCGCAATCCGAGGCACTTATCAATAAAACTCTTTTGTTGCTGGTGTTGTTCTGAAACATGGTCGGTGTATTAAATGTATTAAATCGATGCACGATGGGGAGAAAGCCAATGTATCGAATACGTTGCTTACGCGTTCGAACATGTGAGCTTTTAAATACACTTGGGTTGGTTTCACTCCTTGTATGTACCTGCACATACAGACACACTCCAATCGTTATATCTGCACAAGACACAGTGAATTGCCATGCCGCCTTATTATTTATGCATGTCACGTTAAATTTATAGGTACTCAAGAGACTTGACTTATGAAGGCAAAAAAATTGGACTTTTTTGTTTATTTTTTTGGTGAATATTATGTTTAACTTTTTTTGGCCTTGATTTGTTGAAAATACGAGTTGTATTTATTTCTGAAGAACTTTTGTTTTTGGTAATTTAGAACAAATGAAAAAAGTATGAAACACGAAAAAGGTAAAAAGGATACAATACGAGCACAAAAATATGTAAAAATAAGGATCTAAAAAATGTGTTCATTTCGTTTAATTCTTAAATTTATGAGATGCTTTTTGGTCTCATCCTTTCTCAAAGAGGATTTATACAAAACTGATCTCTTTTTGGATTTAATCTTTCCAGACTTGATTTTAATGTGATTTGATACGAGTTAGTTCGGGCTGTGCCAGCAATGGAATAAAGAAAACACCTTTACGAAATTTATGCAAATGTTGTCATTGTAACTGTCTTGCCTTTTGTTGCTGTTTTAATGCAAAAGACTAACTGACTGACTCACTGACTGTCTGACTGGGTGCTATTTCTAGAACCCAAAAACTACACATCAACACCTACACAAATTCATGTTAATAGACCCAGATGTATGAGTAGTTGCCGTTTCCCCCATCCATGTTTGGTTTTAAATGTCACAAAATGTTTTGTTTATGTCTCTAATTGCGTGCCTGTGTTTGGCTGTGTGCGAGACATGAGAATGTGTGGAAGTGGTATTTATTTGTTTATATGCAAATAAGGGTCATTTTTAAGTTTTATTTTCTGTTATTCTTTGTTAACAAATTTGCTATGTGAAACTTTTTTCCTTTCCTGTCCTCTATTTTTTGTTTGTTGTTTGTTCCCCTTTTTGTTTTGCACGCAGATTACAAAAATATAAAAACCAGTGTTGATATGAGAATTTGCAAATCCAAACAGGCATTAGTTTATTTTAATTTCTGTTCTTTTTCTTATTTCATGTACATATTTTCAAATGGATGGACGAGGTGAAAGCTTTTCAACACATACATTCACAATTTTCATTCATGTTTTTGGCTCAAATGCATTGATGCCGAAAATACATAAGCAATTCGAGTGTGTTTATTAATAGATAAAGATGACTGTTATTACCAAAACGAATTACGTTTAAACTGACATTTTTATCTGTGTCACTGTGTGTGTGTGAGTGTGGTCATACATACATAACTATTTATAATATATTGCGCACAGTGACACATTCCGCGAGATGAGTACATTTTATGTATTCTTCGATCTTTAGGAAAATATTTTTCTCAAAGTCGAATATAAATGCAAGATAAGTGTAAATAGTTCTGAAGTAGCACTTAACAGGCTTGTTAGCTTCGAACGAAATGCCATAGTGATAGGCTCATCAATGCCAATTTCACGTTAAGATACCATTTTTTACTAACAAGATACATGTGTTTTTTAGTATTGAAAATTGTTGTAGAACTGGGGTTACCTGCTGAATTTGCTGTGACTTGAACTCTAGACGTGCAGTCCTAAAATGGTTGAAAATCAATTGACGCTTTGCTGAGTTCCTCCAGGAGTAGCTTTGGCTTCCCTTATTCGTATTAAATTAACTAGGTGGAAATCATATATTATAGGAGTGTACATTCTTAATTTTTACTTGGAATCAAGAAAATCTCGTTTATTTTCTTAATTTCTTGAAATGATGAAACGCAATCAGCTTTGAACTCTAATTTCAACAAATAAAAGGGAAAGGATCGCTTGAGATATGTGATATGATTTTATTTCATATATAACAAAAATTCCTTCACTAAATAACAATTTTACTTGATAAAAATATGATTGAATGCGTCTCATCACCTCTAGTAGATACGAAGCAATATTTTACATAAAAAGTTTCCCACATGCATTGAAGTGACAACACAATAAACATTCAATCCAATGGAGTTTGGAAGGTTCATCTGTTTTGATTTCTTATTCCCTGATAAGGATCTCAAATTCGTGCTTCCGTATTTCTCGACCGCCGTATGGTATGAATACGCAATGATCTCTGGAGGAGATAAGACCTGGAGTTAAGCTGCTGCAATGGCGAGCTCGTCCTACAAATTGCGGCTCACCGTCTTCAAATCGGCCAGTAAATACTGCGTTGTTCGGTATGTTTCCAGTATCGCCCTTAATCCAGTTGTAATTGCAGCCACACAGCACCTCGACTTGACTCTTTGGGACTTCTGAACCATCACAAGAAACATAAGCTTCGCATCTGCTTGGCACTACCTTAGCAGGTAATAAACTTCCATCATGCCATGACCTTCCAACAAATATAGCGGTATCATCGCTATCATATCCAGCCACCACGGCATCAGCAGGCATATTTTCTAATGACGTTGTTACCCAGTTGTCCCGATTTTCATATACTAATACCTCATATGTCCACAAGCAGACTTCCTGTCCTCCGAATGGAACATAAAGGCAGCCGTGAGAGGGGTGTATTTTACCCACACTCAAGCTGTTAGCATGGTAGCCGCGTCCTATATACAAGGGCTCGCCATCTATTGTTTCCCCACTAGAAACTGCTGTTGAAGGTACTGCACCATTCTCACAAACACACCAGCCATACCCAGGCCCAACAAGAACATCATAATAGTTTTTAGAATACTCTTGCCCTCCCCAGGATATATAGGCACAGCCCTTGCTCGGTATCACTTTGGCAGGTACCATTTCCTCTCGGTGTTTCGCTCGTCCTACAAATATCACAGTTCCATCACAGTCATAGCCAGCTTCAACAGCAAAATCTGGCAATTCATCTGCCGACGAAGATTCTATCCAACAGTGATCTACGAAATCGATAGGAGATTTCTAAATTATCTTGCCACTTCAAAAGAATAAAAGCACTTTACCCATGATTTAAGGAGTAAATCAACTTCTTCTCGCAACTATTGAGCAACTGATCAGCGACCGAATTTAAATACTCGTGCACTCGGTCTTCAATCAGAAATTCAGATAAATATAAAACAACAACATTGCTGTTGCATTTTTGTGGTCAATTCGATTTCATATAAATATAACACACATATTTTTAGTCCGCATGTGTGAAATGTATAATTTCATATATTATTTTCTCTTCTTTTTAATCCGGTCTTATATCAACATGGTTTTGAGTCGGCTTGCAATCTCTTCACGAGCAAACCACTGACTGATCGCAAGAGCTTTTATATTCCAAATTCAAGTTAATGATATGCTTGTGTCCGCAGCCCGCAGATGACGCTGTGGCATCGATTGCCATTTGCAATCTATAGACGGTCATGCAATAATTTGATATGTGCTTCCAGTAATTTCAGCAGCGACACTTACAAGCACGAGTATGACGCTGTAGTCCATTTTGAGTTTGACGCTTTGTTGACGGAAATTAGTGATATTTTATATAATAATTATTTAATTTTGTTTAATTTATGGGACCCCATAAAAAATTCTGTTTTAAAGAATTCCCAATCGATAAGGCCAAGTTTTAAGTACTTTTACGACCTTTAAGTTCTAATAACTTGAAATCTGAACACACACAGGCGTGGATTCGGGCATATAGAAGAACACAAGGATGTTTCAACTTCTGAGGCAAAATAAAATTTTAAAATTTTGTAGTACTCGTATCTGTCATCGTGAAACTGAATCCACTCAATTGTCTTTCCCATATCAACGCTTGCCACAAGCAAATCGATGTGTCCCATTTCATTGGTGCGAATGCCCACAGAAGCCAGAAGCACTTTCACATTAACTTATGAAAACTGCCACTTCACTTTTATATTGTTAACTTGAAAAACAATAAGTGATTATGCCAACCGACCGAACACATTCCAAATTAAAACTATTTTGCTGCACTATAAATGTGCATGAATCAGTTAGTAGACGAACTAGTTTACGGTGACATTAACAAAATACGGGAAATTTAGAAAGAAAACACATAATGAATCATGATCAACGTTACCAGTTTACATTTTTGGTTAAACATTTAAGAGTTTTTTTCTTCTAGCCAGAAAATTTAGTTTTCACAGTTGAATTTACCTCCTTAAGTTTAACTTTATCTTTTTACATGTTTTTTATATCCCGACGTCAAAATATGGTTCGAAGTATGAGAATTTTAATAAAATTATCTCATCGCATGTTTTGGAATAGTTCCTGCAAATGCAGAAGTTGTTCAATATTAAGAAAATAAACTCATGAAACTCTTTTTGCGATTTCGGAACTTGACTTTACAAAAATTACTGGAATTGAGTTGCGTTAAACTTAATGATAATTTGAAAATAGCTTGAAAAAATATTTGTGGTATATTTTTGGTAAAGTTTGTTTTTCTCTCTGTCACATATCGCTAGATCCTGGCAGCACCGGTCGTTGTATTAAGCTTTTTGATATTTCATGAAAACAAATTAATTAGATTAAAGTAGGGTGACGCCTTGTTAATCATCACTAATTAGGTGTGAGTGTGGAACACAATTCGAAAGAATTGTTTTCTACTTCTTTGCGTCTGACTCATACTTTTTATATTTAATCAAATAAATATCTTTGGAAATTTTGCAAACACTTTTTACATCACTCGGCTTAAAAAAATCGTTGATTGATCTTGACTAATTTAGAGTTGATGAAATTTGGTGGGAGATCTTCATGCTTGACCTTGACCGATTAGCTTGAAATTGGCTTAAGTGTAATGAGGAACTGCGTCATTTTGTATTCCCTGAGAGTATATTCATACTCATTTACAAATTTTTATTGAAATATTTTTATATCTTTTCTATTGAAGAGAATGAATTGCGAATGTTCACTGTGTGTCCCGCGGTCTATTGAATGAAAGTTCTACAAATAGTGAGTGTGACAAATGATATCTTATCGTTGGCATTTTGTTTTGCTGTTGTTGCTTCTGCAATAAATTATATTTATCTTGAACTCATATCAGTTTTTTATATCGAGGAGCCTTTAGTTTTTTCTTCTATAACAAGTATAAATTTTATATTGAATGTTCAGTTTTGATTGTCCCATGCTGCAGTTGAGAGCGTCTGTGGTTTTCAGACATTAAACGGAATTTTTAATATATTTTAAATTTGATTGAAATAAGAAAAGAAGGAAAATGTTGGGTAAGAACTAGTGCTTTAGCTTTTGCGCTAAAAAATAATTTTGTACAATTGATGTCCATTCTTGGCACTCAGGTGCGAAATCGATTAACTCCAATTTGTGACTAATCGGCGAGATTAGATTTGAAAACAACATGTGATGTGAGTTTACACTTGCCCACAAAAAAAATGTAAAACATAAACAAATTGAGATTGAAGTCGTTCTTGTGTGGAGTTGTTCGGTTTAATCATACCACGAATAAGATAAATTCATTTTCTAAATTTGTATTTGTTGTGTTATTTTTTTGCTTGATTGAGTCTCGTAATGCGCTCTTTTTGCTTTTTTATAAAAAATCTTTCTAGGTTTTTATCAGCCTGGTATCAATATCACTTCACGTAGGTGTTAATTGAATTTAATATGCTTTATAAAGGCAAAATAAGCAGTTTTCACGGTGTCTAAGCACATGTACACCCACAACACACACACATCCTTACATACTTATACACATTCATATATATGAAGATATATACGTACGTACAAACATGTGTTAGAGCCAGTGGGGACGATTTAATTAATTATTAGTGGTTATTATTTGATTTTTCTTTAATTCGATTTGTAGAAACAACATGGACTCATTCCAGCCCTGGTGCCCCACCGCCACCCCTAGCAGTGGTGGGCGGCCATGACTGTGATGGAGCTCCAATATATGTGGGACGTGCTTATCATGAGGGCGATAATATGCCAGCGAAAGTTGTGCCCAATAAAGGACGTGCTTATGTTGCATGGGGAGGGCAAGAGCACACCAAGACCCATTATGAAATATTGGTAGGCCATGGTTATGCTTGGCAGCCATGCTATAGAGGCGCTGTACCTCAAAATGCCATTCAAACAGGCATGACGTGCACAGGAGAACCCCTGTATGTTGGCAGAGGACATCATGCAAACAGCTTGTGCGTTGGCAAGATACAACCTTCTCATGGCTGCTTGTATATACCATTTGGTGGCCAGGAGATTCGTTTGAGTGCGTACGAGGTGTTGGTGTTGGAAAACCGTGAAAATTGGGTAGCATCCACACCGAACTACACGCCTCCTGGTGCTGTTGTTGCTGGCCACGATTCCGATCGTGCTGTTATATATGTGGGCAGAGCGATGCATGAAGGAGAAATGTTGCCATGCAAATGTATACCAAGCAAAGGATGCGCTTACGTCTGCTACGGAGGCTACGAAATGAATAAACGTAATTTCGAGGTTTTATGTGGCCACGGCTATGCCTGGATAAAGCCTCATCATCATTCCATTCCACCCCATGCAGTGTCTACTGGTAGATCTCGTAATGGCGAACCTCTGTTTGTGGGACGGGGCCGCCATAGTGGAAGCTTGACTCCTGGCTTAGTCTCCGTCAGCCAGCGATGTCTCTTCATACCTTTTGGTGGCCGTGAGATACGGATCAGTGACTACGAAGTTTTAGTAAAACAATAAGAGCATAGGCAACTATTGACTCAAGCCAAAATATACTGTAACTCTAATACTTGCAATCCTTTTATCATTTATTGCGTCTTCAAATATAAATTGAATTAAAAACATCCATTGAAATCAGAACTCTACAATCGTTAATGTTTTCACTTTCTCTTGTTGCGTTTGCCGTTTCCGGCTGACAGCATAAATATTCATCTCTTTTGGCCGAGTGTTGCCGACACCAGCTAGACTGTTGTGGTATAATGGGTTTGGGTGGAACTAAAGCTTCAGTTAAACATGCATTTCCCCTTGTGCTTGTGTTCGAACTCAAACGCATCGAAACATGGTTATGGAGAATTTCCTTGACGCTGCAGACATAAAGAAATTCAGGATGGGATGACACCAATTATTTTTTCATATTGTTGTCTTTAAAATGCCTTTTTGCAAAATCTGAAGGTTTTTCCTTTCATTACTGACATGATTTATTAATCACACGATTTATTTTGTGTTCACAGGATTTCTCTTCCGTGGCCATATGAACCAGCTACCAACTCAAGCCCAGAGCACTAGACATCAATAACGAACCAAAGTATTACGGCTGATTTTCATGTGCTAACTGTTCTTTAATATAATTGTTTTTGTTTTTATTTTTGCAAATGTACGACTACATGTTAAATAGCTGACAAATTACTTTGATCTCAACCGCCCGTTGTCCTAAACAGCAATATGCGTTTGTAAATTTACATAGTTTTTATTTTCATCATAAAATCGGAAAAAGAAAACTTGTCTCGTACGAAAACAGGCCGTTAATGAAATAATAAATCTCATGAATGTGTGAGCATCGATTTCATTATTGACCTTTACGTTCGTGGTCTAATTGTTATTCTGCAATAATGACCATTCTCGCTGCCACTTTAATTCATAAGATATTAATCTTCTTTTGTACTACAATAATGCGAAGTAAATATATATAAGTGTGTGTGTGTGGACGTCTCTATGTATGTGTGTGAGCCCATGCCCATATACCCGATTATTTTGTCCTTCTTATAAACTCATTTCAAACATTCAAATTGATGTAAGTGCTTGTTTATGTACGTAATAATTGGATTTTATCTTACGGGAAGGAATCTTCGAAAGATTCTGGAGGCGATATAAGCTCGGAGTTCAACAAAGTAGACGCTTAAGCAGTGCGGGTGCCAAAATGTTCTGGTCTCACTGATGCGAGGCAATTAAACGGTTTTGCTTAGGATGAATTTGTTAGGAAAAGTATTTATTTTTATACAATCGAACACATGTAATTGGTGTGAGAAACAAATGTCACAGTTACAGTTCACACTGATCTACTGATCAAGTAAGTAAATTCAAATAAAAAAACCGTCCAATACTGAAACTCAACATTCAAATCCAAGACCACAAATTAAATTCCTTCTGCCTCAGCAGCCAGCCACTATGATGTTTAACATGAGAAACTATAAATCAGCAGCAGTAAATAACTGTCTTAAAACTCATTACATTCATTAAGTTGATCCCAGAATTTGCGGATGTTCGATGCAGCTGTTGGTGGCAATTAACAACAAACAGTCAAGTGAGTGCTGCAAGTGGACTTTTTATTTATTCAGCCTACATTGTGAATGGCTTGCGCAAGTATCCAATATTAATGAGTTTGAAAAGCAGACATTGATAAAACCTTAATGTTGGCGCTTTTGCCTCTGCTGTTGTTGGTTTTGAAAAGCACACAGAGGAACAACAAGAGTCGAATCTGATTTATGAACGAAAATCAAGGTTTATTACAAATGACATTTCATTATTCGAAAAAACAATTGTACATATTGAGGTTGGTTCGAAATTGAAAAGCTCATATTTTGAGTTGAAGTCTTCAATGAGGAGCGAAATTCTTTTCTGGGCTTTGTGGACTTGAGTTTAAAAATTTGAAACATATGCTGCACATGCATGTACACGCATGCAGACGCAAGTACGAGTATGTCTACTTATTAATGTACCCAACAGTACATTTAACACAAATTAAATGTTTCTTTGTTCATTTATTTATTTATACAGTTAAAATGTTCTTCTTCAATTTCATGTGTGTGTACATTCATTCACTTGTTACATTTTAATTAAATTACGAATTAAACACAAACAATTTTATCACAATTTGTTCGGAAAGAAATGAAATACAATAAGAGACAACAGCATTTACAATATATTAATTTTTATTGTATATTTAAAAATGGAAAACGAAAAATTAAATCTGTGCTTCTGAAAAGAGAAAAAATTTTCACATCAACTTTTACGTTTTACGCATTTATTGTCATACAAAACATATGCCATACATGCATATACGTCCATACATACGTACAAGATGCGTGTACGTGTTCATGTGTGTGCTAACGTGCAAATGTATTATATGGAAGCGAGTAGCCAACTGTATATGACTATGAATGCATATTCGAAAATTAGACCTGCTCTTGTATTTCAAAAAACTTCTTGTTGTGTACAGTAGACATATTCAAATTCAGTTTATCTGTGTCCACCTTTTGCTCACTTTTCTACACAGTTGAGGGTGCTTTTGGCTAAAGTAGTGAACACAAGAACACGATGCGTCAGATCCCGAGGTCGACTACGCACTCAGTCATGAATATGGTGTCGAACACTATGAAGGCATGCCCCGAGTGCTCGGCTAAGACAAAAAAGTAAAATAGAAAGATTTTTATATCATGCCGTCCTTCTCGAAACAAAACAAAAAAAAATAATTTTTGGCGCAGATACTTACTTACATACGATTGGCAGTATCTCCACGCGTATAAGTAGTTTAGAAGGAAAGTTGGAAACTCTTAAAATTAGTTGTGAAACTTGACATTTCTATGGTTCCGCATTGAGTAGTTTTTTTGATTGACAAAATGTTCTGTGTGGCAGATGGCGATGGAAAAAACATTTATTTGGATGCGTTTTAAATTGAGTTCGATGGGGCACCTCACCAGGGTACCAGGCTGCCACATAATCCATTTTTGTATTTATTCCTTGAGGAGGATCAAGTCGAAATTGTCGGTCCTCAATTAAATGTCGCATTATGTTTGGAATAATTTCCTAATAAACTTACTCTTAATTTCTTTCATTAAGGGACAGTTCTAATTACAACGTGCTTACGTGTGTGTAAATTTATAGATTCATACACTTGATCATTTACTGGTTTCTGTGGTTTGTCAACGTTATCCGCAATTATTGCATTGAATTGTCAAATGTTCTCTTACAAAGCAAATGAATAAATGAACACATTTATGTACATAATTTTGTTTTACGTGCATGTGGGTGTACATATTTACATCTGCACATACATGTGCATATATTGTCTCTCTATACAAATACATATACGTCCCTACAGAACCACGTGTATGTCTGAATGCGTAAATGAACTCCGTCACCCTGCAGTCTCGAAGGTTTCAATAAATAATTTTTAAATGCGTGAATAGTTAATATTTTGCCATTCAGTTTATACAACGACTACTTTGTCAATCAGTCGCTGGACGAAAATATAAAAATCAGTTCAATAGTAATTCAATACACAATAATTTCTGATCGTACATGAATTTTAACTAAAATAGACATGAAATGGAACATGTTTTTCAAGAAAAATGTTCGCGTTAAGTCCATTATTTTGGGTCATTGTATTAGGAACATCCGCCAGAACTAGAGGGAACTCGTTCATAAAACGCAAGTATGGGCATGTGTGTGGGCTTGTGCATGCATTTATGCAGATTTACATGCGCACGAACTATACATATACACATGTACATGAACAAACCTGTGTACGCTTGCCAACGGATATGTATTTTAATGAAATTTTTCTTGATTTTAAATGCTAAATTAAATAACATTTTGGCCCAGGATTCATTATCCTACCTCAAAATTGAGTGCTGCCTGTACATGCTAAAAATTATATTAGGGGCTCATCTCTTCGAATATTCAAATTTCAATTCGGATCGTTAGAAATAAATTAATAGAAATATATATTCGAAGAAAATTATTGCACAATAATTTTTTCCTTCTCATGTTCTTCCTCACGGTTGAGGGAAAAGTTAATGTGCCTGTTCAACTCTGATTTCCAATTGTGCATTTCAAAAGTAAAAGTACACAATTTGAATGTGTACAATTTGAATGACCACTAACTCTTTGTAAATATCCTGTATTTGCCCCATACTTGTCTTACATCCAACATTCTTCTATTTCTATTCTAAAAATTTTACATCATTTTCTCTTGCGACTTAACAAATACAATTAAGTGTCCATGGGACTTTTACAAATGGCCTTAACATATGATGTTTCGCTTTATTCTTAAAATGCTGCTAATCCAAATCAGATTGCATTAAAATCCTTTTTACCCAATTAGTGAGATTGCATTTTTTTATCAACTTTAGGAAATTGATATGGTAAAAGCTAAAAAAGACGGCTAAAGCAAGTGTTCAACGATTTTTAGATATATATATGTATATATATATATATATATATATATATATATATATTTATATATATACATATAGGTATATATGTATTTATACATATATATATATATATATATATATATATATATATATGTATATATTATGTTCCCTTTGCGTATTTAATCTGTTTGATTTTTAAAAACTTTCAAGCATGAGTGCATATATTTACTTAAAATTGCAATTTCCAACTGCGCTAGTGGAAATCAAAAAAACTGTGCTCGTTTATGTGACACATTTATTGTTGCAAAAATGTCAAGAGTGTATTAGATGTTTTCCATACGACCTGTTAGAAATTAAAAAGCAAAAAAATTTAAAAATAAATGAAAAATACATGTACGAGAGACTGTATTATTACGGATTTCCCACGTATTTCTGTATGAATTGCTCCGCATATTCTCCAGGTGACAATAATACGAGCGTTTGTTCATTTACATGTTCACAGTTTTCTATGCATTCTGTCAAGGCAGCAATTGTAGGAAAATGTTATTGTGTGAACATGGTTGGGCTTATAAAGTTTTAACCTACAAAGTTCCATACAGTTGTGTCCTGGGATTAGAAGGTGATTATTTATTGTATAACTACTGCTATCAATTGCTGCTATTGTTGTTAGATAGTCTGTGTTTAGTATTCAAATAAGCAAAACTATATGACATGACTTGCAAGTATTCCGTCTGCTATTAAAGCTCTACCAGCGTTACGTGCATTTTGTTTCAGAAAAACAAATTACAAGTCACTTGTATTTGTGTTGAACTACGAGTGTGAGATATTTAAGACTTTCTTTTCATGTTTTCGATATTCAATGCACTTCCTAGAGCGGCAAGGATAGAAAGAAATTCAAATTAAATGTTTAGCTTTGAGAAGAGATCAAAATCTAGACGAACATAAATAAGGACTCTTTTAAAAATATGTGAAATGCCATATTTGGGAACTTGGCTTTGACTTGTGAGTGCAATTTATGGTTATTTTCTTATACCAGGCGTTGGACAGGAAGCGGGCAAGCAAGGAGAAATTCCTTGATGCTACGCATTTATGTATGTTCGGTGGATACGAATGTCTTTGTATTTATAAATAAAATATTTGCTGCAGTTTATATCGATGATTTGTCTGGGAGCTAAAATGTTACCGTTTGCGAAAGAAAAAAATTTAACGTAAGTGATTAACTAATTAATGACCGATTCATATACACATTTCAACGGTTATTAGGGCAAGATGTTTGGATCTGATATAAAACATTCACTCAAACGGCCCACAAAGCCGTGTTTTGATTTCTTAATATTTTTAAAATGTAGTGAAGGAACACCTGCAGATATTTGCTTTAGTAGCCACCTTCACATATAGGATACATAAAATGTGAACACGAGAGTTTCATTTGTGCGTAGTTGTATCTTCAGTCTGGAATGCAATTAGACACTGAATTTTATTGGCCATTGGGTTCGTAAATTTTTAAAGAAGGAAATTCATGAACAATCACAAGCATACAAACGCTTGTCTTCTAAAGTTCTCTTGTGATTTCTTCTCTCTTTTGTCGTTTACTTATACTCTTCTTCTTCCCCTTACTTTTAAATTTTCACAAATTTTTTTTTCTTTTCAAATTAACTTGTTAACAAATTCACAATTAGTTGCGGAAACTAAAAGAAGAGCTTCAGAAACGTACGTACTGCTGCTTCGTAAAACGCGTATTTATTTGCAAGGGTTACTCTCAAAGACAAAAAAGTCAGGCATAATAGATGCTTGTATACACTAGACACCATCACAAACAATCCCCTTCTCTTTGTTTCAATTATCAAAATAAATTACTTGGAGATCAACAACTAAATTAGACGCTTGCAAATATTTATACACACATTCACGCGTGCACACACACACACGCGTATGTGTGTGTGCGTGTGCACTTGCTTACTTGCGTATGCAGCAAACATATTATGCTAACGATTACGTAGAAGATGTCGCGTTGTTGCCTTAATGAAAAACACATGAGGGACATGTGTCTCTAATGAAATTCTGAAATCTTTTCAAATTGATTAAAATTTAGTTATTTATAAAAAATTTCAAGACTTATGACGTTTCCTTTGCTCAGTATTTTCTGCTCTTTAGAAGAGTGATTAATCAAATAACGTCTCGTGGTAGGTGTGGTAACGCAGGAAAGAAAATTGCGAAAGATAATGGCAAATGCCCAAGGATTCCTTTTTAGCAGTCAATAGACATGCCGAGGAAAATGTTTACTGGGTGTTTGCTCGAAAAACGAAAAACTTATTTAGATACACAAAATAAACAAATACTCCATGCCAAAGTAATAGAAGTTTATTTTTAAAGCTGTTTTATAAAAAAACTTCATTTTCATGTTGGCAACAGTATAAATTGTTGCTAATGAAACAGCAACAATTTGAAGACAAACAGCCAGACATTCGCGAGATTATTACTAATTTAAAGATATTAAAGACTTCTGAAGTCTTCTTTGATATCAAATTAACTTGACTACAAACATTCAAATGCTGCTGTTGAATATCCGTAAAAATTTAAGAAAGTCTGTCCACAATATTGACGACATTATTATCTATTGACGCAGACATATTTTGGAGTGCAATTGCAACGTATTAAAAGTAACGAAGAAGTAAATGCTTTCCATTCATGCATTTCATTTCATGTCATAATTTTCACACCACAGCACTAAATTATCATTCAGACTAGTAACGGCCTGTTTACAAATGAAATGTCTCACTCCAAAGTGGACAAAATCGAAAAGAAAATCTGTTTGCCAGCATTTCCAAGATGGGAAAAGTCTTGCAAATGAAAGTCATGTGCGTATAAGAACGCTTAGCGTAACTCAATTAATTTTAATTTTGTTATCTGCATCTGGCGGAGTACCACCTGACTGGTTCTGTGTTCTCAACATAAATACTCTAGTCAAGTCATCACTACACTGTGCAACAAACAACAAACATTTACTAATTGTAATTGTTGTAACCACAACAAGAGACTTGGGACTTAAGCACGTGTTCTGTAAGAAACGGCCTTGACATTTAAGCTGCTATGAAATTTTAAGAAATTATGAATGAGATTGTGGTATGGGGAAAAACGGTTGCTACCAAAACAAATAGTATTTATATTTATATGACGTTGCCAAATCTGTTTTAGTCTAATTCTTCAAAATACAGACATCTTAAGATTTAGGATTTTACACAGTTGACATGTGTTTCTGTTAGCAGAGTAAGTTGTTTTCTTCAAAAAATATTGCTTCGTGCACAGTTTTGTATTCGATACAATTTTTCAATTATATTTTATGTACGTGAACGTACGCGCTGCCACTGTTGCCGCGTCCGTATTGAAATTTACATCTCGTCTGTCTCAATATGAGGCTGATTTTCGTCTTGTTTCAGGATGTATTAGTTTAAAAAAGCAAATCCAACAAAAGTGTCTACAATTTTTTAACTGCGAACAAAAAATGCTTTCATGTAAACTGGCTGATTTGACAGAAAGCGTCTGATGTATTCTCTTATAATATTAAGAAACAATTAAACTTTTCCAATTATTGAAAAGGTACCACATAAATCTTTCATAGTAAACGAGATAACACATTTTTGGCTTTAAGCAAAATTTAAATAGTTTATTCTGTTTTCACACCACGTTTCAGTGAAACATTTTCTGTACTTCTGTTTGGTGTATTTGAAGAGGTGATAAACAAAAGTATAAAGAACTGATACCAGTATTTCTTATCTTTGATAGTTGTTTGTAGAACTTTATAACAATATTGTCTTTTCAGACACAAACTTCAAACTTATAAACAAAAAATATATGACGACATGAAATATTTTATGTCCTAGAAAATTAGGTGGGTAACATTAACACAAGCAAAACAACATGGAAAAAATTAAGAAAAGAATCGACAATTGTAATTTATATTTGAAGTTGATTGCATTTATATTCTCATTATCTGTAAGAATTTGACTTTGTAACAAAATAAGTATTGGAGTTCATAAGGTCAATGAGAACGAAGGGTCCAGCTACAAATATTTAAATAGCGAAACTATTGCGAATAAATCGATCAAGTTGATATGTCGATGCACGATGCAGTTTCTAGTGTTTCACAAGAACATTTGGTTCTTCATTTTTGTGTATAATGTCGAATATGAAGATGTAAGAAGAAACTTGAGTCAGCTTTTCCGGGCAGAAGATTGCACGCAACTTGTCGGAAAACAATTTGGTGTGTGCGTTGCTATAAAAAGGGGTGTATGTCGTGGCACACCTCATTCAAATCAACAGCAATTTCATTTATACCAAAAATAATAAAAAGTAGGATGGACACGTGCGACAGTGCATTCAACTTTGGACATAATTTAATATCACACGGGGTACGCCCTAATAAATATCTTTAAAACGTTAAACGTGCGTGCGTGTGTGTGTGTGTGTGCAGTTCTGTTTGATGATATTTGTTAGATTCAAGTGAAGAGAAAATATATGAATTTCTTTGTATTTGTCTGTATACAAAAATTCGTGTTTTAAACTCGAACAACATTTGACATTTTAGTGACACTGTCATAATATGTTTTGGCAGCGAAAGAGACTGAGGACAAGCAAGAAGAAAAAAATTATTTCTTTTCTTATCTCACTTGCTCCCCACTTCTTTACTCAAAGAATATAAAATGAAAATTTTCGGTACTTGAATATAAATAAAAAGTTTTGTTTTTGGAAACCAGTAACTTTTGTTGGTGAAAATCTGAAGTATGAAATTAAAGTTTTTCTTTCAACAATATTGTATCCTGCGCACATACTCGTGAGTACAAATGTATATATGTGTGAGCTACACACATACACATCCATATGTAAATGAGTAAACATGTTTTATGATTAATGCATTTATAAACTTTACAGCATTAAGGAAACTAGCATTTAATTTTTTTTCGAAACTATCTCAGGTAGATCTAACAATCTTGGATGAGACTTTAGAATACAATTTTCGCTCAATCTGTTTAAATTAATGTCAATGAGATTCGCCAGTCTACTCTTATTGTCCACGTACGCTATCGTACATACACTTCCATTTGGAATGAACAGCACAAGTGTACAAGCACGTCAAGTCCTAAGAACTTCGCTGTAGCACCGTGTAATAATGCGAAAGCGATTTAAATTTGTTTCTCTTTGTTAGCTAATCTTGCAATTTACACAACGACATAATGTGGCAGTTTAGTTAAGCTTGTTAAAATGTTTAGCGTGAAAGATCGGTACGCCAGAGGAGTTTCATGTGTACGATCAGTACTCATACGAAGAAGAACTATTTTCTGAGCATTCAAAGAACTTAATTGCTTTCCTTAAAGAGAAAATCAATTTTATTAGTATGTTTGTGAATGATTGATAGTTTATTTCTTGAAAGTATATTTGAAATTAATAGCTAAACATGGAGTAATAAGAGGAAAAAGTTTACTCGCTGACAGATAAATTTGGTATCAACTGCTGTGCTATGCGATACTTTTATGGGATGAACTGCAAGCTTTAGAGTGAGTAAAATTCGTACTTGAAGTTCGTTGTGCAAATTTAGTTGTTTATAGTGTTTTTTATTCACAAGTCTGCCACTTATTTCGATATCTGGTGCGAGTGTTAAAAGCGGGAACATCGAAATTAATTTTTTGCTTGAACGCCAAATGCGTCAAGGCAGATAAACGCGAATATTTAAAATATCTAAAGCTTATTACGTTTTTTATATGCAAGTTAAGCATTGAAGGAAAGAAGAAAAATAAATTGGAAGCAGATAAGGAAACCGTTTGCGCTGTATGTGCAAAGAATAGTTTGTTTTCTCAGACAAATGCGTACATACATACACACATGCATGGATGTGTGCAAGTGTATATTTTGAAGTTTTACAAGATTTTTTTCGTTCGCAATAGAGACATTTTTTATATATCCCGAAAGACTTCACATAATGGGTGCATTCGTCAATGCAGTTGGTGCACTGTAATCATTTTAAATTATAAGGATTTTTCAGTGAAAATAATTGATGAAATTGTTGCAAATTTTATTTATTGTCTACTGTTGTCCTCTCAAAAACATGCCAGTTTGTCAATTTTTGTAAAATGATTTAATAAATTATTTAATTTTGTAAGCTTTTGGCAAATTTTCATGAATACAATACAAATTGTTCATCGTGCGATACTAATTAATTTATTTATTTTAGTCTTATCTATATCTAGTCTTGTTAGATGTGGAAAATACATAAAAGATTCTCAGTTCGATTAAGCCTTATGATCGAATTTTTCTGATGTTGTTGGTCTTGCGATCGACACTGACTGACAGCAGCGAAGTAAAATAACAAATAAAATGTTTATAGGAGTTCTCCCTTCTTGTCTCTCATCTGTCTTCTCAACATCATCCCATCCTTTCCTTACTTCCAGTCCAATACATTCTCTGGTTAGGTCTCATTATAAAACACAAGATTCTTCTTACAGAAGAACCATCATTTGATTACCAACGACTTACTTACAGAGACTAGAAGTTTGCACAGACTTTCATTAGCCACCACCAGCCATCCATTAGCAGATTTATAAAATATTGAGCCTGTTACGTCCTTGAGATTGCTTTTGTCAGTAATTAAAAGCAGACCGCCTCGTGAACGTTAGCGAAAAGGGAACAAAGGCAATTCCGTTTGTTGTTTAAGAATCACTGAAACCAAGAAAAGACTCGTACGCACTTTCGAAATATCCTACTCCGTCTTTCGTATAAATTTAATTTTCTGCGATCGATTAGAAAATGTGAAAGGCTGTTAAATGGCAGAACGCTCCTTGTTCTTTACCTCCTACACCTGTCATTTGAGTTGGAAAAAAGCCCGCCGTTGTAGAATAATAAAGCGAGAAAGTAAAAAGGAAAATAGCCATTGAGTTTCTGTAAATGACTTTGATATAAGAAATTGTGGTTGGAGGATCCCTGATGATATCCATTGGCCCCAACAAAATCCACTTAAAGCGTTTAAAGTTTGAGAAACGTCAATCAGCACGGTTGAAATAAAATAACAATTCCCAAATATAAAAATGTATCGGTATAATTTGTGTAGAGTTTCACTGTTCGTACATGAAGTGGTGACCTTATGCAGTCAACTTGGACAGATATGGAGTGGCGGGGACGCAAACTTGAATCGTTTTAAGTCGCCTTATTTGTTAAATACAAACAAAATTTTTAAATAAATAGTTATCAAGAGGTGGGTGATTAAGCATCTGAGAAATATTAAGATATTAAATTCTTAAAGATAAGATAATTCCATTGTTGGTGTATTCGTCAAGAGCATTTGTGGAGATTTATTTTTTTTAATTTTCGCTACAATAACAACGCTTTGTATAAAACCCTAGATCGCGTAATTGAGTGGCTGACAAATCAATTAAATTGTGATACTGAAGCCAAACAGTCAAATCGCGTGTTGTTGTAGTTGCTGTTGAAGCTCATTAAATATTTTAAAACAATTTTGCACATTTTAAAATGACACACATAAAAAATATATCTTTAGTTTTTGTGTGCTTATTTATTGAAAACTCGTATCGTGTTATGACATTTCCCCTTAAGGATTTGGCAACAAATATCAGCGATAATACGGCTGCTTACTCATCCCACGCACGTGTGAATGAAGAGTTCAGTTTTGATGGCCGCATTGTAGGTGGCTTTGCGACATCAATTGCAAATTATCCGTATCAGGTATCATTGCAATATCACAATGTTCACATTTGCGGTGGTTCAATTGTGGCTCAGAATATCATTTTAACGGCTGCTCATTGCATTGAAAAGCCTTGGGATACTGCAGCATTTCGTGTACGTGCCGGTTCTTCTACTCATCTCTATGGTGGTCAACTGCTTGATGTGCGTCATATATTTAAACATGAAGCATACAGTACTTCGACACTAGATAGCGATGTGGCTTTGGTGGTGCTTAATAAAAATCTTATCTACACACGAACTGTTCAGCCAGTGGAGTTGGTTGCATGGGGAGAGCATTTGCCGAACAATGAAAGTGAGTTAATTGTAAGCGGTTGGGGTTTGACCAGCGAGACGGGAGTAGTTTCCCCTCTACTCAACTCTGTTGCTGTACATTTAATTAATCAAAAAACTTGTTCTAAGAATTATCAATATATTGCAACAATTAGTGCGCAAATGTTTTGTGCTGGCAACCCCCAAGGTGGCAAAGACAGTTGCCAAGGCGATTCTGGTGGCCCATTAGTTGGTAATGCCAAATCGTTGCTGTCGACAAGTTCGTCGTTGCCATCGACACCACTGACGTCGTCAAGAAAAGGCCAAACTGAAACAGAATCAGAACTACAAACAAAAGGTATTAAATACAAACAGTATGGCATCGTCTCTTGGGGGGTGGGTTGTGGTGAAATGAACTATCCAGGCGTTTATGCCAATGTGGCTGCCTTGAGACCATGGATAGATCAAACATTGAGGCAAATTAGTTACTTATAAGTGCGAGTAAGAAATTTAATATTGTTATATTTATTTCTTTATTTGATAAGTAAAACTTAAGCATTAAAGAAACTTAAACAACAAGACAACTCGAGCAGGTACATTCACATAAATATGTATCATGACGTCACACATTTAAAACCATTTTCATAAAATGTGTGCTTAAACTTTAAAGATATATTTAAAGCCTCAAAAACAATTAGTTAAATATCCAATTAACACTTTATTTCAACCTCAAACAATTTCATTTAGTTGCCTTCTAGCAAAATGACAGAAAAGTTAATTTTAAATGTCAATTTGAAATTGAAAGACATAAGATTAAAATAACTATAACTAAAAGAATGACAATGACAACAACCTAAATGCCAACAATTTTCCTCATACAGCAAAGACTAACAACTAACAAACAACACCAACAACATCGAACAGTCCAAAGAAATGGGAAGAAAACAATAGAAATACAAGAAATAAATTGCAAATGGAATGGTACAATAAATATTTTGTAAACAGGATATACAAAATGAAATAAAATCACAAGCACACATACTTACAAATATCCGAGCAAATTACCAACGGCGGGGAAGTACAAGAGCTCACACACACGCACTTCCACCCACACCCACTTACATTTATTTACCAAGAATCCAAGAATCTCTGCCTGTCTCACATACAAGCAAGCAAACACATCCATACATATTTCTGTGCATGTGTTACATGCTCACACACAGGCGCACATACACTAAAATCGGAAAATAACGGTTGTTTGTGACTGCGTTGCTGTTATTGTTGTTGTTGTTGTTGTTGTTGTTATTATTCTTAGTGTAATTGTTATTGGACTTGCCGTTGGTATGTGTGTTAGTGAAACCATTACGCCTTGTCCTTGTTCGAGTTTGTTCTCTAAAGTACTGTTAGACACTTAATGCAATAATTCGCGCCATTACATTTTATGTTGTTATTCTTATTGTTGTTGCCTCGGTTGCCTTCATTGACGCTGTCTTTCTTTCTGAACCTTGTGTCATTCTGTGTCTCCTCATTATTTGCTTCGCACAGTATAAAATACTCGAATGAACGAACATACAATCGCAAAGGCCTACCAGCAACGATTTTTATGACCGACCACTCCACAGAAAATGTTCAGGAAGCATGTGAGTGTTTGTGCGAAGTGTCTAAATGCGAAGCAAGTTTAGTGTAACATGATCAAATATAAAAGATGCAAAAAACAACAAAGCAAAAGAGACTGTTAAATTGAAGCTAAAACACAGCTGCACTCTGCCCATAAAAATGCTCAAAAGGAAATTGTAATCAATTCAATATTTCTTAAAATAAAATATATACGACTTTGCACAAAGAACCAATTCACGCAAACGTTGTTCCTTTTCTGTTTTTGTTTTTGTTTTCGTTTTCGTTTTCTATTTTGTTTTCTTCTTGCCAGATAGAGACTCTTAAACAAAAATTTAATCATTTGAAGTCTTAATAAACACCAAATTAATTGTCTAAAATCAATATGCTAACAAGCAATTGCGAATAAATCCGAGTGAAAAACTATATCAAATTCACAAATAGGAGACAAAAATAATTGTTATTCCTCGAAGCAGATTTATTAATTTCGTAAAATATAATTGACAACTTTGTTGGCCTACCGCACCCGTGCATGCGTACCTTCACACATACTCGTATGAATGCACATAAAATTGAATTATTTAACACTAAGTTTCAGCACGATCAAAAAGAGTCAAAGCTAAATCATAAGATGCTTGCTGCCGTTTATCTTATCTGTTCCATTCATTGTCCATTTCGTAAATGTTGAATTTTATTTTAAGACTTCTGTCATCTCTATTAAAATCCTTAATTAAACCTACCAAAAGAAATCCTCATTCAATGAATGGGTGTCATCTTAAATATTTTCAATTGCCCGTTGCGTACGTACACACAATCCTGATTCTGTCTACGCATTAAGGCATGAACGAATTCGTAGTTTTAGTCATTTACATAATAAAACTTATCCATCTAATATGTGCTTTCTCGACGCATAAGGGCTCATACGTACATATGCATGTGTGTACGTACGCAAACAAATGTGCTTCAGATAAGTAGCATGAACAGTAAGGGCGCTCAAGAAACAAAGATGACATTTCCAAAGGAAGATTGTGTCTCCCTTGTGCCGCCGTTGGTTATGTTACTCCATTTCTCAGCTTTTTGTTTGTAATATATCCGCAAGATATAACGATCTCTTGAATCTGTTGTGACTGTTGAATATAATTCATTTTATTTAGTTTGTTTTTGTTATTTATTTCTGTTCGTCCCTATTCTCAAAGCAGTCGTATTTACATGCAAATGTGAATTGGTGATTGTGTTCTTCGTACAAAGATACCACTAATGAACTGATGAAGATATCAAAATTAAATTGTTTTAATTATTTTTGCTCTAGTAACTATTTTTCTGGAAAAATAAATAATTTTTATTCGCTCCAAAAGTACTAAATTGTTTTGGCTTTTCTTATAAAACACGAGCAAACTATTAGTCAGCAACACCTACTCGTATCTGCAGATATCATACCTGGGCAACAAAGAGCTGGGATTGTAAAATTCCTAGCAGACGTCAAAGAACTGTTTCACCACATGCTCGTATTGCAAGCGATTTGAAGGTTCAAAAGGTATTATGAAGCCAGTGACTGGACTTATCTTTTTAAATTCTTCAATAAAATTTTAGAAAAAACATTTTGGAAAAAAATCTGCGGACGAACTCAATTGAAAGAGCTCCTTATCAAATAGAACCACAATTACACAAATCAAATTCATAATAGTTTTAATTGTAATTTATTTCACATATTGTGTCAGTCAATTAAGAATATAACAGACGTGCTTTTGTTTGTCCAGTACTCAAGTTCGTATATATGCCTGCATTTCGTCCTGAATATGTTAGAATTTGTACTTCAAAGAAATTTTGAATTGATATCCGTCGGTAGTTCCAGTTACATTCTGATGAAATGTCAATGCTGTGCAAATTGAAATTTATTATTTTGATTCTCTTCTCTCGACTAATTCCAAAATAATAAGGAAAATAATTGAAAAATATATTTTGTAGAAAAGTGCTCAGAGTGTTCAAGGGACTAAATAAGTTTTCAGTAGATTGTTGTGGCGAACTATTCGTCCGTCTAAAGCAATACTGCAAGAGTATTAATTTTGCAAACATTTTTAAAAAGTTGTCTATATGCCTTCACTGGTTTCGCTTACAGTCCGCAATAAATAAATATTTCTAGACAATAATAATATTCTAGACAAAGTGTGCTTTAAGCGGCGCAGTGTTTCAATACAAAATAGTGGTTTGAGATCTTGAAGTGGCCGTGGAAACCGGCTGATGTTGTTTGTGTAAAGTGAAGTATTAGACCAGATTTGGTGTGGCATGGAACTTTTAGTAACATGTTCAAATTTGATTAAATATTGAAAACGGTTGTTCTTAAAATAAGAAAATTTAGCGGAAATTCTGAAAGATCAGATGATTCAGATTCGCAGAGACTTGAGCTTTCTTTTCTTAAAAACTAATATTGTATATTTAAGAAAGTTCTTTGAAAACCACAAATCACAAAGATCTTTGAAACAAAACCATAAAATGTTAAGAGAGTTTATTAATCACATCTGTATGCATCGGTATAGTGAGAATGTGGATGCGAACGAATACTTGTAAGTGTGCAGGCATTTTTGTACGCTTCTACATGTACGCTCGCACTTGCACGTTTGTAGCATGCACGAACATGTACATGCATGCACTTGTAATATATTTATCATATATTTATCATGAATACATCTTTTCTTTTTATTCACAATATATATCTTTTCGTCCAGAGCTTAGAAAATTATATCTTTTAGCATGTATGTGTGTGTGTGTCTGTGTTTGAATGTTATGCTTTGGCTAAGTATGGCTTTTTCTATAAGAATAACTTCAGTAAAATTAGAACTTTATTGTGTATCTCGACTAAGAAACCTGCTTCATGTGAACAGTCTTTAACTGAAACAGTTTGCTTGTAGTTGTTGACTCAGTTCTCCATCGGACTTCGTTTGGCCCAAGTTGTTGAATTTTTTAGTTGCACTAAATATTTAATGAATGTTCTAGAGCATGTGTTAAAAATAAATTTATGTATTTATGCAAAGATGCAAGAACTTGCACATGTATCGTAGGCATTTCATCTGCTTTCGTATGCAAATATATAAGTATGTATGTTAGTGTGGATGCACGTGCAAATGTATATGAGCATCGTTCTACAAGGAAATCGAGTATGACTATTTATATTCCTTTAGTTCGTTTTAGTGCCCGGTAAATATCTCGAAGGTAATATAAACGTTGTCCTTAGCAGAAGTGTGTGATTCAGCTCTCTGTAGTATTGCAGTAATCGAGAATTTGTTCGAGATAAATAAAATTAAAAAAAGGACGAGCCATAAAATCTTTCCGAGCAGACAGTTTCATTTACCCCAGTTTCACGATCCCTTTCGTGCTATTTTGAATTTGGACTAAAACGAGTTTACAAGCAGATGCGCTAGTGTTGGTCTAAAGAATGTACTTGAATGATCTGTCAGATAGTGCAATCTTCATCTTTAGTACCAGCATCACCAAAAATAATCATACGGTGGCATCTCGAGATCCACATGCCTGACATCCTAGTGCGAGAGCAGATGCACAGGATTAACTAAAAAGATAAAAACGATTGGCACTTTGCTTGGAAGCATTTTAAAGTTAAAAAGTCACATTTCCTTTTTCCCTACACAAATATTCATGTGCTTCTGTTGGAGCAAGAGCATGTTGCAGTCACTGCGTTTGCATCTAACCATGCAGTGTATTCAAGTTAGTAGTGGAGTGAATTTTCAGCAGCAGGCCCATGTAGACATTGTGCAAACAGCAAATGCTTAAGAATATTTTAAAACTTAATAAAATATTTTCTTGTTCAGATGGTTCCTTTGCATGCAAAACCACATGCATCCCAAGGTTAATTGTTGGAAAAATGATTATTTCTTTTTATCTCAAATCTTAAATGAAATTCATAGCAAATTGGAAAGAAAGAAAAACAATTTTCTACTTAAATTGAAGATTTATAGATTTGTACTCGTGTACGAACATGTACCAGTTACCACAAAAAAGTTAATTAAAAACAGAAATCTTTGCAAAGGGAAATTAAAATACTTGCAATTATCTCAAGCACTGATGGAATCACAACCGAAAGCATTTTTGTTGTAGTGAGATACACATTAAATATTAAAATAAAATTTTGTTTGAATATTCAAGCACTCCAGCCAGGCTTATGATTTATTTCCTCTTATTCGTGCTTTTAGTTTATGTTTCTTGCCTTCCTGGTTGTTCCATCTAGTCTCCACACTTGAACGATTTTCTTCTGACCTCCTAATTAAAACGTAATATCTTCACAACAATTACGAGCAACTTTTATTTTAATGCATTTATTTCTTCTTAACATTTATTACTTCAGTTTCAAGTTTCGGAAGTGTTGATAGCGCTTCGAAACATGATATACTTAAACAAAACCAACTTGAATAATGAAAAATTTATAACGCTGAAATAAGGATGTTAAAAACTATTAAAAAACAAGCACAAAAAACTTGCAGAATAAAAAAGAAGCTAAAGGAGTAAGAAGAAAACTTTTTTCTCACTACAGCACAGAACTTTTCGTTTCTTATATTCGCAGACTTTTTCCTGTACGTGCGAGTGCTTAAAAGATTGGTTTGTCTCTTTTATCAAACAAGCGGCTCGAAATTGTTTTTTTTATTTGTATATAAGAATCCACGATTGCAACAAATTTCGAATATTTTTGTCACGAAATTATATATAATAATATCACAAGTCATGAAGTACAGTTTCGGAACTCCGAAGTTCTGTATTTCAATGGGATCAATTTTAGAACAAGTCCTGTTTCGCTTCGGCAACATTTTTGGTTAAAAGTGGCCAATTATGAAACGAATATAAAACAAACTGAAGCTTTGACTTCATCATAATTTTACGTCAACAACCAAACGAATATTTACTGCGAAAATTCGGAATCGGAAGCATGAAGATATATAACTTGACACACGCATAAGACCAGGTGGCGAATTCGAGGAGGTCGTAGGGAGTTACAGCAGTTTATTTAACGCAGCAACAGTTTCGGCTATACCGTGCCCATTTCAACTCAATAATAATCTGCTTTTTACTACAAACATATGAAAAAATAACCGGGGAGTAAAAGGATACTTCGAAGACTGTGACAGCGAAGCAGGCATTAAGAAAACAAATCACTTAAGTGCAGATTTTTTAAAATGGCGAAAATACAAGTGAGGAAATCTAAAATTTATGGAAAGTAATGAACTATTTTATTAACAGGAACAAAAGGAAAGTCACTATGATTGTAAAAAAATCTTTAACTTTTGAAGGCTCTATGAGAGACAAGTTTTCGCCAAGAAAACATCAGGCTTAAACTGAACTGAAGAACTACTTTATCAAACTCATAATATGCACTTTCTAAGTTTAGAAATGGATCTTTCATATGAAGCAGTGAAAATTTCATATGGAAGACACAAACATTGAAAATATTTTATTATAACAAGAATTTAAATTGAAAATATTTTTGAATTTAGTTCGATAAAATTGCTGAAGTCTGATATCAATTGGCAATTTATTTTGCTCAATCAAATTTCTGATTACAATAAAAAATAAGAAACTTATAATAATGCGGGAATAACATAAATAATGATGACGGCAACAAAATAAGCAGCTATTAAGACTTGATTTAATTCTTAACAACATAACATTTCACACATAAAATTTGGTAACGGATGGATGGTCAAAACTTCAAAACTATATGACCAAAAGCAAAAATGTCCCATGTCCCCAATATATCATTGAGTTGCAGTTCAGTTCTTTAAGCGAAGAATACAACTTTGTAAAATATAATAATTGCGAAAGTCACTTAGTGCATGTCAATTTCATCCACTTATTATCCATTTTCCATGGTTATTAAAAAATCCGGAAAGATGACTGGAGCTCACTTGGGTGAACGATATTTCTGTGGTTGCAGCCGGCGGAAATTTCCAAAATTTATCTCTCCGATCTTTTCTAGAGAAGAGTTGAACTCAAATATTTGGTGAATTCTCAATTATTTTTAAGATCACATCGGACGCCCATTCAATCCCGTGGTGTTAATTACTACTAAAAGAAACTCCATTTTAAGCACATGTTGAAGGTTTTAATGACCGGAAATTATTTCTTCGCAGTCCTATCAGATATTTTTAATCAGTTCTTTTGCAACTGGCCATTTCAATTTATCCATTTAAATGTATTTCCAACAGAGTTTTCATTCATAGAAAACATTTTAATAACATTTCGCCCAAAGCAGTAACATTGAAACAGTCAGTCGGTGGTTAACTTGGCTTTAATGATAATTCCTAATATTCGGTCACAAAAGGAATAGAAAACAAACTATTGAATTTACTATCAAACGTTAGACGAGCCAACGTAAGGGTAGTCCCGAAATTAAGTTTATGCACAACCTCAAAAGCTGCCAGTATTATCATCATCATCGTCATAATCGTCAAAGTCATTAGTGCCACTGACAGTTGTTGTCGATACTAATTTTGAAAACCATTTAACCAAAAATACAAAACTTCCATTAGCGTGGCCCAGAAATTTTAAGATGTTTTTTATTATTTTAAACAATTCAGATCACTTTCGACATCAAAGTCTAACTTCTGCTCGATGTTTGTTTGAATTTAGCCTTGATCTCTTATTAGCTGGATCCGATGTATCGGTATCACAAGCACAAATGGCCAACTTAATTTCATAATGGTTGCAACTATATATTCGTGGCATTCGAATGGAGGCACTGTAATGTGACGTAGTCGAGTATCAGCGCACAGTCATCCAAATATTGACTGCCGTACGAGACCACACAAACTTACACACTTGCACTCGTGTACGAGTTTACAATCGATAATATTTTAAATATGTTTGATTGCAACTGCGCAAGTATTTAGTTAAAAATTATTCTGATAGTAAAATAATACCAGTGGATTCCTTTTTGAGTGTTTTTTCGCCAGGAAATTAATTTGTTTTCGCAACCGACTGTGGATCAGCATTATTATTCATATGCGAAAATATGTGTGTGTGCGTGTGAGTGTGCTTGTGCATTTGTGTGATTGATAAATAATTTTAGCTTGCACAGAATTGTTTATTACCATATCAAATTGTGGTTCCATACAATGACGATAATTTTATTTATTTTCCCAATCATTTTTGTGCTCGTATATATTAATGAGGCCTTATTTATTTATATTCCGTGTTTTTTGTTTGATGAAACACAATCACACGAATATACACTTATTTACGCCTCACTAATGAAGGCGATTGCGCTGGCAGTGGCGATTTCGACGGCGCTGACGATTGCAATGATTGTTTATCAATCATTCTAGGAAATTATGTTGATTTTTGTAATATTGATTGTTTTTGTTTCGTTGTGTTGGCGAATGAAGAAATTTTTATTCCTGAATGTGAAACATTGCGAACAAAGTTAATATTGCTGATAGACAAACAAAATAGTTATAATGAATGCAAAAAAGGAATTAATTAGATATAGTCAGCTACACTTGAAACCGCCAAAGCAAATTGTCACCTTTTATTTTTTTCTCACGAGGTCAAGGCATCCAATAAAATTCATTCAAATGATTTGAACTTTTACACCTTTTCACACAAATTAGCGCAGAAGAGTTTTTCGTTTCGGTGTTCTTAAAGTTATTTTAATAAATCAATATATTATGAGAAACTTTTAGCTGCGTTAATGTTTATTGAAATTAACTTTCATGCAGATAAACTTAATTGATTTATACAAAAAATAAATACACATTTTCTAAAAATTAGGCAGTTTTTCCATCAAATTATACTTGGAATGGAAAATTTCGTATTTTTAAATTTATTAAAGTCAAAATCCAGTCTCTGAAATGGACAAAAAGTTGCATAATTGCGTCGGAAATATTGAATCTCAACTGGATTGTAATATCCTGTCGAAGGTAGCAACTTAACATTGCGAATTGGAAACTTCATATTCTCTTATTATCAGTGTAAGAAGGCTCAGTGATTGAGGAGGTTGCGAAGACAAGGCGAGATGTGGTGGTCCTGTACAGATTTAACAGATTTCTCCACCTGACTTTATAACCCAATTTTTTCTATAATTCATATGCAACTACCAAATTTCTCTTATAATTTTATAATTTTTATTTCAGTGTTGAATAAATCTTAGGTGCTTTTTAAATTCTCTTTTAAAAATATTGGATTTTATTTAGTTTAGTTATACGCATACATACACACATACACACATACCCACATACACACATGCATACGTAAATGCTCAGTTCAATTAATATTTAATGAACATTATTCAAACCCAAAACTCTGTTCTTATCATCTAAAATACGAGCATGTTTGCTCACGCATGTGTGTGCGTGTGTCTGTGACCGTGTGCTTGTTTATGAAAGGCTAATATGTACAAAGACACGACATGCAGATGTATATACACACACGCATACATACATACAAACACGTACATATATTTGTGTGTTTGCAATGCTTGTAATAATATTCACCCAAAAGCGTTTACTTAAAACACCTTTATAAACGCGTAACTCATTAAGTGCTACATTTACTATTATCTTTTATCATAATTATGAACTCTAAGTACATTGTGTTGGGGTATTTGCCGACGTGTTCATAGATTCGCATTATGTACGCACACGGCCATACGTCTGCATATGTTTGGATGATTATGTGCATCAACACAAATCCGCACACATAAAAATATATGTACACATACACACGTACAGGTGGACGGAATGGTTATATGAGCACACATATCTTTACACATATGCTTGTATGTGAATGTGTGTTCCTTCCTACATCAACACACACGCACAAATTCGCTCAGGTATATGTGCGTGGGGTATTTGAGGTCTGCCTGATGTCATATTAGATAAATACAGAAACACATACACAAAAACACACTCACAGCCAAACAAACTTATCCAAACTAATGACGTTTAGAATAACTTCGAACAACCGCTTCAAGGACTAACTGTAAAGGGTGAGGAGTGGAGTCAACAAAGAAAGGATTATGTTTATCCCAACGATAAAGCATCTATTGACGATAAAAAAGTTCCAGCGGTTAATTACTTTTAGTTTCTGAAAAACATACGGTTTTCAAAATATTCGAGAGATTAAAACTTTAGTCAGGCCTTTTAAATTTGCTTTTGGGTGTATTCTTTTGTATTGAGTTGCAGGTAAATTGAGTTTGTCAGTTCACTACTATTGTGATTATTATTATTATTATTGTTATTATTATTATTACACACGTAAACTGAGCTACAAAGTAGTTAACCAAACATTTGCTAGTTAAAGTGATAATAACTTTAGCTGATTTTATTATTAATTTTTGCTTAAAGAATGAGTTAAAAAACCTACAACTGGATTTACTGACCCAAATCGGATTATCCAACTTCATTTAGGGTTTTCCCCTAAATGAAAGTAATAAGGAAATATTTGAAATTGTGAGTTTTACATTATTCGAACAAAAGAACTTAAAAACGACTCCCATCAAACATGTTTATCAAAATGATCGAGACTGCATATAAAAGTGAATATATAGAAGGGCATCATGAAGTAAATATGAAACAGATGTATTGTTGCAAACAATTTGTTTAGGAAAATTCTATACGAGTCTACTAATGGAACAAACATATCAATAAATAATATATTGATTAATTGAAAAGAAGAGGTCCTCATACAGCCACAGTAGCAATGAGATGTCGAAACTTGCATTTCACGCGCACAAGAAGTTCTAAAAAAGCAGGTGGTTACGTTTAAAAAAGTTAAAGGATTTACTTATAAGCAGCGATAAGCTGGACTTTTCGTCCTTGTTTTACAAATTTTAATTTGCTAGTGAATTTAATGTTGCTAATTAAACTCTGATCGGCTGATATCTACCTTGCGTCCAGCCATTTAATTACTTTAAAGACTGTTTAGGTACGCTATTTAATTATATTAACAAAAGAAATTTAACGAAGATTCTCTTTATTGCAGACAAATCCAACAGAGCCGACGGTCGGTTGCAAGTCATAATAGATTTTAATAGGAAATGATTTTGCAAATTCAAAACTGCCCACCTTAAAAAGCAATGAACTAAGCGCTTAGTATAGACATATACATGCATATGTGTGTGCGTGTGTGCAATTGTAACAATAAAATTTTGATCCTGTTGTCAGCAACCTACACTTTTAAGTACGTAGTGTCAATACACATATTGATGTAGTCTGGAGTTAAATTTTGCCTTCAAGTGTCAAATTTGTGGTCTCTTTATGTCATCTTAAGTTTTCCAGCATATAAAATATACTCTCATACTTATGCGTCTTCACACAAGCAAACTCGCCCAATACACCTACATGTATGTACGTACTTCTGCATGTGTACAATTATGTCTGTTAATGCAGGAGTATAGGTCTGGCCCATGCACAAGGGCGCACAAAACTACGCACATGAATAATGCGTGTGTTAACTTGCAATTCGATTGTGCTGAAGTGTTGAAGCGTATGCGAACGTGGAAGTACATGCTTAAAGGAGTTTGGAGATTTAATTAATGAAATCTATTGGTTCCATCTTAAATAATTACTTTTCCAAGGATCGATATACAAAACAAACTTAAACAACATTTTTTTGGAACTACTATCATTAACGTTATGAAAATGTTAAATCATATTTACTTTTGTTTCAAAATTTTCTGAAAGTTAAATTAATTAATTTAAAATATGTAGACATAAACTCGCACATGAATGAAGTGCAGCACTTTTTCCTTGTGTTTTCCCATCAATTTTATTGGTTATAAATCATCAATATAATAAATTTAGCTTGTTATTACTAAATTTATTACATCATATTTCGCAAACTTGCATACGAACACATGCATGTGCACATGGTGTGTATTCATGCATGTGTGTGCATACCGACTTTCATGTGTATGTGTTACTCGTATTTTGAACTAAAGACCTGCACAAGCAGAAAATTGGTTCTGTTCCAGCGCTAATGGAAGGTTTTGTGCAGCTCTTTAGTAAAAAAGCAGGCGTAACTGCATACAACGTACTGTACATCCCCGAGTATGTGAACCAGAGAAAATAATATTAAATATATTTTTATGCACTTCATAACTAACCGATGTAAGTCTATATAAAATAGATGCTCACATGGAAAACAAGCAAACCTCACATTTATTTACACACACAAACACAAACACACACTCACACACTGGATTGTTATAGTAAAATATGTATATTCGCTTCATGGTTGCCGCTTTGGAGTGATGAATTATTTTTGATGGTGGAGCTTGAATCAGCTTTGCGTCGAAGCTGCTCAACATTTGCCTCAAAATATCTATTTCGGTTTGCGCTGCAGGCGCTGCACTGCCATCGCAAGTACTTGATTTATCTCAAGAAATTCTTGTTATGTTGTTGTACCTTTTTCACTTAAAACCTAACACAATTGTGAGGGATTTAAGCCTTTTTATTGCTCCTTGTAAGAATATCATTAATAAATCAGCCAATCAATCGAAAATCAGCCGATGCATGCAGCAGCTCGACTATTTATTAGAGCGTTCAACTGAGTAAAGCAAAACCTGAATCCCCTAGTATTTACTCGTATCTATTCACATGTCCGCAATAGTATTTGCCCCCGATATAACGAGTTTTTGGTAGATTTCTGAAATTTGCACGGAAATTTTATGTGAACAATTTCTTATTGTGGCAAGACTGACTGACACACAGACAAATTTCAACATTGTCTACCTCAACAATCAACGTTAATACGATTGAATGCAGTTTCAGCTTTTAACGTTTGTTGCTTAACATCCCAGCATAAGCCCGTAGTTATAAAAATGAAACATGACAACGAAACACAACTTGTCCACTTGAAGCCATTTAATTTTTGAAGCCAATTTTTTCCGTAATTTACATATATCAATGAATCTGTTTTAATTTGATTTATCAACGTTAACATATTTAACAAAACTTTTGCTGGGACATCAGATGTATTGTTCGGTGTTATTGTGTGCATGTTGTAGCTTTTTTGCATATAAATTTGTAGCTTCTGCTTGATTTTTTGTTACCATATTTTGTTTGTGGATTTTTGTATTTTGACCCCAACAGTAATATTTATTTTAACGTTTGTGTGTTTGACTACTTGAGCATCAGACCATTCGGTTTAACAGGCTCTTGCGTACAAATTCAAACATGCACGCACAAGATTTGAGTGATCGGCCATTCAATAGCATTCATTTATTAATTTGGCGATCCGTAGAAGCCGTCTCTTCAACAGATATCCAACTGTTCTCTCCTGCCCTTGCAAAGGCATATTAAGTCCATTTTTACCATTAAGATTTAAAAAATCGATCGCAAAGTTTTTGAAAATATTACTGCGGATGATTGAAAACAGCTGGTTACTGAACTATTTTGCTTAATAAAATTTCAAGGCTTCCAATATCGTTAAGGCCGCTTTACGCAACCTGTTCTAATCCAGACTTGCTTTGACAATTTCCTTCAAATCGTCTATGAAAAGGCACGAACATTTAGTTCAATATCGGTTATGATATTTAGCTTTTAAGAAAAGTGTGCAGATCTTTTCCAATTAAGTTTTCAAAAACTTTTTACTTGACCTCATACCATTTCAAAATTATTTTAAATTTCTCTAGACTTGGGGAAGTTTCAACATGTGCAGCGTACTTTGAAAACCATCAGCATGCTTTTTGCATTAGAAATTAGATATGGGAAGAAAATTAAAAAAAAACCTTCAGTTACACAAACTTAATTTCGATCAACAAAACACTCATGGCGGCAGTCTTCTCCGTCAGTACATCAATATCAGTTGAAAAAGCCAACGTATAAGTTACGACGGGTACAATCGATGAAACTCTACACACGTATTTAGTAATAGGAAAAGAACACAAGGTCACGCCCACTTTTTGATATTATGGATGCTATTTAAACTTATTATAATCTAAATTTATACTCGCATCATTTGGTTCGCATTCGCGCTTCAATCGTTTTTACTTGTTTCCTTCCATCTAAATTGTACGAATTTACATTTTGGCTTAAAGCGATAAATGGTTCTTTTTTATGTGAAAATATGAATATTAAAATTGAAAGATGTGGATCGAAATTCGAAATGGATTGTTGTGAAAATTCGTCACAATATTAAAAACCCAGGGAGTATCGCAGTTGACTTTGTATGAGCACAACAGCCGACCAGTAAGAATAAAAAGTGAAGCTTCGATTACTTCTTGTAAACTTATTCAAAGTGTACGTCGATAACAGCCGATTAACCTTCGGCAGCAACATTCTTATGAACTCGTGCGATGACCTAAAGCTAAAAGCAACAACAATGTCATATTCATGTGACTTTTTTATTGGACAGGCAGAGAAGTGCAAAAATTATACAGAGGTAAAAGAGGATACAGTCGGAAATTGACTGGTTTGGATCCAGATGTAACTTCATCTGTATTAATGATTATAAAATCAATTTCATTAGCCCCACTGAAATGCAAAAGTGGCTAAAACCCCTCCATATTCAATACAAACTTATAAAACAATTTGGAAAAAAGAATCATCACAATTGTATATCGTCCTATAACCCCGAAAAAGCTCAAGCGATAAAAATAAAATATTACAGGAGACGTATTATTGAGTTTTCCTCGGTTTAATTCGAAGTAGAGCCTTAATATTGGCTTCGTAGGATTTTAGTGGACTGTATTTCAATGCTTTTTCAGATAATATATTTTACAAAATTATTATTATTATGAAAAATCTGTTAAAGTTATTTTGAAAGTGGCAATGTCCTTAGCAAACTTGCAGTTTTCTACACTGTTTCTGGTCTTCTTGAGAAAGAGAATGTTGGCTTAACCGGCACTTTGAATTGATGAAAATGTCTCAGCAAAGTTTTCGGTGGAAATGGCTCGATATTTTGGATTAAAAAATGTTAATTTACGAGTTCTTTACTAAATTTATTTTCTTTTAATTTGTATTCCCCTCCCTTCACCGTTTCAATTGTTATCTGGATGTATTTGACTGTGCTTTTCGACCTAAAGACGTCGTTGTCTCGGTTTCAGATATAATTATCAATGTTTGCTTATTATATGGCCTTTCAAAAACAATTCCATAACTACAATCATCTGTTCGAAGCGAAAATTCATATGCTTTGAGAGAAATAATAAATATTTGCCTTTTAAAAGAATTTTTAAATTCTTTGGTTTTAATAGATGACTCTTACTCATACAATGTCGTAATAATATGCATGTGTGTGTGTGTGTGTATGTATACATGCTGCAAACGAATAAATGCTTTCCTATAATTTCTGTTGTGGACTCTGCAAATCGGTCTTGTTCCCATCATCTGCAAGATAAATTGAAGAAATCTAAATGTCTCTGTTGTGCGAGTATATGCTCTCATTACGGCCCAAAATATGTTCTCTTAAGGTTTTGCGCACTTTCAAATTGTATGCGGAAAAGAGTTCATCAGGACTCTTTTTAATGTTTTTATCACAATTCCTAAATATATTTTAGTTTCTTGTCAATATAGGAAAACTATCTATGAATTCACACACACACACACATAATGTGAGTACGTAAACGGTTATAACAAGATTTGTTCGACTGCTAAAGACCAGATTTATATGTATGAATGTATACCTGAACATATAGAGTTCTTTGGATTTCATAGACGTTTTGTTTTTCTCAAGTTGTGTTAATTTTAGCGTTCGTGGTCTTAGAATTATGGCAAGAAAAGTCGTTAGTTTGTTTTTCCGCCCACTTCTACTGAAATTATGTTGGTTTTATTGTGGCAGAGATATTATGAATATATGTCAAGGTATATAGAGATTTTGTTTCATTTTACATTTCTCTTATTTGCATAGCTACGCATACACACTCACATGCATCAAGGTACATGTGGATATTAACGTGTGCACGTGAGTATGTAGACAAGTTTGTTGTATAAATTCACGCATTTGGACGGAAACACATATATGTGTGTGTGCATAAAAAGAGAATAATTAAAATCTTAAGACACTTGCAAATGAAAAATAAAAGAAACAAAGATTAACAGAAGCAAGTCAGACACACACACACACACACACATAGACAGACAGAGAGACATTGAAAAAGAAGAAATATTCGCGTTACAGGCATTAAATAATAACAAGAATAATGAAAATAAAATTGTTCATGCTCTCAAGCAAAAATGTGGATTTGTGTGTGTAAAATGATTCTTAATAAGAGCGAATGGTGATGGGGACGTGTGTACGTATGTAAGTATGTATGTGGGTGTGTATGCCAAGTGATGCTGACAATAATGATGATAATGAGCAACAGTAGTTGATTTTAAATAAATGCATGAGCTTGACACATATATACACACACACACAGGCACCTTCGCAGAAACACATGCATGAAGAAGTAGATTTACATGGGTGTATTTAAACACAAGTCTTTCATTTACACTCATTTAAATATTTACTTATTGTTTCTTTATGTAGGCACGCACACAAACGTTGCCTTTTTATATTCAATTTTAAAGTTCTTTTATATTCCAGACATCGTACTCATACGCTCTGATTGCATGATGATGTGTTTTTTTTTTTACTTCTATAAAATACATAGAGACGAAGGATAGTTTTGTGATCCTGTGAACTGTGTTTTGAGGGCCTATAGTAGAATTTATGATCGCTAGAACCGCTTAAAAGAAGTTAGAGCATTTACCCCTGCATATATTCAACAGCGGAAGTTTTTGGAATCTAAATGCGATTCGTTAAACTTTTATATGACTATTAAGTAAAAAGCTAATTGAGCTGAACTAAGAAGACAATTTTCCATTTATCTTCCATTTGTATGGCTGAAATATTGTTGCGTGATTTTACGCTGATAAAAGCATGTCATCAATTCTGTTTATGTAAATAAATTTTTCCTAGTTAAATCCATGGCTACGTAATACTTCGCTTTTATTCTGAGTGTACCAGAGTGATGATTTTAATAACTTCAATTTATGGCTGCGATTATCCTGTAGTACTGATTGAAAAGAAAGTATGGAACAGTTGTGAGACTGCTGTTGGTGTCAAACAGAAAACCTGCACATTAAATCCAGGTAAGTTAATTTCTTTAGTATTTCTTTTAATGCTTTGCTGTTCCCTACTTCTTATTTCCTATACCAACTTTGAAACGTTGGCGTGACAAAACATTTCGATTACTTTCTCATAAAATACACCACATAGAATTCTGAATTGCCAGAAGCTTTTTTTAATTAAATTATATCTCATATCTGCCATTACAAATATAAAAGAGAAGAAAATAATTGGCAACAATTGGCAGGAGCGATATATGCATGTGTATCTCTTAGCTCGTTTCTGGCAGACTAGTGGTGCAAAGCTGAAAATGGTGACCCCTGATTTGAAAGAATCTAGAGACTGTGACACAAACACGTTGGCGTTGCTTTTAGCACACAGAAGCTTCAATTATCACCTGAATACGGTAAAATAGTTCAAGAGTAGGAAGAGATGCCTGGCCCAGTGAAATGATCTTCTGATTGTTTTTCTCGACATCTCTCGATCGCCCATTGCCATCTTGGCCCTGCTCAGTTTTGGATTGGAACATATATTATTTGCTGTAAGGTAAATGTGTGCGTACTCGTTGTATTTTTGTAGTATTCAAATAATTCACGTCTTTCGATCAGAGTAAGTTTTAAGAGCGTATGTATATAAGAATGTGTGTATGGATGTGTGCATGTGCGCATGTTGTGTATGTGTGTGTGAGTATGTGTGTGTGTGTGGATTCAGTTTATATAACCAAAAATTGTAATTACATCCATAAATTGAAGTTAATACGAAATTCTTTTGGAATTTATTAACTCATTTACACATGTTTGTTTGTATGTTTCTATGTATCAATTCTCAGGAGTATTTAAAATTCATCTGCAAGAAGATAAACAGAAACACGACACGTTCTGAAGACTCGCACGTTAGACTGGCTGAAGGTTGAAGAAATGTAGACCGATGGCACACTCCAGTGTGTACACGTAGACAATTGCAAGAAATAGTTTGAGACTTGATCGAAAAGCTTAAAAACGAATTAAATCGAGTCCATCTTATGATTTCTGGCATTTTTTGCTCCCACACTTCCATTTGTTTTGTTTCGTCTTAATGAAATCAAAATTTTAGTGGCATGCAAAGTATTGTTCGTTTGTGTTTGGGGCCACACTAATACACTTATAAATTCATCCATATGTACACGCGTAATCGTAGCTGTGTTTCATTATATTGCGGTTGTGTTTATGGGGTGTCTGTTGTTTGCTGCTTCCTCGATATAATTCAGGGATTAACACACATATGACAAACACACATCCACGTCCTTCCTATTTAAACAGGCGTGCTTGTAATACAACGCAACCAACGGTTGCCTTAATATTATTGTTATTATTATTATTTTTTCCCACTTATTTTATTGTTTTCGTAATAAAGTAAGTTGCTCTTTTGTTGCTACTCCTTCTTTACTTGGTTGTTGTAGACAATTATGTTTGTATATGTGCCTATAATTTACCTGTCCGTAGTTTATTGTATTTAAATTACTCTTGCACATTAAGTTTAATATAAAAGAAATGTGCAAGCGATAACAGCTCGAAAAAAAACAAAGCAGGCTGATGTGTTAAGGATATAACAACTTAAAAGAGTATCTTGTTGGAGCCAATTGAAAAAATAGAATATTAAAGTTCTACAAATTTGAAAGATGTACGCCGTATAAAAGTAGTGCATCAATCAAAGATGCATGCAGCAACCAGGTTAGTAGAAGAGGTCCTAAAATAGGCATATTGGGAAAGTAACTAGTTGAAGCAGACGAACCTCTCTGAAGTGAATGAGTTCGCCTGTTCTACGGGTATCATTTTGGGGCCGCGTGACTCTTGCCATCAGACAAATAATCGTGCATTCGTTTACACGACACGCATTGAATTATATACCGTGGCAAAATACATAAATATGGGATATCGCCATATTCCCGTAGTCGTGGAAGGTGTTATATTGACTAAATATAAAGTAAATTATAATAAAAATTCGAGTTTTCACTCACAATATTTTATTTAATCTTTTTTCAACCACTCATCAAATTTAACTGCGGCAATGGCTTCTGTTTTTGAATTAAGTGCAGTTAGACAGACGAGTGCTTCATATGCAACAACGAATATGTGTGTGCTGCAGCTAATGGGACAAACTTCATTTTGTAAGAAATAAACAACGAGTTCAAACTTGTATTTGTTATTGCTCAGTGTGTATATGAATGTACACACATGTCTAATGCCGCAGCTGCCAACGATATTGTTGGTCTAAATTAAATTTTTCTTCTAAAAATGATTGTTTTGCGAATCATTTCAATACTCGAGCGATTTTTTTCTGCAAAGTTCTTACTACTTCCAAATCGCATCGACATTTTTGATGTGAATAGTAGACAATTCGCATCGAAGAGTCGGGGTCTTGACACAGTTTCCCCTGTTGCACTGAACTTACGCGATTTGGCAAGATTGTTCTACCTTTGAAAATGCTGCCTGAGACAAGTCCACATAGTTGTATATATGTATATATAAATATATATATATATATATATATATATATACAAATAAATTTTAATTTAAATGTGTATGTGCTCTTCTAAAATATAAAATGATATGCGCTTTAATTTTTTATATTGACAATAAATGACAGCAGATATACTTCCAAACGCATTCAACTACACAAAGCAAAATAGAGTTTTTCAAATGCGGGAACACAATCCATCACAATAGTGAAATGCTCAAATTGCATAAGAATAAATAAATAAAGCCAAACAACAGACACTTAAGTACCGAACACTTCAACTTAGCAAATAAACTTACATACATTTATACTTATGTATAGTATGTACACACACACATATATATATATATATATATATATATATATATATATACATGCACATATATGTACACACAAAAATATGTATGTTTATTTTTATTTATTTATACGTACACATATTCATGTATGTATTCATGTAGTAGAAGAGGAGTTACACGCAACCATTCACAAAAAATGTAAAAATAAATCGGTGGTTGCAGTGTGTATTACAAAACACACAAGTTAAACAGTTGCATCTCCTTCTCTATTTGAAAACCGAAGAGTCCTTGACTGTGTTACTTTTGATGCTGTTTTTTATTGTTTGCTGCAAAAAACTAAATAAATAAATATAAATAAGATAAGTACGTTTTGCATTGACCATTTATGTTTTGCAGCTAACAACATAGAAATACGGCAATAACAACAAATAAATTAAGGAAATGTTATTAAAAAGAGAAATTTAGTAAGAATTTGAAGTAAAAAAAAGTTTATGTGAAGAGAAAATTGCACGAGTGAAATAGCATAATGGGAAGGATATGCGGATATTGTCGGTATATCCATCCATCGATAGTTTTTAAAAATAAAATTTGTATCCGTAGCATGTCAGTCTGTTCTGCGTGTGTAATGAAATGCATTTGCAGACTTTTTAATTTTAATTTCGTGCTGGTTTTTTTTCAAATACGCTTTCCCTTTACCAACAATACAGAAATAATAACAAAATGCATAATTAGAACGTTGAGAACATCCCAATTATGCAGAAATAAGAACAATGAAAGCAAATACTCATACTAATTGAACATTATCTAGTTTTCAATTAGGAAAATTTATAACTTGTCTGAAATGTATTTCAAGTTGACCACTACTTAAATTTTAAAGGTCAGTTCATTATTTCAAAAGTGTCAGTAAAACTTCTGGTGACTATATAAAACCGTGTATTATTGCAAAGTTCGTCACATGCTGAATAAAATCACACATGCCACAAATAAAACTGCGCTACCGGCAATGCAACAAGAACTTTTATGCCAGAAGAACTGAAAAAATGTGGAAATAAATATGAATAAATTGAAAATTTATTCATTTGCTTTTACATGATGGGTGTTCTGACTGAAAGCCAGACATACAGAAGAGTATTGAATATTGATGTTTTGTTCTCTAAATCGATTGCTCTCTTTATGTGCCTTGTGCACTTGTGTGTATATACATATACATAGGTATGTATGTACATATACATATATAGCATGAATATGTATGTATGTACATATTCATACTAATGATCTTATGTACGATGCTTGTGTGTTTGTATGTTCCATTGCAAACTGAAAATGCAGAATTGTTAGAAGATTAATTACATTCGCAGTAAATAGTCAAATAATTGTCTAAAACCAATTTAATATTAGGAAACCAGTACATTATTTTGCGTACATGCACATGGTGTTCCAAATAGTCGGGCATACCCAAAATAAATACCAGACAGACATATCTTACACTTGTAGAATATATTAACAACTACATTCCGGCATTAGGATGTTAATTTTTATGTAAAATGAAAATTTACGGTCCTCTCTCACGACAAGCCTGTTTCAAAGCCGGCATCTGTTTTATACGCAGCTTTTTTAACTTTTCATTGCCTGCAGATATCTTCAATAATCTAAGCATAGAGTTTAGTGAGACACATTTCCGAAATTTCACTATGAACATCAATATTTATTTCAGTAAATTTATTTTAAGAATATTACTCGAATATGTTGTTTTTTTAAATGATTTTTTTGTCCAGCCTAATTATCGATTTTATGGTTGTACGTTTGTATGTGTGTAAACTTGCATAAATTTATCAGCGTACATCTTCATGGCAACGTGCCTGTAAAGTGCTCAAACACTTACACACCCCTTGTATCTATACAACATGGAGTACAACATGCAGTTGTACATAAAATGTTAGTTAACTGGGCAAAACACTAATTGCTTGTACGCTTCCGCTATTAACGTTTAATTATTATTATAAACATGGCTTTCCCTATAACGCCAGTTACAAAAAAAAGATAATACAACCACTACAAGAACACAAGCACGAGCCGAATGAGCAGTCAGTTGGCTGGCAAGCAATCCCATTTTGTGACACTTCCAGTGCAGCAAGAAAATTAGCAATAATAATGAAATAAATATACTCTTCTAGGCCTTATTAAATTCTTTAATGAAACAAAAAACAAACAAACATGTCAAATAAAAAGAGGTACAATGTACACATAATATGTGTGTGTAGGTGCGTTAACACCTACCCTGCATTTTTGGGCAGTGCTGCCGAGCTAGAAACTTCCATCTCGTAATCACGCTTCATTAATTGCTTACACATGAGCAATAGCTTTTACTCAAGCCATATCCACACGACGGGAGAGGGATAGAGAACAGATGGCTTCTAGAAGGCCTGCACACTCCCATCTTTTTGTAAGTTTCCATTGTGGGATAGGCCTTCTACTCTCGCTCCTCTCACACATATTGAAAAACGATATTTAATGAGACCTGAGTGAAGAAGGTCTTCTACGTTTTCCCGCTGGCTATATACACATCTGAAAGATACATGTGTTGCATGCAGGCACAGACAGACGTCCATGCTCGCATACGCGATATCTGTCGCAAACTACAGTAAAATAATTTGACAGGAAAACAAATTCATAAAGTTGATACTTTTGAAGGCAAATTAAAATATTATGTTGAAAATATTGTCAATAGAGCAGATATGATAAGTCCCATTTTGGGACGTCTGAGAAGGATTTTAAACTCTCGTAAATTTTGGGACGTACTACGCTAAGATTCCGGAGCAGCTGTAACTCTGAGCAAATTGTGTTTGAAACCGTTATTTTAAACTACAGAAATTTGTTTGTCCTTAACTTTCGAATTATTTTCGTACAAAACAAACGCATAATCAAGATGTTTGGAAAAATTTAATTAAAAACATCTTTGTGTTAATTTAGCTATTTAAAACAATGAATATACATTTTTATATGTTCAACGTTAGTGCGGGTGCGGCAATTTGTTGTACGTATATATTCGTACGTACGCAAACGATTCGCCACTTATTTTCTCAACTTTGTTGTCATCGTATATCGAGAGTACGTGGAAGAGTTTGTAAGTGTGTGACGTTTGTACGTTTGGATGTTAAAACCGAGAATGTTACAGTAACGTTAAATGTCATGAAAGAAGCGTGTCATTAAAGTGTAAATAAAAGTCCTTGATCCTTGCGTTGTTCCATCGTTCAAACAACATCATGTTTTATGAAACGGAAATCAACAGTTTTGTTGTTCGAGTATAAAACAAACGCTGAAGAGGAAGGCAAACCAATTCGGCAATTTGTTAACGCAATTTTACCTCTTTTTACCTAAAATTAAGCTTTGAAACAATGAGCTTAACGTGTTTCTTACGTCTAATGAATGAATACAAACATGTATCTGTTTGTATCCTATCAAATGTGGGACCCCCGAGTAAAAGGTCTGCGTCTGTCCTTTTTGCATGATATTTATTGCACGATTGTTGTGGTTTGAAATCCCTCTTGTTGTATTAATTTGTTCTATGTTGCCGGCAAATTCTTGTTCCCATATTGAAATCGGACTAACCCTCAATTAAAACAAGTATTATATGAATTCGAGTGCATCCTATTAAATATTGTACATGTGAAAGTTTGTAAGTTTTTTCCATTATCAGGCGAAACCTACCTGATTACATTTGGTAGACGGATAGCATATTACCCAGATTGAAATATGGGCTCTTTAATATAAGTAGGATGCGGAACGGATTATAATTTCCAACATGGAGGGAGCGTGTTAACTGTTGATACACGAGAGCACTTGAAAACAGAAATATTTAATGAAGTCTAAAACATGATTTTATAAAACTGCATACCCCAGGCGTCATACCGTTTTGAAGGTTTCTATGGAGGAGAGCTGACTTCTGTGTAAGTTTCATCATATGCTCAATCCAGTTTATAAGGAAACTCTTCCCAACTTGCAAGAAAGTCTATACTTGTTCTTCTCAAATGAAAGTTGAATGGGTATTGCAGAAGGAAATTAAATCTTCAGTAATTTTATTGGAAAATACGAATTGCTCATCACATAAAAACGTTTATTGCACTGGTTAGTATTATTTTCAACTCAATTCCATTTTGAATAAGGCATTTCATTAGACGTTGTACATATGAAAGGTTTCAAAATATTTTTATTTATAATTCGATATATGAAGTGTCATTTGAAAAATTATTTCTATGAATATGAAGACGGTTTCACAAGACAATCGTGATTAAGACGTGAAGACGTGCTCCCCAACTTCTTTTAAGGCAGATCAGATTGTCGGTTTGAATTTTTGTTTATTTCTCGAAAATTACTAGATACTGCTGCTCTAGATCTTTGGTTCTTCCGAATTTGTCCAATTTCACAGCAAAACATATCACCTTCTCTCAGATGTGAAAGAAGGATTTTTGAAAATCCAACATTTCGCCTTGGATCACAATACGAGTCGAATAATATAATCTTCGCTATATTTTGTGGAAATCGTCCGAATTCCGTTTAGTACTTTAAAATTTCATATATATCACATTGTTTTAACAACATGAGTTTCAGTTAAAGCTGTTGAAAAATGGAAAATGTCATGGAGCGCAAGTACACTAGAGGTTGAGTAGAAAATCTCTAAACTGGCAACAGTAGCACTTTACGTTCATAGCCCTCAAGAGAAGCAGAAGAAGATTTCCTTTCCATTACAGCCATTTTTGCGGCTCGATATTTGTAAACGCTTGTTTTGCTGGAATTTATAGTATGACAGCAGGCAGTTTTATTATTTTTGAACGTTTTGCTGTTGTTGTGATACACGTGGGAGATGTTAAATGAAGTCACAAGTCAGACCAACAAACAAAACAAGAACAAGCAATTAAAACTAATTTATATTAACAAATTCTATTCTGTTCCTCTGCCATTACTTTCCTGCAGTAACTTTTTGACATGCACGAAGAACTTTAGCGTTTTGCTCGTTTACATCTCTACATCGTTAAAATGCGTTGGAACTTGTTTAATATCTACGATATTTTCACGACTCCCTTTAGAAGAAATTAGCATCATAATTTTAAATTAAAAACAGCTTTAGAGTTATTGAATTAACTTGACAATAAATATAAAAAAAAACATTAAGAAGCAAAGAGCACTTAATAAAAGATGTTGAGCATTGAAAGTGTTTTACACACGTGTTTGGAAAGTTTGTTCTTGGCTCAAACACGGACTGGTGTGGAATTGGAGCCATCAAAAGAAGTTTACGGGGAAAAATACAAGGAAATAAAAGATTCAGGACAAACGTAATGCCTTCATAGTGCTCCTGAGGTACTTCGCGTCTATTATCACAGTCTTCTCTATCCAACAGAATTCCTTCAGTAATCTTGAAATAGCTGCAAGTGTATGTTCGTCTTTGACGCCCCTTGATGGCAAAATACCACCACTATAAAACACGATTCTATTCCACAATCGTCAGTGTGGGCAGATTCAACTTGATAAATTTGGAGAGCTTCCAACACTTTTGCACATTCGTGAATCCAGTTTCTCGAATTCGATTTTTGGTCTTACTAAAATACTGTTGTACTATAAAGTTGAAAGTCCCCTGGTCATATCGTTGCTTTTCTCCGTAATTGAAAAGTAAATTTTGTACATGGGCATGTACGTACACTTGTGCGAGTGTGTGCAAATGCAACTACCCAGCGGGAAAACTCAGAAGACCTTCTTACTTCAGGCCTTATCAAAGGCCTCCTCAGGCATATATTTTTATTGTTATATTTTTGTGTAACTGGTAGTGAAGGGCTCAGATAAGGCTTCGAATCCTCCGTCCAAAAGACTCGAAAATCAAAAGTCGCCAAACAAACATAAATAATTAAAATATTTGCATTTGGCTTGAAGTTTCTAAGACAGAAGGCTTCCTTAGAGCCATTGATAATAAATCGAGAATGGTAGGCCATCTAAGGAATGACAGCGTTGGTAATAAAGAACTGACTGTGGAATGGAGCCAGAAGGCCACGTACACCCAAAAAGAGTTCTGAGGCCTTCTAGAAGGCAGCTTTGCTCCGTCTTTCTTACCACTGGGTATGGACGAATTATAAAATCTATTATTATAAATAAATTTAAACTCAACCTTAACATATAAACTCACATGGTCTTTTCTTATACTCGTACATGAAGCCTTTTGGTTATCTTCCACTTCAGAAACCAACGAACACACATCCGCATGCACTATTCTTGACCTGAGGCAGATACGATATTGTTTTTGAAACATTCATTCCCGTCCGTCGTCAAGTACGTCTTCTTGTGCATGCGAGTACATTTAAATACACACAAACATTGACTTGCGGATGGAAGAAGTTACAAATGAAATATCGCAGTCAAAATAAAAATAATATAAAATTTCATACAAAAATATCGATACAAAATTCACAATGTACGGCAGAAACGCAGACGAATCCGAGATATTGTCCATTAGAATTTATTTCAATCATAAATAATTTTTTTCTTTAATTTTTGCAATAATAAATTTCCCCCACTTATTTTCTTCCATGTTTTTTCTTTCGTATTTTTATTATTATATTATTCAACCCTTAATGTTTTCTGCTCGTTCTTTGTTCCAAGTTTTGTTTTAATTTAAATTCATATTTTTTCTCGTTGTTCTCAACATTTTTAAAAACTGTTTTAGTGACTGTCCCCTTTGGCAAAATACAATATTTGTTAAATGGTAGTCACTTTGTAAAAATTATGTTAATAAGACAACATTTTTTTTTGTCATCTCTTTTGATCTTTACTTTAAGTTGTTGTACATATTTGCTGTTCTTAAAGAAACCAAGAAAAATTTACATGACATTATTTTTATGTATATAATGAATGTATTTGTTTCTTCCACCCTCTCTCTCTCTCTCTCTCACTCACTCTACATAAATTATACACATTCAAACGCACTCGTTTATATACACATACGCAAATATTAATAATAACTTATAACTTGAAGCAAGTATTAAGAGCGCGGCACTATGGCCTATTCAATACAGAAAATTAAGTGGTCCGTCATCTGAATTATGATATGAGAGTGCGTATGAACATACTTCTGGTTGAAATTTCCTTTCTAAAAATTTATTGAAGGTTAAATTTTATCACCGAGATCGCTTTAAAAAATCTTTCTCAAATCACAACGCATTTCCAAAAAAGTTTGCTTTTGTTTTGAAAGTGTTTCATTTCAAGCCATTTTGTCAGCTACGCTCATAACGAGTATTTGTAAGTAGAGAAGGATTTTATTCATTTCTAAAGTCAGCAATAAGTCAGTTGAACGTTAGCGGCTCGTGCTGTAGCGGCTAATTATTCGAAATTAATTAAAATCTCAGAAAGACATGATGATAAATATTCCAAGGCACACAGGAAAGTCAACATCAGTCTTATTCAACTTACACAGCAGAGCAGAACAGCTGTTTTCGAACGTCGCAACACTTTCATCATCAGTGCTCATGTGTATTGTGTTTGTCACCGCTTTTTAGGTGGCTTAGTTGAATGTGATAACAGTTCCTATTTACACAAATTTTATTGTGAAAAAATCCGAGCACTGTATCAAGCTGATGTTAACACGTTTTTGTTTTAATACCCGTGTTACCGTTTGATTATTTTCTTCATGTCCCATTTTTCTGAATTTTTTGTTCCATTATACATTCAGTCAAACTTTTTTGGTTTGACTTTTATACTTAAGTATATGTGAACGTTTTTCCAATTTTCATTGGTAGCTCAAGCCTTAGCTTAAATTTGTATGGTAGTTATTTTAACGAACGAATAAAACTCCGAGGAATATATAAAACTCGGAAAATAACCGCTGATTTGAAATTAAGGAAATAAATATTAATGCTTGGAAGGTAGTCCTTGTAAGAAGGATTACCTTAAGTTATTGCTTGTGCAAGTAGTACATCGCTTTTATTTTAATTGTTCATTTTAAATTTGGAAAATATTTGTTACTTGCGGTATGCGTTATCATAATTTTCATAAATAGCTTGTCCCATTTCAACCCAAAATTTCAAAATAATATTTAACAACGTGTCCCAGAAGGCCTTTTCTCATAAAGCGCAAGTAATACACGAGTATAAATTTGATATACTACAAGTCCTTATTATTGCCCATTTCGCACGATCTCTGCTTCCAAACGTGCTCGTATAAGACATTTGAATCGTGTGACGAGTTGTATATCGGCTTCTGTGATGAATGCACTTAAAATATCTGGAGAACAGAAAAAGGTCGAGCAACACGCTTAAGATGACTTTAAAAATAGCTAAAAGCAAAGAGGCTGGAGAAACCACAGTTCCTGATCTCGTTTAGACCATTTGCATCCATCAGTTTACTGCAATTCGGAATATTAAAGAAAGCACTTCCAATGCTAGAGAAAGAACATATTTTTAAATTTTAGTGCCATCGATATTCAAATCCTGCTTTGACTCTTTTACGTGGCTGAATTATTCAACTCATTTTACAAATTCTCTACCCCGAATTTCTTTTGTTTAAAACCAAATGGCTTTTCTTAAATATTTGAAGCAATTTCACATAATTGTATATTTCAAATGTGGTTTCCCAGTATGAGTGGTTTTCGTTGGCTTAAGAACTTTATTCGTTGGTTGTCATTGCTTTTGTCATCTAATGCTTTTAATGTGTCTGCAGATGTATTCGAAGAATTATAACTAACTACGCGCCACAGTGTGCCAGTTTAAATCTAAAGCTGAACTAAACGTTTCAAAAACCGCATACTCTAGCGATTTCATATCAATTTGTTTTCAGTATTTTAATTGCTTCGAGTTAAATTGTTTCAGCTTAAATAATTATTAGTGATTGACTTTTACTGTGTTTGCTTCATATCCGCTTTGACATTTTTATTTTCAAGTCTTACATATTTATGGCTCACGACACTGTGCATTGCTGCAAGTGAACGTGGTATATTTGCAGTTTTATTGTTGCACCATTGCAAATGTCTCTAATATGCATTTGTTTATTACTTTCCACGGTCGGGTTCCTTAAGTACGACTACTTATCTCGTTTCAAGATCAACTTACTGCTAACGTAAGACCGAAAATAAGAAGATAAAGGAGTTTGTTGGTGCATCGTGGTATAAATGAACGCAATCGTATATAAAACTAACAACCAACGGCGTAAAAACAGTGTCGAGCAAAACCATCGTTGCAACAATTTTTCTTTTGTTATTATTATTATTTTTATTCTTTTTTGATACACTCGTAAACATAAATATTTCCATAACGTAAATCGACTATAAACATTTGCTATTCACTTACAAATGCACATACAATTAGTTATAAATACATTTCACTGTACAATTTTTACTTCGGCAACGAGCGAGTTTACCCAGCAAGTTAAAAGTGAAGCGCTTTCAGCAGCTCATTTGCGGAACAACTCCACGAACATTTTAATTCCACACAATATTATTCAGCATCAGAACAAATTACACTTTTTAATGCTTTTCAAAGTTGTGAGTGGTAGTTATTGGTCTCATAAAAAATAATTGATAATAACTAAAGCGAAACGGTCATTTCTATACTTCTTGCTTATGCAAAAATAAAGCAATAAAATCAGATTCTTACACTAAACACGTCAGGGCCAACTATGATGTGCCTAGACTACTGTCAAAACTCGACGAAAAGCCTAATTATAATATTAAATAATAAGAACTAATTTATTATATACATAAAGTATAAATACATATATATTTATATGTATATATATATATATATATATATATATATATATATATATGGAATGTGTGTATAAAAAAAAATGTTAATGACAATAAACAAACAGCTGGTCGCTGAAGCAAAATGCGATCAGATTCCCTCTATGTAAAGACAAATTAAATTTAACGAAACAATGAAAAGTTATCCAAGTACATTTTGGTTAAACGCATTTGATTCGCACATTCGCTTGCGCTAGAATCAGCAGTTAGTTGCTTAACTAACATTCAGTTCTAGCAGCCTTAGTTACGTACACATGGAATACAAAATGGAAAGAACGTCACCAGTGAACTTCCAAATAGTTCTTAAAATTTTGGAAACTTTTTACTTTATACCGAAATTAAAAAATTAATTTCGGTGCTTTCGGATGTAATCCAAATGATAATCTTCATTAGAATTAGCGTCTGCTGAGCTATTTTTATATAAAATATATTTTTATCTACTGGCCGGATTGCTAAGCGCTGCATATCAAAACACTGCCTGTTTGTTTGCACAAGTGAGAGTATATTTTAAGTCTAATGGCAGCCAGTCCTTTTAAAATCAAGAAATACTTAAAGTCAACAAGCGAATGTACACATTCTCAGTACATGGAAACTGTTCTAACACGTATTTACATGAATACATACGAGTGAAAATGTGCGACTTTGCAAAGGCACTCCAATACCCTTGAAAATCTGCTAGACTACAAGCCTATAAAGAAAAAAGCTGCAGGTGTACATGAGAGTATATGCACACACACCCATATAAATTGCAGGTATTTGAAGCACAGACAGTCAGGCAAACACAAGCATGCATGTACTCGCATTTGCATGCACACCCACATGTAAAAATATGTAGGCATGGTCCTATGCATCTTAAAGATACAACTTAAACTATTTACATAGTGATGAAATTAAAGCAAGACATGAGAAAAAACATTTACTTCCTCCTTGAACATCTACTGGAAGAATAAGATATATATTCATATTAAAAGGAACTTAAGCGTCAGCATCGGCGACTTATTTGATACGCAGCAGAGTGAACGACTTTGTTTTAAAGCATTCAGATTACGGCGGTATTGAAGGTCATCAAGTGCGTTCACTAATACAAAATCTAAATATACATATTTTTCCCAAGCAATTGAACCTTCTTGCACACGAGGATGAGTCTAGACACATGTATACGAGTACATCTACATATTCATACAACTCAAACCTAAACGTCAATATAAATTTTCTTCCTTCTAGTCATTCAGTTTTGTTTTGTCAACGTAATCCCAAATAATTAATAAATTTCTAAGAATTCTAAAAGTTCACAAATATTTCACAATTATTGTTTCACATCAAATTATTTCACCGAAAATGGAGGCGACCGAAAAAATAATCGGCACAAAATTTCTTGCCCCGACCTTTTCTTTGCCCCTATTTATGCTATCAAGTAAATAATTTTGATTTCTAACTTTGAATATAATGGTTTCCCGATGATTTTATTAAAGGAAATCGTATAATGCATTCCAAATGCAACGAGGTGAGGACATACATACGGAGTAGGAGCCACTTATATGAGAGAGACAATTGCGAAGGTATAAACAATATGTCTGACTGTGTGTGTGTGTAAAAGTTTGTATAAAAAGTTCTATCCACAGGTGCCGTAAGCGCTACTTTAAATCATGTTCCACATGTGACATCTGGAAGGCATTTTGCTTCGGTGAAAAATCAAGACAATCCCAAGGCACAAGCAAAATCATGGCAGCTGCCCCCGAATTTGTATGACACAATATCAATACCGTACGCAAGAAGAAGAGGGATAGGGGGAGCATATTGGCGCAAAGGTCATACGCATAAATCTACAACTCGGCCAGATGGCAGTCAATCACTTGGACGTTATTATAATTTGCCAAATATAACTGAAAAATTATTTGCAACCTGCAATCGGTCTAAAGGAGTTTTTTTGACAAGTAAAATTCTTGTGAAGTACATCTTCGTAATCGTATATTATAAATCGATGTTTGTGTTTATGAGTAGATGCTCGAGAGCGACGTGCTACAACAAGAGGCATGGTAAACCATATAGGAACGTGTTACAAAAGCCCATCTGATCCTGGACCAGCCACCTACAATCCACTTGATATAAAAACTGCTCCATCCATAAGGTATTATTTCGCACAAATCTTAGGACATTTTATATCTTGTTCTTATTAATTTATTCAGTTTGCGATTTGACGCCCCACACCTGTTTTACCGTTCATCGATTGTTCCCGTGAAGAAGAATAGCATTCACATGCCGCATACAAGTTTTTCTGCTGCACCTGGACGGTATGAAACACGTTATGCGAGTCTGTGTCGCTGCTCTCCCGAGCTTATCTACCAGCCTCAAATCGATCTGCTAATTGAAAAAGAAAAGCGTAACAAGTTCCGACGCTTGCCATATCAAAAGATAAACGCACGACGATATGTCTCACCGGATTTCAGACACGTAAAGGGCCGAGGTTTCCGTTATCTTTTTGTTACCAAGCCAATGCAGACAAAGCATATAACTGAACAGGAAATCAAGAGACAAAAAAATATCCAACTCTATCCGGACTTTAAATATTTGTCAATGATTAACAACCCATTGCGCGCACCGTTGTCCTTCAGATCAAGTCCCATGTTAAGTCCAACACCAGCCATTAATTTCAATTGTACTTCCAGAAAAGTAATTCGCAAACATTTGAAAATAAACAAGAAAATCGTTTTTAATAGCAGTCAAGAGCGATTTCGAGATGGCTACCGATTGCCGATTCTAACACAAAAGCAACAAGAACAACTCAAAAAGACTCTACCCCTGGAACGTCAATTCCGAGATCACCCGATTACAAACAAGCCCCTGCCAGATATAAAGTCAAAACTCGGTCAAATTCCAAAGCACATGCTTCCAAACTATGCGCCCAAGCTGAGAAAGAAAATATTCAAATTTCAATCGTTGCCAAACGCGAAAGTCTTAGTAACACGGAATGACAGAAACACAAAGGACATCGGCAAAGAAGGCTTCTTCTTGAGTCTGGTAGAAGCGGACAAGTTCTTCAAAGATAGCGAAACTTAATTCTGTTCTTCATCATTTTACTTTTTTTCAACTTCATGATTTCAAAAAAACAAATTCATGAATTTCTGGGCAGCAGTTAATTCAGACTTGACAAAAGAAACATTCTTCGGTGTAACTTGGAAATTTGCCTAACATTAAAATTATCGCCACTTTTCAACTGATCGGTTTCATCAGATAACCTCTCTTGTTTTGTGGCATCATTCATGTGTTCCTCAGATATTTTTCAACATTTTTTCAAAAGCTGATGGTTTCTTTTTTGAGAGTTTCAGAGAACGTTTAACAAAATTGGTCGGAAAACTCTCCACGGCGAAAAAGGGTTTTTATTCCCTTTCCTTTCCACACGAAAACGTATATGTGTTTCTTATATTCCGATTTTATTTATCGCTTTTCAATATATGTGGTTTTACCAAAAAATTTATTGTAGAGAAATATACTTACGTGCATCCAAAAGATGAAAATTGTATTTACGAATCTGAAATAAAAAGAATTGAGAGAAAAATTAGATAAACTGCTGTTGCAGAGCTTTTCGATATACTGGAAGGGATTTTCTCCCCCAGATGATTAATATACCCAAGTTTAAAATAATGTTATCTAGAGTGGAGAATACTGTTTTACAAGTTCGATAGCAGCTCATCTACTGATGTCAATTAAATTTCAAACGAATCCGATAAACTTCAAAGAACAAAAATATATTGTAGAGGTAACACATTTGGAGTGTTCGCACAGTTGTTGTGCTGCATGCAAAAATAGACTTCAAATTATAGTGTTCTCTCATGTACTCGTATGTTATTGGTTTCTCATAGTCAATAGTTCTACAGATCTGAGTCAAAAGGTTGAAACTCTTCAACTCGGCTTGTTCACACTAGTCATGTTATTTGTGGTATTATTTTATGGCTTCAGGCAACAGTGTGAATACCCCAATTGTTTTTAATATTGTCGTCATATAAAAGCTGCAAATTGCAATTCTTAGCGTTTTCCTGTTGTTAACTTTGTTTCGATGATAGACAAATTTTGCTCAAATTCCATTTGAAATGCGTTCGCAGATTTATGGGATTTTGCTTCTCAGCGGTTGGTGACGATATATTCACTACTGAGCTCTCGTTGCTCCTGCCTTTTTGTTTATTTATTATTTGTCGATGAATGTTTTAAAAAGATTATGAAAATACGAATGGAGTGCAAACACTGCACAAAAAGCGAATGATATTAACTATTTTCTTTTAAGACACAACAAAAACTGCAAATGCGTTCCCATCAGAAGAATTGTAAGAAATAGTGAATTAATGAAAAATAATCAAGAAAAAGTAGAAGTAAGAAGAAAATTAATTAACTTCAATTTTGTTTACAAAAACGATTTTTAGTGAGGAAGAAATTTTCAAGAATTAAGGACAATTTATTTATAAACAAGATGCATGTAAATCCACATTTAAGTGATAAATAGCGTGAGACTGCAAATTAGAAATGAATTAATGATAAACTTTTTGCTCTCGATAAGACATTCTATGCAGAAGCAAAATATTACAGTTTAAATGCATGACCGTGATCCTTCTGTGATCCGCGGCTCATACAACATAAAAACACAAGATCAGTACTAGTGCCGCTACTACCTGATGTACGATGGGATTTCGACGATAACCACAACTGTCAAAGTGGGAATAATATCTACGTTCAGCAAACGACTTAGCGGTAGATAAAACAAATTAGTGATATCATTGGCACTTACGAAGGACCTTCCACAAAATAACATGTGATAAACTCAAATAGTAAAAGAGTTAAAATTTTAAAACTTTTAATCGTTATTCCGCCAGAACGGTTATATGTGTGCGGATGTAGTGATCAGTAGGAATAGAGAGAAGCTGCCTTGCGAGGGTGCGCCTCACTTGGATCTGTGTCAGGCAAAGCTTGTTTTGTCAATACCGAGAAGCACAAAAGTCAGTGACTAGAAAGCTACGCAGTCTTCTCAATTGCATCTGTATTTTTTCGGATTCGAAACGGATCTGTTTCGTCCCAGCCATAGTCCTGCATATTCTCCATCTTTCCATAATATCGCAGAAGCTTTGGGCGACTTAAATTCAATATGGGCCACTGAATTGGACTGGCTGGGCGTATTAAAATCGCGCACTCCTGCACATAACGAATCCAGATTTGTTCGATGATTCGGGCATGGATGTACACGTAAGTGCGTACATAAAAAATATTATAAATTGCACAAGTATCCAAGCATTTCCATACGGCTACGTAAACATCTATTGGAATATTTGCGTCTTGTGTGGCAGCAACGAGTTCTGCTTTCAATACCACTGACTGCAAAAGTAGTGGTTGTCTGCCATGCTGGCACAGAAAGAATATTGTCGTTTACTAAGTGGTCTTGTTTGCATAAAACAGTAATACAATATTATTTAAATTGCCAGTGAGTTGTTTTCATACACTAAACATTCATACAAAACCGAAAACGAAACAAACGAGATACATACATTAGCAACCCTACGGCTGGCACCGCCGAAGTTTGGACACCGATTCATTATTCCGCTCTTTCATACGAACAGACATAAAAATTTAAATATTTTTACAGACCCATTAAGAAAATTGTGTGTTCTTCAGTAATGCGGCTACTGCTGGTACACAAATTGTTGGCTGTTGAATAATTAATATCTGCGTTAGTTCGATATCAAAAAAGAGGTGGCCATCGCAGAGTCGATTCTATTATGATCACTGTCGCTGACAATAAGAGCGAGTTTTTGGATTGAGACTGGAGGCTTGGTCATCCTTAAGCTCTGGTTTTAGGTTTTAAGTGCATAATTTGGTTCTTTTGTGCGATAGCTGAATTTCACGAAATATGGCAACACCTACATACACATGTGTGACAAAACAGCTGCCAAAATGTGACACGAAAGAAATCTTGATGTTTTTGTATCAGACCTAAATATGACTGTTTTTGTGTGCATTTTTAACTAACAATTTATTTCTGCGCCAAGTTTTCTTTTCATAAATTTGTGATAAAGAATTTCTTCATGTTCTGCTCAAAATTGAGAGCTGCGTTGCATAAAATTTTATATTTGAACAAATCATGTTGTCATTTTCCGATATTCAGTAGGGAAACTCGACGAGGCTCAAGCTTAAGATTGGAAATGTCAAACAGACTAGAATATTTTATAGAATTGGTTAATTATAAGCAGATACTAATTCTAATCTCTTAAGAAACGAATATCAGGGAAGGAGCTCGTAAAGGAGTTCAGTGATAGCATGCTTCCATTTTGTGGAGGACAGGACTTTCGTCGCACGGAAGTTTTTTTTCCATAAGGAATAACTAAATATTAACTGACTCAAATTGGTAATCGCACAGTCATTCATGCACTCTACTGCTCGTATCTAAATGTGAAGACTTTGAAATGTGTGCAAATACTTGGTCTCAAGTCTGACTTCATATACTCGCACACATACACACATATAATTTCCTGTTCTCTTTGGTTGCTGCAGTTGTTTTTATTATTACAAAATTCATTGTAGTTTAAAATTTTTAGTTTTTTTATATTTTATTAAGTTTTCTTTATGCTATTTTCAAATACGGTTATTATTGTTGTTGTAGTTGAATTCTTAAAAAGTTTAAGTTGAAAGGAAATGAAAATGAATATGAAAAGAAGAATGCCAAAAAACTTCTGTTTGGTTTGTTTTACAATTCGGAATTCTTTTACTTAACTTGGATTGGAGAGTGCAATATTGTACTCGAAATGTGTATGTTTGTACGGCAGAATGTATGTGTGTGTAAATGTGTGTGTATGTGTGTGTATGGGGAATGAGATTATTTAGTATTCGATGGTATGTGCCATTTTAAATGGAGAGAAGGACAGACAAACAGACAGATGTAGTTACGCTATTCCAGAAACAAATACATGTGAAAAAAATGGAAAACTGAAGAAGTAGTTGAGGAAATAGCAAGTTAGCTTATTTCTTTCTTTAATAAACTTTCAAAGTAAATAAATATTTTGAATACTCACACATAAATGTGTTGCTTGTGCACTTGTAGTCGTGTGTTTGTAAAGTAAAAGGAAATAGAGGAGATCCAGCCAACATGTTTGTAGGCCAAAAGTGCTTGCATACGCAAATACAAGCTAAATTATCGTTTAAGTTTATTGTATTAAAGTTGCAAAGTACTCGTCATTGAAGAATCATATTTTAGGTTTATGGTTTATTGTTTCTGTGCGTATTCATTGGGCGGGTTCTTATTTGTTTTACATATTAACAACAGAAAAGGAACATGATTTGTTGCTGAAATTTCGAAGCATGACATGTACTTTTTTCAGAAGGTTAAAATGTTTTAGATTATATCGAAAAAAATTAAAAGAGGTTGTTGTAAATTAAATTATCTATTTAACAACGGAAGAAGCAATTTTATCTTTACATTGAAACGGGTTAGTGAATGTGACAGTTATGACAGTCCACACCATATGCAATTCAGAACGTCATCGAAATGTATAAGGAATGGCACTAAGGACGAGTAGTTGGAATAAAAGAAGTTGACAAGTTTAATTGAGCAACTGCAGTTACAACAAATTTTACAGATATTACAATTGCACTAGGACATAATTGCACTGAAGGAGTAGATATCAATTAAATCATTGTTCGATATGAAATCAGAATAGCAGACAACACTCGCATCATCTGTTCGTAGCGGTAAACAGATGAGTGGACAGTTTGCTACGGATATCGATCAGTTTCAATATTCTACCCAACACAAGGTTACGTTATTGTTCCACATATGAAATTCGATCGTATAAAAATTCTTCTTTTCTTAAATTTTGGGATGTACGAAATCTCAAATATATCAAACATGCCAAAAAACCCCAACACGACTATCAATCTGGTATCAAGAACTCAAAAGGACAGACTTAACCTTTTTCAGATTTCACCGTGAATAAAGGATTGAGTGCTAAACAGAAGAGAATTTAAGATTTAAGTTGCATGTTTTATTCATACGGCCTCTGATACATATTTTAATTCAAATTCTTGGTCATCTTATTTTAGTTGTTTGGTATTTCAGTGATTGCCGGTTTGATCATTTCCTACATCGGTGGTATTGGGATGTCTCCAGGTGGGGAAGGCATTTGGCGCTTCTCCTTTAACGGAAGTACAAAAACCAGTGTTATAATAAAAATAAAAGTTGTTTGATTATCTAAAGAGCACCCTTATCATTTCCGGATCCTTCTGGAAACTTTTTGGCATGTCAGATTCATCGGGAGAAGCTTGGCGGCGAGCCTGAAAAAATAAAAATAAATTTTCTTGTTTTATTTTTTATACTCTTGTACTTCATTTGATTTGATTTCATACCCTTAGATTTGATCCTGCATGAGGCTCTTCCTGTTGAAAGTATTTCTCTGTAAATTAAGTTTATTAATTTTATGTGACAAGTATTCATACCTTTGGAACGTCGCCTTCATCAGTAGCTCGCAGATATGCAGCACGGCGAATCTTCAGGTGTTAGAAGGAAGATACTCGTATTTATTTGCTAGTATTTAAAAAAAAAAATTATATTTTCAAAACACTTACCCTTGATGAAATCGAGTCAAACTAGGGAGAATATTATTTGACTTTAATGCTTTTATTAATAATTATCAAAACTAACCTGAAGTGGTTTTTGTGGAAGTTCATCCATTTTCTGAAATGTTTTTTAGAGATTATTCAACAATTCACTATCAGATCAACATTAACTCACCATCAAATAGTTCCTCAAGTCAGAAGGTGACTTGGCATGGGTCATTTCGACGTTATTCAAAATAGCAATTATAATAATAATTGTCAGATGAACAAAAAGTTTCACAAATGCTGACATCTTCGATTGATTCAGTTTTAACAAGTATTCAATCAGCTGCACTGCGGTAGATATTAATTGTTGGCTGGTACGTTTTCTCCGGGCTCAGTTAGTGTTTTTTAACTTTTAAATAAAACAACACGTAAACGAATTATGGGAGCAGCTTAAGCCAACAGTGGCAATTTATAGTTTGCTGACAATGAAAGCATCAATATTTTATTCAATACTATGAACAATAAACATCAATAACGACATGCCCATGTACATCGGCGTGTGCATGCATGTGCATGTGTTTTGGAATATATGTCCGCAATTACACATGTAGATTTATGTATTGATGTTGAAAAAATATTTAATGTGCATTGTTTTTGGCTGTTCTGCTCTTGTAAGTTATTGTTTACTTGTATTGATCAAATCGCCGTTAAATATTTGATAAGAGGGAAATTATTCAACTACACGATTTCGTTGTTGTTGTTTTTATTTTACATGCACGAGTATTTTTTGTTCTGAATGCTTTCGCAGTGTCAAACTCCGCACCTCCCAAATGCAAAAAATTAACAATAATTTACAAAATAATTGATTGGCTTTTGATTAAAAAGTGTGTTATTTTGTTTTGCACAAAACAATTTTTTGCGCATTTTAATTGCAGCTTTTTGTGATTTCCGTTTTGACACTGAAAAAGGACGGGAGGATTGTGTGCACTAATTTAATAGAGTTTTGCGATTTTCAGAGATACAAATGCAGGCATACGAGACCGTACAAATAGTATGTGCATGTTTATGTGTGTGGCTGAGTGTGTGTGTGTGTTTGTGTGTGTGTGTGTGTGTGTGTGTGTGTGTGTGTGGAAAACAGGTAATTGTTTCAACAACCATTTCGTTTCATGTTTTTTGTCGATAATGGAACAACTATTCGTATAATTTTGCATAAAAGTTGATTGTAATCGCCACGAATGTGATGTTTTTTATGAATAATTGCTTCAAGCTAAATTTAATAACGTTAATTTTCATGTGATTGATTACGAATTATTGTTATATAATAAATTTACTGATATTTAACTGCGTGAGCTAGTGCCATGTTATTCTGAACCAAAATTTACAATTTGAAATTGTTGAATATAATTAGTTTCATTCAGTTGATAATTGCAACAGATAAAATGATGATGTTTATTTACTATCACCTCAATCTTTAATCAGAGTCGCATATCATAACTTTTACAATACCAAACTCCCCATTCAAAATGATTATTCCAACGATTCAAAGGACTTGACACATTTGGATGTTTCGCCTGACCCATGTGTTGCCATTTGATATAAAAAACTTCTTTTAGCTGTCATATTTTTAAAACTTGCTATTGAAGTTGCTCAAATGCCGAGCAACTGCTCAAAGGAAGGTGGTGAGGGATGAAGTTCCCACACACTATTATACGGAAGGGTTGAGATGGAGAAGCAAAGCAGTAGCGTCCGACAAATCCAAGCCTCACACACATGCATACATACATATTTACATATATTTTTCTTTTTTTTGTAATTGCAACATCATTGTTAAATTAAACAAGTTAAATAAGTTTACATATTCACACGAAGAGCAGCAGGCGCTTTTATTTGATCTAGATTGTGTTCAAAGCATCAAGTAAATTGAAATATTTCTCGCTCAAGATGAAAGAAATAATAAAAGTAAAATGTGTTTAAATTATATAGTTTTTCAGATATAAACATTTTAAAGTTTTGCCAAGTCTTGCGAAAAACAAACTTGTTTGAGTATGGAATATTTGTATGTGTGTGCGTATGCAAGTATGTTTTGCTTGTGTCGGGCTATGCATGCCAGTGTGTAAGTGCTTGTTTGCATACTTGCTCAAAAATATAATAAAAACTCATTTTTGCTTCTTATTTACATACAAAACAGCCTCGAGTCATAACTACAAAAGTCTACTTATTTATATGCACACTCGCAGAGGGAAATATGCATGTATGGGTGTGTGTGCTGCGAGTGTACTTACTGACAAGACAAGAAATGAGAAAATATTCTTAGAGATATATAGATGTGTATACCGATAAGCCACAAAACAGACACATAAAGAGGATTTTATATTAAAAACTTATAAAACTAAAGTGATGATGTTCACTTAAACGTCAATAGATAACACTTTTCTTTGCTTTACTCGACTTTATTTTGCAATTTTTTCCTTTTCTGCTTTTGTGATTTAAAATAAAGTTACGTCATGATAAAAAATTACAATTTTTACTAAAGTGAAAGAAGAAACACTCGTACATCTGCAGGGGACATCAGTCACTGTAGAAGGAAATGTTTGTTTTTCAACACTGCAACTTGGCTTATGATTAATAATTCGAAAGAGGTACGCCGGCATTGTGCATTGGACCAATTGAGCAATGGAAGTATTAAGACGCGGGCGTACAATTAAAATTGTCAGTACAGTCCATACGTACTCGTTACCACTTTGCACATCCCACTACCGCTTTAAGGAGGTCGACGCTGATCTTTAGAAAACTCGTACATGAAAACTCTAAGCCGGCATCTCAGTTTATATCGGTCCTTATGGAAAAGAAGCCTTAGTTGAGCTTTAGGTTAGTGCTGGTGTCGATGTTACCGAGAAAATGCATGAAGCCTGTCTAACATTTTAGAAGTTTAACAGGTGAAGCACAAAAATTGTTGATAATTATTGCAAAACTTCACAATACCACATTTTATATAAATTAATTTTACAACTTTGCACTCACTGTCAGTTCATTTTTCATATCATACATTTTTAGAAAGGGCTTTTTGCGGTTTCAATGACTATATATCGATATTATTACTATTGAGGGTTCAGTTTTAGAAACGTGCCACAATCAGAAGCAGATAAGAACTTTTATGTATTTCGCAAACAGAATTAAGTTTCTTAATCGGGCTTTATTTCGTGGTTTGATTCAGATATTGAAAATAGTTTTCATAACACTACAAAAGAGAAATTTAAACATTTTCACTGACAGAAATTTTCACATAAAAAGAGCAGTCGGAAAAGAGTACAAGTACCAGCATTCGGTCGATGGTACGATGGTACGATTGTGAAATCTGAACTAAACATCGATAGAAGATAATACCGATGCAATCGCTGAAGTGCTTTAGGCTATCCGGTAGTTGTATTCAAAAACACTGCTAAATTGCCGTCGTATTTAATTCTCATGTTATGGGAAGGGATGCAAGAAGATGCGTGTTGCTTCAGGCCCGTAACCGAAGCACGATTTAATGCAATTAACTTTGTTTCAGTTCTCGTATGTGTTTGTACATCTCTAAGGTATTTTACGAAATTGTGGCATGCCCTCTGCCAATTCGAATTTTGATAACTCAATACATAATTCAGTCAAATAATTGCCGAATCTTCGGAAGTGTTTCACATTCTCCCCAGTCTTTCTTTTCCAGTGTATCTTATTTATGTGCATTTTATTTTTGAGATCGATACCATTTCATAAATCGCTCAGAGTCTAGGGAGCAACCATCAATAATTCCCTCGGCTCTAGGCCGATTGTACTTTGACAATCGGCGAATAGGTACGCGGTACGCTTGAAGTATGTTGCTTCCAACCTTGAAGGTTTAAATTTGACGTTGGCCACCATACGAACTCTTTTTGCATACAAGAAGAAGTTTTGCTTGCCATCCTTTCTCTGCATCATGTATTTCATGTTTGTATTATTGCATCATTTATTTATTAAAATAAAAACTGGGAGTTAGAAGAGTGTACGTGCAGCACGTTTTGTGAAAAATTATGTTTCGAACATGAGAAGGAACTAAATTTATGAATAAATTAATATTGATTAAATTTGGCAGTGGCTTGTTGTGTCATGTTTTCTTAAGGAAAAGTTTCAGTTTCAATTCGTAATACAGTGATGTTTCGTTTTTGTTTGATAGTTTCACAAAGTGGTCTGCGTTGGCTTTAATTGCTTTAATATTTTGTTCACTTGTTGTATTTATTTCTTTCCCTATTACAAGTACGAGTTCATATAATATTTTGGTTTTCCTTCATTTCATCTTTACAAAAACAGTGATTGTTTAACCTCTTGATTACAGCAGAATTTATTCTTGACCAACTTACCGAGAAAAAAGTTAGTTTTGCTTCTTTGAATAAATAGTTTAAGCAATTTATCCTTAAGTGTATCTATACACTCGCACGACAAGAAAGTGCTTTTGTATAAATTAATGATTCTTGTTCGTGTTCTTGTTTGTTTTTAGTTTCACAAAGGTCAACTCGTAGCCAACAAATGATTTATTTTTCAACTTTTTGCATTTTTTTATTGGCCAAAAACTTTTTCGTAAACTAAAAGTTTTAATGATTTTCTAGGCTAACCACCAATTAATTCATAAAGTTTAAGTATAAATATACTGGGAATTTTTGAATTGTATTAACTCAACACATAGTATAAATAAATTTTATTAGGCAGGATCAGCAGCTTCGATAACGTAAATAAATCTCTTGCTGAGAGCATAACATTATCATTGAGTGTTTTGAGATTTAGATAACATCTCATACATGATCGGCACTATTCTGCTGAAATTAGCAGAGTTAGGAAATTGAATATGATTTCAACGTTTAACAATTCGGTTATACTCTTCATATATTTTCCCTATTCTTTAAGGACGGCTGCAAAGTTCATAAAGACCAAAACTTCTATTACAAAAATGTAGTACCAACACAGAATTGAGGAAGTAATTACACGAATTTAGTGTATAACGGAAATTCAGCAAGAATTCGGAAGCGGCTTCCCATTAATATCGCAGCCTTATGAGCTGAATACTGAATTTTAACCGACAGATACATCCACGTGACTTGAAATGGCTCAATTTTCAATATTTAATAATAATAATAATAATAAATTAAGAGACAACTCTTTTTGGTTCTATTTCAATGCATAAATACCGTTAAAGTAACTGCGATACTGAAACTTGATTTGTCATAAAATAGTTGCAAATAGTTCAAAAGTGTTTCTCTCTCAATGGAAAATGTAACGCGAAGCTCGTTCCTCAATTATCGCACTGCAGTTTTGTTTAATAGTACAAGAAATTTGAGATGGAGTCTAAGAATTCGCTAAGAAAATATTCTTTTAATTCACACATAATATGTTTCATTTTTTGCTAAATGTTGTACCACTGCATCCAGAAGTCAAGGTCTTGGGGAAGGATCTTGTTTTGTGTCATCTGGACGAGAAAGATTTTTAGCTTTTTCGTGTAACAACACGAAACTGATACATCCCTGCATAACGAAAAATTCCCAAGAATATGAATTTTCGTTTCATTTACTTTTTCTTATTCAAAATTTATTTATTTTTTGCGTTTTATTGGTGGGAAAGTGTGTATGCACAACAAACAAAAGCCTTTAGCATTTCATTCTCTTTTCCATATAAATTTTAATCCATGTCGCATTTGATAACTGGAAAATGAAAGTTGTTTGCGAAGGCTAACACAGAGTTCTTTACATTCACTGCCTAAGGCAAACCATCACGGATTATTATCATTTTGGCTTGTGAAAAGGGCAAATGCTTTATTTATTAATGTTTGCGGAAAAGTTGAATAAGAAGCCGGAAATTGTAGCAGACAAATTAAAAATAAATAATAACACGAGTGCAGAACATGTCACTCTGCTTGAACGAAAAGTGAAGTAGCAACTACTCGCACACTCGTGTTACGCGATGTTACTCAACTAATTATTGCAAAAATCTTTAGATGCATAAATATTAAGGAGTGAACAATTTCAAAATTTGAATTTTTATTAATTCTGCATGTAATTTCAACCATCATTTCCTTCTGTTATGTCGAGTATGCTCATGGTCTGCATGGAAGTGTGCATTTCTGACAGTTTATGTTCCTCTTTGCTTCCGTTGTGTTCTTTGTAAATAAGAAACCTTTACGGCCTTTACCACATGTGCGTTGTATGTGTGTCAAGGTATTCAAATTATGTCAAAGTAAAAATACTGTTAAAAACCCCTGAAACAAGATAAAGTTAACACGATTGTCGTAAATCGTGAAAGCGTACGTTCCTGATTCTCTATTTTAAAGCCGAAACTAAATTTAATGAGATCAAAATTAATAATCATAATCGCGAGTGTTATGTGAAATATACTTCCTCTAACAAAATAAGTGAATGCCCGAATGTGTATACATTCCACACTCGTATCTAAAAGTTTACCTTTTATTTACACCAGATTCTTGACACAAACTTTATATAACAAAGATTTCATTGCGTTAAGTAAACACTGTCTGTTAAAATACTTCAAACATAAAACGGTAGACAGACGTTGAGCGAAAACCGCTTTTGAAAAATTTTAAATTCTATAGAATGTAAGACATTCTGTTAATTTATTTTACGATTGTGCATGTAGTTTGTCCTTGCGCAAGATGTGTCACCCCTTCTCATTAATTGTTAATAAATAAATTAATTGATGTGGTACGGAGAATTCGCCTCACGTAGTGCAATAGCTTTCAGCTAAAATAAGAATAAAAAATCTCTAACTAAATAATTTTTGTTTTTGTCGTGGACCAGCACTCAGGAGACGATCCCTGCATACGGTGTGCATTGTGCCACAGTTAGAAAGAAGAGAGAACAGATTAGCAGATGAAGAGGTTTGTTGTACCAACTTTCGCTTCTTATTTGGCAGGTTTTAGTGTAATTTAGGAACTTCAAGGTCAGAGAAATGATTTTGACCGCACCACAGAATCAATTTTCAAGTTAAGCGTAACTTAGCTTTAGCCCACTTTGAGAACGCCTGCATTTTATCAGCACTTCTTTAGATATGAAATTGTGAAAATGTAACTTCTCGGCATATTTATATGTTTCTTTTTAATTCCCAATCGGCATTTGAAATGATTTGGCGTGAGAGCCAGGGACAGACGAGTACTCACGTAGCCCGTAACAAACCAAACAGTAGTTCTACAGCTTTTTCACTCACTTTGAGACTGACAAGTTTCTGATCAATTTGCATGATTGATGCGCATTTACAATGTGCTTAACCGAAACTTGATCTTTCGAAGACAATTCTGAAAAATATGTACTGCCTCCACTTGCTTACGTATTTGACCCAATTTAATGCAAATTGATACGAAAATGTTTGTTGATGCTGTTGTTAATAAAAGTATTTTGAATAGAAATGAAAAAGTCTATCACCAAAACAGCCGTCGGCAAATAACGTCCATAATAAATATCCGAGAATGAACAATAACCACTTGTTTTTTATATCTTAATAATTTAAAATTTGTTTTCGTGGTTTTCATTCATGTGCTGCACAACAGACTCGTATTCAAATAAATTCATTTTTTCATACAAATTCGAGTATTTTTGCAGACCTTGCACATGTTTAGTTTTTATTGTTTTTTTAATTTCGCTTCATTTCGGTTTTAATGGTTTTGTTTTCATGTTTCTTCATCTGAGTCTCGTTAATGGCGGGAACAAAACAATTAAAGCAATTAACACTTCCTAATTATCTCATATAAAATTGCAGCATAAGCCCAACGAACAATCAACTGAAACTATTAAGCAGATATGAGTTTATATTTAAATGTATGCAAATGCTCAACGGCTCACATACTCGCAGATATTTATATTTAAACATACGAGTAGCATCAGTGTATTTAACATGCATCAGCAGCAACCACAATTATTTCCCACAAGACCAGACATTCTCACATGCACACGATTCTCTTACGAACTGCAGTTTTCCGACTTTTTTCGCATCCACCTTCCAAAAGATGTGGGAATAACCCAAATTTGTTGCTTCTGCAGTAACACGTCGAAATGTTGGTCTAACAATGTGTGCACACTCACACAAATGCACTTCTAAGTGAACGCATGCGATGCTGTTCCTTTCCTCATGGCATTCAGAGACGTCTATATGTTTGTATTTCTGTACTGCTGTTTGAATGAGTGTTGCATTTGAGTTTTATTTACAGGATTTACGGCAAACACTAAGAAAATAAGTTGAATCGAATAGTTTTCAAGGTCACATTGAGTTCCCGAAGGTACGTATGGATAAGGAACACCACCATCATCTCTAAAGGCAGAATCCGTGTAGAAGAAAACGTTCTTTGATGATGACAGAGTCGCAAGAGGGTAATCAGACATTGTTGTGATCTCCATGTCACTTATACCCAACCTGGCAACGCGATACCTCGTGTACTTCACCCTCACCAAGGCTCAAAGCATAAAAAACTCAACTTTGAAAATATATAAAACACACGCAATAAATTATTTCAAACGTTGTTTATATAAATTCCATAAATAATTTCATAATACAAGCTTTTTTTGACCCATCCATTTCAAATATGCCCCCATGTTGGCGAGTGTGTTAGCGCACACGCTCATTATCGTAGGAGTGGATGACTTCTTGCATATTTGTACGTTTGTGTGAGTGATGGAGGTACATTATTATGTATTAGAAGCATAAATGAATTCGCGCTTACAATAATTAATGAATCAGGCTTTATAAATCTGTGCTAGACTGCCTTCCAAAGATTTATATCGTTCCGATATTTTCTCAAAAGTCATCATAATTTCTTGCGTTCTGAAAATCGGGCTTCCCTAATATGTGCATAACTCGTGCCCGCATGGATGCTTGACAAATAAAGAAAAAAATGCTCCAACACATAAAAAGCTCATTAGATTAAAGCTCAAAGTGCAGATTAAGTATTGAAACGTTAATGATTTATTGAATGTTACAATATCTCACAATCAATTGTTTCTTTTGCGGGTGACGAGTTTAAAGTATTTTAAAAGTATTTTAAAAGTATATTTGATTGAAACAGTTATATTCGATAGAAAAAAACAATTTTTGCTATTTTTGCGACTTCGTTGTCTGCTAAGAAAACGAAGGTGGCCCATTTTTAACGTTGTCGGGCCTGATCTTGAGTGGAAAGATTTTGGAGATGAAAAACAAGGGAATCTCGTAGTAAATGTTTGAGTCTCCTCAAGTGATTTCCATCGTATTTTTATTAGATGTTGTAGAACAATAATCAGGGAATCTTAAAAACAAGTTTTGATAAATTTTGAAACGACTCTGTGTGGGACACCCTCCTGGACTGAACGAAATTTCTAATGCTTTCAGTACGTCTTTTTTTAATTGTTTGATTTTAGTTTCTCTTTTTTTCCTTGAGGGAAAAAATTTTACTTTCTGATGTTATTTTACTTCCGGGTTTCAAGCTGTTTGTATTTACTCTGTTTCTTTTTGCTGGACGTGACAAAAGTTTTATTTACCATAAAGGAAAAAGTAAGCAAAGAAAAGAAGGAATAAGTTTCTTGTTATTTGTATCTGAAAATAAACTGTGATTGATACTTTGACTTTATTGTGAAAACTTAAGTGATTTTCTTGCAGGTAAAAATGTAGATTTCAAAATTTAAGAAGTGAAAGAGTACAACAATTACAAATTTAAAGAATTTCGAAGAAAACCATAGGAAATATTTGAACGATTAGATAGTCAACGTTTAGAGTTTCTTAAAATTTACAAAGTTTAAAATTGTCCCCGTTTGTTTCTACAAGAAAGCGCATGAGAGTAACTTAGAAAAATCGTTTAATACATTAAAAAATTGTGCATGAAGAGTTTGGATGAAATACATTTCAAACCTTTTTTGAATTATTTTGAACATGGGGGATGGAATAGGGATATGAAACAGTCAGTTCTAAAGATATAGGTATATATGCTAACGGAAAACTGATCTTCCAACATGTAAAAATATGCTTTTGGACAAGAAAATATGCAAAACAGCAGCAAAATACTCACCGGCAAAGTTAAAAGTAAAAATAGTTACAACAAATCTGTATTCATCTGTCCTCTTAAACTATGCCTGTACAAGAAAAAATAAACTAAGAGAGACCAGTTCCTCAACTCAGCGTCCTCCCGGCTGAAAAATCGTTTAGAAGTGCATCTCTTTGAGTTCAATTATTTTTTAAGCTTTTGAACTTCTTACATGAAGTCCAGCTGTTGTTTGAGCCACACGGTATATTCGAGTTATCTGACTAATTGGCTTAGCCACAAACTAATGGGAGTTTCGTGTGTTGGCAACTTGCAAAGGCTTTATGAAAATAGCCGTCAAGAAGTCCTTAAGTTACATTGAAAAAATTATACAAGTGAAGCATCTAATCGGGAAAAAGTTCCCCTTTTTCATCTTCACTTTCAGCTTCTTGATGAAATCGTTATAGCAACTTGCTGGAGTACAAGGTTTCTGCAAAAATTCACTTTCAGTCTGCATTAATTTTGATTTTCTTAAATCATATGACGAGATACAAGTGTGCTCATATATCCTAAGTTTCCATTATCAGAACATCAGCTACACCACACGACATGTTAGTGACCATAACACAACATCCTCGTATAAGCAGCAACAAAAAACCACTGGGTGAAGTCATTCAAACCATGTTGTTGTTGTTCTTCCAAATTTATCGAAATAATATTTTTCGGCATAATTTCTCACAATTTCTTCAAGCGAATTATAAAAACTACAGTGGCGCCAAGCCCCACAAAGGAGGGGAGTCTCATAAGATTCATTTTTGTTTCTGTATGAAAACTCTTATATATATTCAAATTGAATATACTTTTTCAAAAGTCTTGTTACGAGTTTACTTTTTGCTGTTAAAATTTTAATCACATTGAGTGGAAAAGAAGTAAACAAGCTCGTTAAAATGTTTATTTTATCAAACTTCCAAACATCAAAACAACCCCTCATTATAGAAAATCCATTTTGCACATTCCCGTATGACTAAAATAGACTGCCTCCTAAATTGGAATGGCTATAAAAACCTGATGTTATAAAAATTATTATTGTTTTAGTTGGAATCGTAAACAAAACGTATGAAGGTAAATAAACAGAGTAAAATCCATTTTATCAATCCACATCGGTGAAATCATAACATCGCAAAAATATTTAAGTATTCAAACACGCCATAAACGAATATATACATGTCCAAGTACACACACTCGTACATTCAACTGTAAGATAAAATAAATAATAAAAAAGTAAAAGTCATAAAAAACGACATGATAATATTGGCAAACAAACACTGGGTCGGATGGCTGCTGATTACATTTATTTAATACAAAATTCCGTTGCCTTCATTCCCTTTCACTAAAATGTGCCACAACATTCGTCAACATGTCATTCTCTTCAAACAACAATGTCCAATCCGAGAAAAACAACAAATTTTCTTATTTTCTCTTCAGCGCGGCATCGCTCATTCCCCGAAGACTTTTCAAAAGACAAAACAACATCAATGAAAACGTGTCCCATTCATAAGCAGTCATGCTCGTGAGTAGCTGCAAGCCCAGTAAACACGAACTTTTAATCTCAAATTGATAAGGATTCATTAGATGCCCATCATATTTTTGAAATGAGAAGCAGATGCACAATTTGTACTTCCAATAATGAAGATGGCGCACATTTTAAAGTATCAAATAAGTTTTCGGATCCAAATTTTGCATGTAAAGAAGAGAATATCGACTCGACTTCTATGGACTTCGCTTTCTGACGTCACACAATTTTTATCAATGAGTACAGCCTAGAGAGTGCCTTTAAAGTCATATAATCTTCCACTTGAATCTCTGAAACTGTACATATTTCCAAGCCAGGATGAACATTTTGAATATAAATTCATTCTGCTACCAGAGATATGAAAAATTATAGAGTTGTCGGGAACAGAATGAGTCAAGTGAGAAAATACCGGAAACTAAAAACACGCACGTAACTCTGTCCAATTTGAACAAGACCTTAAAGGCACTTGACTGGGGAACTGCGGAGCTTGAAAAAAATAATGCCTCATTTGTAGAAGTCGAAGATGTCTTGCAGCTCCGGATTAATATTTTGGGGAAAATATTGCTTTTCCGCAGATTTAATGAATTTAATTGAACTGCCTCCAAGTTCGAGACAAATTATTACAAAAATACTTCATTTTTAAGATTATTTTATGCAGAAACAGAGGAGTCAGTTTCCAAATTTGATATGCTACTAACTGATCTAAGAGAAGTATATAAATATTATAAAAAAAATATTAAAAGATGAGTTGAACTATTCCGAAACTATTTTAATCGATTTATTGCACAAACTTTTCCACGTCCTTTTACAAGGTTATGTAAAGTGCCACTCCATTTCTGAGGAATCGAAAAGTTGTTTGGTGCTCACATAACTTTTAATTTTTAACGAAAACACACACATTTAAACAAAAAGCATGCAACCTGAATATTTTAAGTGAAGAATATCTGAAGTTTCGCAAGAATTAGACTGTGGAGGCAGTATAAAACTTTTCGAGGAGTAAAATGAGACACTGGTGCACTTCGCCGGAAGAGTCTTACCCTGTGAATGTTTCACATATTTGACACACATACAAACTCGAGCACATGGTTTGCAAATGCTCGTTTTATATAAAAGATTTTTGCTTTTTTTTCATTCTATTCATGTAGAAAGACAACATTTTAAGCAGTGCCAAACCACAAAATCGGAAGTTTGCTAACAAAATCTAATCACGGAAATTGATTATTGGCATTGTCACCAACACATATAAATACATGTCTTAAACTTATAGAAACATAAATACTGATATACACACACATGCGCACACACGCGCACATACATGAATGCAACAAATTCTGTAAAACAGAAGTTCAATGGTATTTTGGATGCTTTTTAAATTGAAGTTTTCCTTCTCCTTTTGCGGCAATTTTTTGTTTTATATTTTTCCTTTTTTACTTTCTGCACTGCAATTTCATGTGGTGCGCCTGATTTATAACTTTAATGTTTTTTCTCTTCTTATTGTTTCATTCATATGAACAAATCTAAAAATATGTTTTTATTCTATTGGCTGTTACAACATCTAGGATAAATGGTTTGCACATGTGTGCGTGTGAATGCTTTAGTGTGTTAGTTAGTCTGTTCAATGCACTATTTGGCATTACAAAAACCAAGCCTAAATAAAAAGCAATTTAAAATCTTTAAACACATATTTTAGTTTTATTCAAATTTTTGTTAGTCTCTCTTTTTTAAACTGCAAAAATAAGAAATAATCCAAATTTCATACATGAACACTTTGTTCGCACCACTTCTCTCTACGTGTAACTACACTCGTTCTTTTGGTAACATTATGAACCCTAAACCAAATTTTAATAATTAATTGTAGTTTCTAGAGGAGCACTTGATTCGTATACAAGATATTTGCTCACAACTTCACATCTTTATGTTTCAAGGATGCACGTAACATTGAACGTTCATGTTATAGGCTGAGATTTTACTTACGAGCAATTGTGTGCGACTACATATTTGCGTACACATTCACTTGCGCAAGCTGATGTACAATAATTTTGTAATAAAGAGGACATTATGTGAAAACGCAATAACAATAAAGTTATTCTTGAGTGGAGAGAAGAACCCTGCCATCTTAATTTCAAATAAAGCAATTGTGGCCAGATATGGAGTAAATGAATGTTGCTAGTCCCTCAAGCCAAATACGTTCAAGTTAAGGACACAATGCGAGACTTTTCGAATATCTCTGGAGAGAGAATGCAGAATTCATTTAATTTAAAATTTATGTTTAACGATTTCTTACAAAAAAGCTCATGCGTCTAGTCTTGTTAAAGCACACCAATAATATCGATTTTAAAATCAGTGGATTCCCATAAATTCCAAATTGTATTTTCATTTATAACTTGTATTTTCGTGTTGTATTTGGTTTGGGGATGTATGCAGACCTCCACTCGAACTTGTATTTTTTCTCACATTTCTGCTTAACAATTATTTATATTGGCATCTGATGGGATATTTACGAAGCGACTGCAACTAAAAACTGATAAAACTACACAGAAGCGAAGCGTTATATATGCGATTTCTTTCAATTATCTACAGCAACCCAATCAGAGTTTAGTTCAAAACAAATTGTTTTTAAAGAAAAGTAGAACTATTCGCCAATTTAATACTGCCCTGAACAAACGATATAGATTTCAGAATGAACCCTAAATTATCATTCGCATCTGTTTATTGAATTGCTCTGAAGTCTTCCTTCGCTGTTAAAAATTATTCATTTTCTATTTTCATTACAATCGCACTACAACTTTGTTTCGTTGCAATTAAAGTTGCACGCGTTCCCACGGTATCTTTCCCTTCAGATAATAGTGTTAATAAGAAGTGTGCTTAATGAAAATTAATTAAATTGACAATAAAATACTTTCAAAACATAAAAGATATATATAAATTTTTTTAATTTTCTTGTATCTAATAACTGAAAACGTCTATTTTGCTTGGAGTGTTTAAAGGCAATTCTGCTGAAAAGTATATATGAACTCTAATTTTTAATTCGAGCACCTTTTTATGTGGACATGCGGCACCTAAAATCCCAACTAAACGAGATGAATAAGAAACAACATGATCGCGTAGGTTTCAAGGCAATTAATGAATAAAGTATTTTCGCAAATTTGTTCATGTAACTGACAGCACTCAGTCAAAATGTCCATTGATTTAAAATCATGATGATGCCTTTAAGTGGAATAAATCCAAAAGTTGAAAAACAAACCAATACATTTGAAAGATACGAAAATGGAATTCTGATTTCGATTGCATTTTATGTCCTTTTCTGTCCGAATTTCTTTTTGTTTCGTTGGTTGTCATGATTTTTATGAGAAATGATGATACTGTACGTTTCGACTGCACAAAATGATTTCTATGGAAATAAACAGCAACAATTGCCATTCAATTTTTTTGTCTTCTTTTTTATTTAAATGTGAAGCTGGATAAGTATTCTATTAAACTCGCTGTAGTTGTTGTTGCCGTTGCAAAAGTTATTCAAATTCTTTCTGCGATTAAAAATTCGTTCAACGTTTCAACGAATGAGCATGTTTGGAATTTAAAAACTCTTGGCCGTTTTTTTTTTGTTTCTTTCTCGTTAATTTTTTTTAAATGCAGGTAATTTTGTAAATGTGATATATTTTTGAGCCAAGCATACCTTCGCCTGTTTTAAACACTCTAGCAAAAATATTGTGGGAAAAGTTTTTAATACACACGCTTTGTGAGTTAAGGACAATAAAATTAAGTGGGCAATCATGTTGTTAAAAACATTGTAGAAAGAATTAAAGCGGTTACTATCAAACCATGTGTAAAATTTAACGGAATATTAATTTGATTTTTAAATGTTGATATACTCCTGTATTTGTACTCCCCTCATATCGCTTGGAAGTAAATTAATTTTTATCATTTTATAGTTTTGAATGCTCAATTTCCTAGTCCTCTTTCAGTGATCCACAGAACAGTTTTAATCATGGACGGAACACCACTCTGCTTTCATTTTCGTTGCTTCGCTTTATATCCAATCGAGTTGAGTGAAATAGGTCTTGTCGTTCCAAAGTTGTACATTTAAAATTGCAAATAAAAGTCTTGGATACGAATAACAAACATGTTTTGGCCACTTTGCATACGATTAATGTGAACAAATATTTTTTTATCAGAATGACAAAAAAAATAATTTTTCATGTTCCTATAAAAATCTCCTGGTTTAAGTTCTACACGATATGTTATTTGAGCTTTAAGATATATTTCTCCGATGCCAAAATTTTTTTATTTTCGTTTATCAGTTTCACGAGGAATTTAGTTTTAATATACAATAAACACTTTTATACAAAAATATCCTAGGGTTTAAAGGTTAACTCTAAACTAGCTACCAATTAGTGGACAGAATATTGGATAAACGAAAAGCGAAGGCAAAGAATCCAGCTCACTAAAGACCCACAATATTAATAAGTGATAATTTTAGAATATTACTTTGCAATAAGTTGCCATTGGAAAGATGTATATATATATATATATATATATATATATATATATACGTGTGTTTGTGTGTTTCTTATACTTACATTCTTATGGCATTTCATCTGTGCATGTGTATGTGTTACGAGTCGTGTTTTATTACTTAATACTTCAATTTTATGCCTAAGCATTTTCATGCCAAAATTTCAATTTACCACTAGTTTGAAATGTATGACATTTATCCCTGCACAATAATTTGTCAATTCTCGCAGAATAACAACTGAAATCCTTCTAATGTATGTTCTAACACAAACATAGACTCAGAGGCACCATTTATATAAGACCACATAAAAGGAGAAACAGACATACACGGATACACATTTTATACACAAGTATTCATACATTCACATAAAATAAAGAACGCACACAAACACATGCGTACGCAGTAGCTTACGAATTTATTTAACATTGTGTCGACGCTCTCGTATATATAAGAGCTCCTAAGTAAAAGCATTTGTTTCTACGCAAAAATATAAATATATTTCATTGTACGTATTTACAACATGCATTATCATTAACAATTTAGATTTGTTTTCATTTCAGTTTCCTTTCTGGATGTCGTATGTGTCTGTCCCTACCACCCATATTTTCTAATTTTTATAATACAGTGGCAGATACCCTGCGAGTTGCAGCAGAGAAATAATTGAAGTAAATATTTAAATTCGGCGCTTCATCTACTGGAATATACAAAAACTATATATTTGCAGCACGGGCTTTTTTCAGCAGTCCCATTCTCCTTCCAGGACAAGAAATCTCCGTAATGCAGGTGTTATAAAAATCAATTTGTCAGTTTCAGAAAAGCGTCGGTGACGGTTTCGTTTCGAGCTGAGGCTCATAGTTTTGTGTTCACGACTTCAGCCATCAACACCTTCAGAATGGTTCCCCATCGAAATGGAGGAAGTCCCCACCGAAATACAAATGGAATAAATTGACTAAAACCTAAATCCTAATAAAAACTACAACAGAAACGGAAAAATTAAGAATTCAAATGGTTGGGGTTAATAGTATAAAAGGGTTTCCAAATTAGTTTTCTGTGGTAACCCACGGAGTAGTTGAAGTAATTTGTTGACTCACGCTGTGTGCGGAGTAGTTACGTGGACAAGTTTGTGGATTACTCTGACGTAATGTTTTTTTTTCGGATTACATGTTCCTCTCCTAGGACATTGCAATGTGAAATGGAGCACGGTTTTTCCATATATTTCGATGACTTTTGGACTAGTCCTTGTCCCTTGTGGAGTACTCCTTATTCGCGCACAAAGAGTAGTCCCGATTTCTGCAGGGATATAGTTTAAAGTGTACAAAAATACGAGAGCACTAAAAGCCAAAATTCTTTAAAAAAGAACCCGTCCAAGTGCTTTGACATTTTAATACATGGAATATGGTGTGTGCATGCAAATTAAAGAAGAAGAATATTTTTCTCTGAAACTCTCCCTCTCACTGCCCAAATTTTGAGTGCGGGAACAGTTTTCGGTAAGACTGGGATTCCGCGGGCTCCCAATATAGAGTACCGGATCAAACCTATTATTCTGGAAAAAACAACTCGTTTCTTCGTGGCCAAAACTCTTTAGTATTTTGGGATTAGTTTGCTTTAAATGTCCGACTCCCAGCATTTAACTGACAATTAATTTGTGTCGAGCTACTAGTGGCTCTCATGATTTTAATTTTGAGAGGCTAATCGAATTTGTTATTTCTATTCGAATGATACAATAATCCTATTAGAATTGAACTCAATAGAGTCTATTAAGATTTACAATTCATATATTTCATTGTTGTCCTGCATTATAATCCAATATCTATTCCCTGTTCCAAAACTATACGCGTTGTTTATGCAACAAAATTTAGATTTCTTAAATGCAAAATGGCTAAATAAATTCAGAAACATTTACTGGGATATTGATTTTAGTGCAGAGTACAAACTTCGTTCATGACTGCACGCATTTTAAAGTTGGCTTGTACTTCAGCCGTATGAGTGTTTTGCACATTAACTTTCTGCGGTTTCTCAAATGACTTGTAACCAAAACTGGAAAACGCAAGCCAGTTTTTCAATAAGCCAAGTTAGTTTCATTCTGCCTCAAATTTAATATTTTAAACAAACAGTATTTCGAATAATAGGCACAATTATTCGAATGCAGTTTTATCATGAAGTGTTTTGCTTTCTCAAGTAGTTTTTTTCATCTGTTGTTTTGCCTTTATTTTTATTTTATATTTAATAAGACTGTTTCTGTTAATCGGTCTTAACTTTTCTATTTCAAAAGTGAAGCATTCTGTTGCAAGTAAGACTTGTTCAACAAAACTTTATGGTATTTTTACAAAATTCCAGCGAAACAACAAAATTAGTAGAGTTTTCCGATTCTTTAAGCTAAAAAAGGACAACTTTTTAAAAGAATTTAACGATTTGCGAAAAGTTTGCGAAATTAAGAGAAGGAGGTGCAAAAATAATGAAGAAGGAAAGCAAATAAATTATCCTTTAAGTAACACAATGACAAGAAAGCTTTAATAATGTTAGATTAAAAATGAAATATCTAAACAGATAAATTGAAAATACAGGCGAGAGGTGTAACTAACAAGAACAGGCAAGCGAACCCAACTCTTTTTTTATGATTTATTTGCTACTGTTGCTCCTTTGCTTTTATGGATATTTCCCTAAAGTAAACTTTCTGCTACGGTTTCTTCAAACATGCCAAATTTATTTCCATACTTCTCATTCTAATAATATATAGAGGGCCCATGATTTTACCAAATCGTAATGGTCAGAAAGAGCTGGATATGATCAACATTCCAAGGAACATGGAACAATTTCAATCTAATTTTTTTATTGCATCGAACACAATCAACAAGTTTCAATTTAAAACTATTACGAAAGATTATTACTCAGCAATAAAATATTCAAAGCGTCTGTTTCATTAACCGCCATTGATGAAAAATAATGCAGCAACCATGTCGAGAGCTTCCTAACGTGTCTAATGAGTCGTTGCTACAACGCTCATCAATTTCCCCCTCAGAAGTTTATGCAAATTGATGTGAATTTGCTAACGTTAATTAGCGTAAATACTAAAGTTTATTGCAAATTATGCTACAACATGACCCCGTTGTAAGCAACATGATAACCTTTCGAGGAATTCATATTGATAATTGAATTAGTGTGTAATAAGTCATTCTCAGTCAATGAAATGGAAAATATATGTTAATGAGAGTTAGCTACTAGTGCCCTGTCTCTGATGTCGTGTCATGGAGTGGATTGGGATGGAGTAAAAATGTCTTATTTGTTGAAGCCGGGGGGAAATGTTCACACATACAGAAGAGCAGCTCTTGTGCTATTCCAAAGGTAAAATGTTATTTCTATCATGTTGAAGTTAGTTTTTAGCAAAACGAATTGTTATTCAAATACGAAAAATAGAATTAAAGTTTATCGTCCAATAAACTTATTATTTAAAACACTTCGAAAGCTTGAAAAGGTTTGCGTGATCGCTACCCGATTACTTCGAAATTGGAAGTGTCAACCATCTGATCAAGTCAAAACGGACTGAGATATTGAATATTCCCTACTACGGACTGCTTTTGATGTCTCAACGATCTACGGCAAGTGGAAGGAGTTTGTCTAAGTCAAACTGGTTAATTATTATAACGTGTTGAGCTGAGAGTACCGAATAATGTTCAAGGCATTTTCACTAAGAAAATAAGTCGACAAGTGCCCAACAGTTGCTCTTAGAAATACATGCGAATAAGTGATGGACATAAAAGGCCAGCTGTTTTATTCTGCTTTGAGACAAACGTTTTTGTCAGCGGCGTACATTCGTAACGCTCTCATTATTAAAGACAAACCAACCACGAGTTAAAAGCAAAAGCGTTGATGTTGGGTTTAATCGGCAACAGTGCGTATGAAGAACGTCAAGTTGAACTGAATATCACTCATACGACATGAATGTTTTCTTGCCGGAAATGAGTAGCGTAGGCAACTTTTTAACTTTAATTTTAATTTTAATTTTGGAAAAAGTGCACTGAGTTTGAGTTATACGATTTGATTTGAAATAACAATACACCCGACCGAAAAATTTAGATTCAAAGCTTTTATAAGGCAAAGTACATCATACACTTTGTGATGTTGACGAACATGAAAACAGAGTTAATATGAGTCGAACATGGGAAGATTAAGTATCCAAGATACGCAGCACAGCAGAAAAAGTTCTAGAAAATCACGAAGTCCCCGGCATTAGGCAAAGAAGAAAACGGTGTGATTCTTGACTTGAGTGTTCCTCTTTCATCGCATAGACATACTTGCCCACCCCCCTTCATTTTGAATTCAAATTAGGTTCAATATGATAACAGTTCTTGGTTACATATACGAGTATATGTATGATCAAGATATTGATGAGAAAGTTCATTTCTAATGTGTCACGACCAAAAAAGCAGCAAAACTAATTTTTAACAATCTTCGCATCGATGAATCGAAAAGCCCTATCAACAATGCGAAAAGCTCAAAGTCTTATTTGTACGAGTGTAACTTTTACTTTTTCAAAACTGTTCGAACTCGGACCGTTTCCTCGATTCCTGTTGGAAGTACATCTCAATATTCGAGGTCAATCTTCATGCTTTGCACCATACAGAGCACTGCGTTCGTTGCAGTTCTTAGCAGTTCTTTGCGTGCTGATGGAGCAGTTTCACACAATTGAAGACGACCGCGGCAAGTGCTGCAAATGTGAATCTTCACAATCACACGTGTGTACATTCATCTGGTATGGAGTATTTATGTACGTGCATTTGCGTGCTTGTGCGTTTGTGAGTTTCGTGGTGGCTGTTTCGTTATGCATTTTTCTGTAGCGCAAATAATTTTTATACGTGATTTTATGTAAAAATTTGCTGGATGTTTTCAATGTGTCTGCCATTGATATTTTGTAATTGCGTCAACGATTTTCTGTTAGTTTTACTTCTTTTATTTTTATTGTAAGAATTTGCAGTGTTAGTTCGTTACATCTGTAGCGTTGTTGTTTCATATTGTTTCCGCAACATACATAATGTATGTAAGTGTCTCGTTTGTGTGTGTGGATTTTATATATGTATTTTTGATTGGTATAATGAAATCTAAGAGTTGTAGTCATTTCATAAACAGTTTCAGTTATAATAAAGTCCGAAAGGCAATAAATTTTTGAGAAATGCAACAGTAATTAACTTTTTACTTTTCAAGTTCCAAATTTTCTATACCAAAAATTTGTTTTTAACAAAAAAAAAGTCAAGAATATCTTTTATTCACTCTTTTTGTACAAGAAACCGCGATCTTCCATCCGCTGTTTTTGCACAATTCTTCTGAATCCATGAGTTCAGGTTGTGAACATTAAATTGTGTTTCATAAGAGTACATGTGCAAATATTTGTCAAAGTCTGCCTGTTGATTGTTATATTTTTAGACACATTGTTTTATCGTATTTACATTTTTAATATATAAATACCAAACACACATACAAGCCCATATTATATGTACACGACTTTTCTTGCTAGAGAACAGCATATAAATTGAAAAATTACATTGAAAACTATTTGGAATTTAATTTGAAGCAAATTGGGAATAGTCTGGCATCAAAATATATAAACTGTTTATACGAGTCAAGTCACTTGCATTAAACATACTGTGTTCGTTTACAATATTCGCCTGTCATAAGCAATTACTTGTTGCAACAAAATTTATATGCACATACTGACAAATTTGTAATGTTTGTGTGATGACTTCTTAAAACTTTAAATAAGTCACTTTTACTCCGCTTCTGAAGAAGTTCACCTACGACAAGCGAAGTGATTAATATATCGGGCTTCAATATCTGCTGCTACAAAACGACAGATTGTTCGTAGTACATCCGAGTGTACGTACGAGTGTCATAATTTCTACCCGAATAATAACAATAACAATCAAAAGTAAGTCAACTGCTCATGTTCAATAGCTGACTGACTGACACCACGTTCAACAGTGGAAAAATTTAACAAGGAACGCGGATGAGATGGCGTAGCGGCCACGAAAGAAAGTAGAATTTGAAAAAAATTTAAAATATATTCGCCGATGGCAGACTTGAAATTAAGAGAAATTAAGAGTTCTCTTATATGTATTGCAAAATAAATTTTAATGCAAAAATTGCTTTATTCGATAAAATAAGTGAAGCAAACCACTCTGTGGTCGTTATCATACAAACTAACACACAGTTGCCTCATGGAACAAGCACTGTAATTTACCATTAATCAATAGCATTTAATTAGTATGCCACAAAGAGATACGCTTAATTTGCAAGTTTTGAGCTCTTGTTAAAGCAGAGCATATATTTCCTTGTTCACATACGAGAGTTTCGTACTTCCGAAATAAAATATTTTCAATTGCCTTCTTTTGTATTTCTAAAAAATTTTGTTTTAAAAAAGTGACTTCACTTGATAAACAAAAACTACGGTAAAAGGCAAAAACCCATGACATTTTAAGACAATTTTTGAAATCAAGTGGCTTGCGTGTTTCCAGAGCGCAACTCATCATAAGTGTAGGACAGAACCTCTTTAAAGACCTCACATCATTCAATTATACTTCTGTGAGCGAAAAAATATATGGACAAAGAATCAAGACAACATTTTTTTATTTCGTTTTGATTTAATAACTGCTACACTTTCCTTTTATTCCTTTTAACTATGCAGCACTGTCTGTATATTAACAAGTAGAAGAAGAAGAAATATACCGACACATAAAGCAGAACAACACAACGTCACGGAAAGTATATGCAAATCATGTTCATTTAATAAAACGTTTTCAGAATATTTAATAAATTGCAAATTAGAAATGTAAACTACCGAATTCTTTATAAATATTCTACTCTTGTGGTACTGGTGATGGTAATGTTAATGGTATAATATTACCAGAGCATAAATATAAAGTATTAAGTAGCTAAAAATATACCAACAACGCCAACAACAACAGAAAGAGCAGTAATAAAAAATTTTGTTAAGGTACGGAAATGTTTACAATTTTACATCATACTTAATTTTTCCATCGTTTTCCCCCTTAACTAAAAAATGTACTCGCAAAGAAAGAAATAACACAAGTGGCTTTCCATCTTCACACTGACTAAATATATTTTCCATTTCACTCCCATGCAAAAGTCTAACAAAATGCACAAGAAAAAACAAAACAAAATATATATCACAAATTCAAATTGAAACCGTACAAACTCTTGCCGAAATTCGGAAGTTCGAATGGTTGTGCGAGTATTAAAAATTAAAAAGAAAATAAGCAAACAAGTTGTAGCTGCTCGAATTGTTGTCGTCCTTGTGGCAGCAATTTGTATAATATCGTGCCGGGTTGCTTTGTTAAGGAAGAAAAGGGGGCAATCGTTTGTTCTGTTAAAGGACACGCATAATATTAGAGGTTGTTACGCACTGTTTACCAACGTACGTGACTTGTTCAATTCTTGTGATATTTTGCCCAAAAACAAGCAACAATACCCACACACCCACACCCACACCCACACACATAACCAGCATGAGCAAACACAATGAACTCGTACTTGAAATGGAGAAACTTGAAATATTCTTCATTACTTCGGTATATTGTTGTTGTCATTATTATTCCTGTTTGTTGGCACTCGACTGTTTGCACGTACACGAAAGGAACCAGGAAGAACAAAAGGAACAATATAATTTCCTTTGTATTAAAAAAATTATAAAAATTAAAAATTTTCTTGATCGTATTTCAAGAAGAGTTTGCAAAGTGTTGGCAGGATAAAACGGAACATTCAACTACAACGTATTTAACACTGTATCACGAACATTTCAACCAAAAAAGCACACCTACACAAAGAAAAACTTAGATGACTTACACGCCTAATTATGTTTACATATGCCACACAAGTGACAATATGTATTTTTGAAGTGAACGGCTGGTTGTTCTACATCCCCTTTTTGACGAATCTTCAACTGGCCCATTAAAAGTATTTGTGCAGATTCCCTTTCTGTGCTAAGAAATAACGCAACCAACAATTAATCTGTCTTTATATGTCAAAAATAAAACACCCCAACAATTATTTATATTTGTCCTTTAAGCATAAAAATTAAGGCATTCACAAAACAAATGAGGCATAACCTTAACGACATTATGCGCACAACAGCAACTCTTGTCACGAGTATAAAAAGCTGCCAAGTGTGTTCACTTTTGGCATGTTGTGTCTACAAAAAATTACACACAATAAGCAGCCCCGTAGGCTTGCAGAAAGCACAATACAACATTTGACAAAGTATAATAATAATTCTGTAAATATTATTTGTCACAACAGGCCAATTAGGCTGGTGATGGTAGAAGATATCGAACGAAAGAGTCTGAAGAAAAATATGTTTATTCCAAATTTGCAAGGCGGATTACCATGAATGTTACACGAATGGCTTACTCTTATTCCGTATTCCGTATACTGAATATTGTATTTTGAAAACAAGAGGGCAGATGGTGCCACAGAAATATCAATTGACCTGAGCTTCCGTCCACTACATCGACAGTGTAGCAGTGCAGCACTCAAGCTGCAATTTTTTCATTTCTCTGCCACTTAACTCCGAAAATACGTAAGACAAAAACATATTAATTCTAATTTCTGTGATTTTTCATCTCATCAAATGAAAAATATAAAATTACTTAAGCAAAAGTGTTCCTAAATATCATCTGCACGTGATCTCAAGCTAAACACAGTAAAATACTTTTGACGCAATCATATCATGAAGCGTGCCCACTCGGTTTTCCCAAGTTCGATTTATTTGGCATCAGATTGCGTTGCAATGATTCAGCGGTAGTTGTATATTAAGAAAACGTATTTTCTATGGCTACAATCGCCTTTACTGCACTTGATATTTTTACCCCGTTCAACAATCGCGCTCCGCCATCTTAATTGAATTTAATTCAGCAAAGCAGTAGTTCAAAATAAATCTCGTACTGACATTTAAAATTGCGCAATCTGTTGGCTTTGACTCAAATAAATAGAAAAAAATCGGGATAATAGGGAAGCAGCACAGAGATTTACTGGGTCTTAGCAGCAGTTTAGCATTTATAAAATTGTTCTGTACTAAAATTCGTACAATTGATAACAGTTGTGATATTCAACTACATGGAAATAGAGCGACTTACAAAAACAAGTGTTCTGTTCTGCTGCGTATGTGTAGTTACCAAATCGACGTTGATGTTCCCTTTTTCCTTTTCCGTTGGAATATTTGCCATGTCCTTCTATATGTAAGACTCTACTAATTCTTGCCTATCCATCACAATTGAGTACAATAAAGCCAAACAATTAGGAATTCTATGAGAAAAAATATTGACAACAAAACTGGTGGAAAAAAATCAATTTCTTGATCCTCTGTTGTAGTGGTTTTACAATCGTGGTCGCAAGATATGATTTATTCACAACAATTATTTTGTAATTGATCATTTTCCATACCAGAGTAGTTCGAAATAAATGGGATTTTTCTTATTCACAGCTCTCACGTGTGAAAATCAGAGCAGTTTATTCTATTTACACACACAAACAAATTAGAAGATCCACGTTTAAAACAGAAATGACAGATTTTTTCATACATTTATTGTAACTTGCAAAAAGAAAAATCTCTGCTGAGCATGAGAAGTTTTTTTGAAATATAATGGTTAATGACGTCACACAGCTGTAGGAAAATATAAGAAGATCCAAGTTTCTCAACATCTCAACATCTCATCACATTCACGTTGTATTGGCTTTCATGGCGCTTTTCAAAAGCCGTCACAGCTTGGCCATAACGCACTTCTTGTTCCTCTGAGTAGTATTCAAATCGGTCGATGGGATTTGTGTGTGACTACTGATATGAAGATTATAGGAGATTCGGAAGCCGACGGCTTTAAAGATATCAACCACCGTATTAATTAAACCTCGACAGTTGTCAGCTCTGGTGTTTTCCAGAAGATAATAAAAATATTTCATTAAAAACAATTAGCGATTCCAATGAAACTTTAACCCCAGAAAAATTCAGGACTGCCTTAATGCTTTTACCAAAACAGGAGGGAAAATGTTCATTAAAACCTGTCTGAATATATTACATTAGATGATTTCTCACTACAAAGGATTTTGGTTTACATATCTGGTCTTGTTGCATCAAAGACGCACCACAATGGATTGCCTCGATTACTACTTCCCGAGGTGTAGAACGCAATATGTAAAATTTGTATCTAAATAAAACAAACAGTTTCGCAAAGATTAGATGTAAAGGTTTATTTCGAAATCAATTGAGAATACCATTCAATTTATGTACTTAACACCATTTCCATATCGATTTTTTGTTGCACGACTCTTTTGGTATATTTTTGCCTCATCTAAGCCTTAAATAATAATATTCGCCATAATATGGAACCAAAAATGAAGATTTTAAATCAGAATTATTTCACGTTGAAAACAAAAGTGTTTCCCTATTTTCCTTTCGTCCGTTTCGACATGCAGCATAATCGTAAATATTTATTTAGGTAAGTCGAGAGCATTTCAAAATACTTTTTTTCTAATTATTCTTTTATTTATTTGGTTTTGCCGTTTTTCCTTGTGCCATGTTGACAACGTGATGATAATGATGTGATGGTGGTGGTTAGTAGTGATGATGTGATGATGTTGGTGATGTTTTGATGCTGAGGAGTTCTCCGCCACAATTAATTGACGTAATGACAACCTGCTGCCTCACAAATTGACTTTTCTTTTATTTACGTTTCAAATTTTAATACGCACAGTCATGGAATACTGAACAAAAACAATATTTACGAAGCAGACAATGATTTGAGCCGTTTCAGGCGTGCCCGTTCACTCTGCTAGTTCGAGAGCGATTTCGAGTTTTATTTATTAAATCAAACAAAAGTCGTATTAATACTTTAAAACATTTCCTTTAATCACATATTCGTATGTATAAGTGCAATTTTATTTTTAAACTGTTTCGCTGTATATTCTTTATTTCACTTTATAATTTTTTATTCCCTCAGATATACGAGTATAATTCCTTCTATTACAAATGAGTTACAGTTTAAGGGGGGACAAAAAATTAAAACTTTCATCATTTATTATTAACGCTTCACTACATTTCTAAACCACTAAATACGAGTGTAAGAGTAACAAAAAAAATAGAAACAAAAAACGTAGGAGCAAGAAAATAAATGTTGAAAAACATCTACGAACTATACGAGTATAACTTTTGTTCAGTATCACATCATCAGTTACTTCCACTACTATTCAGTTTTACAATATAAAACTTGGAAAAATATTTTTTCTTGCTTTATTTCAAATTTAATGCTGAGTTTTCATAATAAAATACATTGTAAGGAAAAATGTTAAATATATTTCAACATTGGAAAGTTGTTGGAAAAACATTTTCAAGAAACACACATGAACAAGTTCTGAATGGAAGAAACATTCTTCTATAAAATTAATAATCGTTTTAAAACCACATACTCGCGCACTCGAAGCATGAAAGACTTAACTCTTTGATTATACGTTCATCGAAAGATGTTGTAAGATTATGTACATTTTATACATAATTCTTCTATATAACTCGTAATTTTTAAAGACAAACCCATGGTCAGCCATTTGATACTGGAAAATATCAGCAATGAGATATTCATTTCTTTCAATTAAAGTCTTTCAGTCGATCAGAGCGTCCGTTACACATTCAAGAGCTTCGTTTACAGTTTCCAAATATACCATCGCTATGCTCTGCAGAACAAAACGCGTAGAAACAGGAGTAAGTATTGAAAACGCATGTCACTCGCAAGCACACCTTTCCATCCAAGATTGCAAAACAAAAATCTTGAATAAATTAATTTGAACTTTGAAATCAAACCCCGAAACTCAAAAATTTTTCGGGATGGAATAATTTTTCTTGCCATGAACGGACTTGTTACTATTTCAATTCCAATTTTTCCCCCTTTCTGAATAATCTAAATATGGAATCTATCAAGAGCAGAAAAATGCAATTAAAAATATGCGTCTATATGTAGGAGCTGTGGACTGAAGTAGTCCACACACTCTGATTACTACAAGAATCGAATTTTTCTGACCCATACTATTGTGTGATTGTGTTAGTTTTTGCTGGCTTGTTCCAATGACGAAGGCATATCATTAATCGCATATCATTAATTCTCGGCAGCGATTAACACGCTCCCAAAATTACCCCCCCTGCTTTCTAGTTCCGGCGCAATGCACTGCACATATGAAGGTCATCTTATGGGTGCTGACCCAAACAGCAGTAAGAAACAAAAAAAAATGTTCATGTCTTGTGTAAGATTTTAAAATTTAAATCAATCCATTTCCTGAAGGACTATAATTCTGCTGTCGCCCACTCACGTCAGTGCTTATTATATTACAAGTCTAATAAAAATTCACTCTTATTGTTATCTTGAGGGTACGTTCCCACTTGTCAAATATCTGCCCATAAAATCAAAACCACCTAATATTAATCAAAACCCAAGCAGTTCCAATAATACTGGGTTCTATGACAACGTATGACGCATCTGAATGAATATATTTTTAATTACTATTTAGTGGCTGCGCCTGTTTGGGCAATTGTTTGATAAGTGTGAACGTACCTTTGGCTTATTATATTAAAAAACTTTTTGCCGCTTAAAGAAAAAGGAATAACAGTCTCAAGTAATAAAAAAGAAAACTGAAACTCAATCACAAATGTAACAAATCGAATATAATACGTGTTCTTGGTGTTAACGCTCATATTGCTGACGTACATTCACAAATAAATCAATTTCGTATATTTTAATACACAAAAACGTATCTGTCTCCATTTATCTGCACAAACAACAGTTTTCGCATCATATTTCGTATCAAATGCAAGTAATTCCAAAATAATATTGATAAAAGAAACTAAATACGATTTAAAAGGACGCGAAATAGCGGGAGATATAATTTACAACGAATTGCATATGCGCTTTAAGTTCCTGGACCAGGACATCATATATTCTAAAGAAAAGTCTGCCCAAATGTCGAGAGAACTCAAAAATCGTATTAAACTTTTCTCACACAGTTTTCAAAGTCCGCTACACGTCTTTGACCAGGCTGGGTTGCATTAAATCTTGCCTTTCTTGTTTTGGGACATATTTTAAGGATTCGAGTAAAGGACGTTTTATTTTAAGATAAGACTAATTGTTGGTAATATTTGCTGTAATATTTGTGCCTTCTTTGCCGAAAGCTAAACGTACAGAAACATTTAGTTTTGATTAAAATCAAATTTTATCAACATCAGAGTGAAAGTGAATATATAATACCCGTATATAAGACTATTGGGGTGACAATATGACTATTCTCTTAATATATAATTCAATATTATCTGCATGTTTTTCATTCAAGCCCAAACAAAAAAGCAAACTGCATCAAGAATAAATTCGTAGACATACGCACACGTAAGTACGTACATAAATATGTGCACGTACGTATCTACGTTTACATGATAATTACATGCGTGAGAAAATTAGAACGCCTTGAAGTAGAGCAGAGGTTTTCTCAACTCAGCTTTTATTCATGTGAAACGGATAACTGAAAATACCGAATGCTGCGTATATATTCAAAAATTAACCCTCCAACTTTTCGATGAAATAGTAGTAACAGAAAATAAGTCCCACAAATGGAAGTATGAAAGATCAACTCAATCTTATACAACATGGAACACCTACAATTTGTTGTGAATTCAGCCGGAGCTTAAAGCGTTCAAAACACATAGACATTAAACTAAGAATTACAGTAGTATGTGTTATAGCCATCATATCTGATAAAGTGTTCTGAAATTTAAAAAAGAATATATTCTGGAGAATATTTCAATTCCTCCATTCATGTGTATCTATGAGTATGGCCATTTGTATGTGTGGTCATCCAAGTGTTTGTTTAGTTATTGAAATGTTTCTGTTGATAGAAAATTGAATTGTCACTGTTGTTGGTACGAATGTATCACTAATTTTTTCCTACCAATGCACAGAATGTGTTGCCCAAATGGACTTGCTTAAAAACTGTTTGTCATTTGTTGGTCACTGTTTTTTTTTCTCTCTCTCTCTCTCCCTCCCTCCCTCTCTCCCGTGATCTGTTTACATTAACAAGTGTAGTGTATGCCACAGCAAAGGGAAGCTCAATCAAACATGTTCTTCATGTCGACAAACCATTGTTATGTCAAGTTCGTGTACGTCTGTGTATGTGCATACATATCCGTACATTGTGTTTATATTAGCTTATTTAGTGTTTAATATTATTTCACCACATGATATGAAAACGTGTATACCTGCAACGAGCCACACACGTTGTGTTTGTATCCAAAGTAGATGCAGTTTCATCCCTTGAGTGTATTAAGGAGACTTTTGGCATCGTCTAGTATGTGACTATTAGTATTTTCAAAGCACTTTAGCTCACAGTGAAAAGCAATTGTTGAAATGTGAGTGGAATTTTTATACCACGTTTCAGTACGAAGATTAAAATCAATGAATTTGTTTTTTATTCGTTTCTCCTTCCTTAAATTTGTGATGTAAGTATACGATTTATATTTTACTACCGATGAATATGATTTATTTCAATGATTTTTGATTACAGCTTAGCTGGACAATTGACAGACAAAATTATGGATTTTGTCTGTTTTACTTTCTTTTACCATCTACTCCAATTACTTAAAAACCATTTAAGGTTTAAGAGATGGTACAAGATACATGTTTAAGGTTGACGTGAAAATTTGTTGGTGTTATTCCAAATGAAAGAATTTGACATTCAAATAATAAAGTTACCAATTTTTAAAAAAACTGAAATCAGGAGAGCCGTCATGAAAACTAAGTCGAGTAAAAATGCGATGTATCCCTGGTTCACGCGGAAAGACATCGTTCCTTCTTACCTCGATACCCAGTAGATATTCTAATACATTCTTTTAGTCTTACGTGTGATTGTTCGAAAGTAAGAATTTGTATTGCAGTACTGAACAATTAGTAACAAACAGCACTACACATGAGTACCGGCAACGAAAATGTAGTGGGTTCCGAAAACACCTGTTCTGTTGTGCCGAGTGAGTTTAGCAGTTAAAAGTAATGTTGACTTTCCCCATGAGCTTTGGAATATTTACCATATCCTTTTGAATTAATAACGACTTTCGAATAATGAGCCCCTTAGTGGCATCTATTGAACAAGAAAGTTTACTTTTGTATGGGCGTACGCGTTATTCAAGCTTCAACGCCACGCCACGTATACGAAGAAAATTTACTTGCTTTTGACAGTTGTGTATCAAAATTTAGATTAAACGTTGTAGGTTTTGTAATCTTTTTTACATCTAAATTTGTTGACTCAAATTCTGACGCAAAAACTGAAACAATAACTTTCTTTAAATGATTTTGCTTTTTATATTTGAAAAACTTAAGTGAAAGAAAACTTACACAAACACTTGTAATCTGTAAAAGCCACATATCGACAGATGACATTTGAGTGGTAAGAAGTTTTGGCTCTTTCTATTATACGCGAATGTGCATCCTTATTAGGGAGTTTCGATAAACACAATTACGAATTTTGATACAAAGACCTACCTGAAAGAGAACATAACAACTGCAAAAGAAAATCTGGGTAAATAAAAGAAAATTTTTTGTTACAGATTTTAAGTAGAAAGCAAACTGGGTTGAGGTGGTTTGATGATTGGGATACTTTGCAAAGTGACCAATAGAGGAGTTTTAGCTACTTCTTATTCGCATTTCTCTGGGGCTAACGCAGATCATCACGGAATCTTCACCCAACGTTTCTTAAAATAACTAAAGGTATTTTTTCAAACTTCCACTTGAATAAGTGAGAAGTCTAAGCCGAATATCAAAGTCATAACAAGAACTCACTGATCACTTTTCCTGTTTTATTTACTGACGTTTTTATTGCATCACTTTGAATTCTTAGCAAAATTTTGGGAAAAGAGAATCAGCACGAGAAATATATTATATATTTATATATAAAATATATTTCTCAGAAGAATTTTAACTTGTGCTTGCAGGTACAAGAGCTAACAGAAATTTTGTTGTTAATTTAAAGAAGCTCTTTAACCCTGTTTTTCTTATATTTTGACAAAATTTCCAAACTGTTCATAAAAGTTTCTCCGATGTTTGAAGCCCGATTTCATCTGTTTTATATGGGTTTTCTCAGTACTGCCTTGACATTTGGTGTCGTCTGAGAACGGAACACTCAACAAATTCAACCATTCCGGTTTGGAACACTCTTCTTAATTTTGGTTCATACTTCTGTGTATCTTTGATTGGGAATGTGTGTGTAGGTGCGTATGTGCAAAAGTTTTTTAATTGCTGGTAGGAAAGATTTATGTTGCAGAAGAATGTCACAGAAAATAAAACGATTTTTTAACAGATATGTCAAAGAGATAAACACCAAAGTTTAAAACACACATTATAAACAGACACAGATACACGAATACATGAATGTACGCTTCGCACACGAATGCATTAATATACAGATGCATACACATGCCACATACAAATGTATGTTTGTAATACGTGTGTACGTATATATACATATATAAATATACATGAATTTAAGATAATATTAATACGTGAAATGTATATAAATACTTATATATATATATATATGTATATATATATATATATATATATATATATATATATATATATATACTGTGTGCTTATGTGTGTGTATGTATCTGTAAGTAATGACAGCCTAAGATGACATGGAATGAAACTAATAATACCCTCGTAGATACATTCGCATGAAGAAGAAGCAAACAAAAATAAAACTTTTATAGGACAGGTAATTTTGCAAACGTAAAACGCAAAATAAACTTTCAATTTAAAAATGCTGTGATCGTTTGAAATAAAATATATTTAAAGCATAAAAATCTACTTTTATAAGACATTTTAGTAAACAACAGGTTTTTATAAATTGATGAACAATTGATTACATATCATTTCTTGGGATCTTTTCTATTTCATTTTTTTTCAACAAGCATAGAAAATAATTGTATGTACTGCTTAACATGAAACCCTGATATCATCCTTCAATTCTTAGTCTTAGCACAACCCCCGTATGAACAAGTCTTGTGACTTTATGAAATGTGCTTTTTCATCAGCAGCTAATTTTGGCAAAAATAAAAGATTTCAGAGCTAAATAAATTCCATTTTTCCATTATACAGAAATCAATAAGACGTGTTACCATATTAAGCTGACCGAATCTGAAAAATTTTTCAGATTATTTTCATCAAATTTATTTACTTGCTTTCGTAAAAGTTGTTTGACATGGAGAGCTAAAAATGGGTTTTGTTCACGGCTGTCAGTTTCGGTCTGTTTTTGTCAGTTGATTTCAGTTTCTGCTGAACGAAGCAACCTCTAACATGCGTCTGTATTTGTGTATATCTACATTAAATGCAGTTGATAACATTATGCCCTACCGATCAAACTGACAGCTGCGTTTTGTATTTCTGTTCACGTATGTAGCGATAGAGACCCTACAGCAATTTTCCCTAAATACTGTCTCCAAACACATTCATTTCCTATTAATTCTTGCTGTCGTGTAGTAATTCGCGGCATATGTTGCGTATGTATGGTGTATAAAAATGAACTATTAAACAATATATCGCTCCCGATATACATGCATATAACTTTGTGCTTCACAACCACATACACACAAATACTTAAATATGTGTACCCGTATATAGAAGATGCCATAAACCACAAAACAACTACACTGTGGATTTACGCAATTACTAAATACGCGAAAATTATGTTTTCTAAAGACATATTTACTTCTAAACATTATGCCCGGACATACATACACACGTACATGTTGAATACCCATCCCTGCAATTGCTCGCGAATCATATGCTCTCCCAGTCAACACCACGCTTTCATCGCCGAGTTTTGCAACTGGAATTGCTAGTCTATTTCTCTCGGCTCAACTCAACAGCCGATTGCGCTGAATAACAATTGGACCCCAGTAACTGAGTTCAACGTAGGATGTTGGTACGATTCTCGAAATATGATTCCACGATATCATGAGTGGTTTTCCTATTGTATAATTGAAGATCGATTGTGAATGCATAAGCACGAATGTTATTCACTCGCATTGAGAAGAAGTAGTTTACAAAGTTATTGCGAATAGCAATCATGTTTCGAACAATTTGTAAGGTGTTCACTGGGATACGTGCACTTTGGGTCCGTACGTACAAGTTTAGTAAGACATTTATGTTATTGTTCCTTTGAATGGAGGAAAGCAAGACAGAGCGTTTTTGGAAAATGAACATTAAGTGAGATTTAAAATACAAGAAACTTAACAATAATAATATCAAAAGCAACGTTTTCCAATTGAATTACATTTTCAATCCTTCTGCCCCTCTTCTGTGGTATGAATTGAAATTATTAGGAAATCCCACAAATATAATTGCTATTTTTAATCTGTTAATATTTTTTAAAGAGCCGCACCGCATTCTTGCACATTTCTTATATTGAAATCACGTCAATTTACGATCCTGGCAATATTGACGGCAAATATTTATTATACCAGCTGGTTTTCTAAAACCACGCGATTCAAATCGACGTGATTTACAAAACGAGCCCATATTACAAGATTTAATTGCAATTTTCCTAGTCTTAACAAAAATCTAGTTTATCTCTAAGTTGTGATATGTTTCAGCATTAGATTTATATGAAAATGTTGCGTTCGAAAATGTTTGATCTGCATCTGAAGATTCAAGAGATGATTATTTGCTTCAACGATGTTATTGTTTTATATGGGGGAGTATTTATTTCGCAATATTTTATGTGAACTCTCCTCAATAGTTTCTCCAAAAACATTTCTTAATAAATTCCAAATAATTCACGAGTATTTTTAAGTGGACCATCCTTGTGATCACATGAACGAGTACGCAATGGTTTATAGATATTTATACATCTTTCCAATTGTTCATCGCATTGTTGAACGGATTTCTTTTACAATTATTTTCACAATTTATATGGAAGGATGTATGTATGTGTATGTATAATAATGTAACATTTAGGAAAACATACAATGTAACATGTGGACGCACACAGAATTTTGCTGTTTACGCCCAATTAATCTATGAAAAATTCGTTTATAATGCGACGCATTAATCACTAAACACAATGTGAAGAGAGCACAAAAATTGAGATGGCAGAAAAGAAAATTCTTCAAATTACAAAAAAGAAAAAATATCAATAACATATTTTGAGTCGGGAGGTTGGGGAAAAACAAAAGAATAGATTTCTAATAATTTGATTTTCATTTCTAAACACTTTTTCTGTGTAGCAGCAGAAGAAACATGATCACTTTCATCTTCCTTATATCAGAACAATTAAGCATTTTAGGTATTTTCAATATCCTATATAAAAAGTAATCAATTATTCCCTTTAGCTGCACTAAATGAAATTGTATTACGAACAACGTTGATAAATTATTGTTAAATCAAATAAAAGTCTTGCAAATAATAAATAATAAGAACACGCTCAATTGTACGAGGTCTACTTGAAACGTTTTACTTGTGATATTAAAATATGCCACTTTTGAAGGCATGCACTTACCCTATGAGTGATCTCGATCTTCATATGCAAACAATCCAACTAACTCATTAGTATCCATATTATGAGTATTAGTATCCGGTTATTTAGTAGGGCGTTGTGCTCTGGAACAAAAAAAATTTAGGGGAGGAATATTAGTTGTGTGGCAAATATATATATATTATATAAATATTGGAATCTATATATCAACAAAGTTTACCCTGATCAGCTTTATTTTGTATTTAATTTATTTATCAATCGGTTACAAATGAAACAATCGATGGTCACAAAAAAAAAATAAGAATCGACAGTTATTCAGCTCTAATGCAAAGTCTTCAAATAGTTGTAAGACATAATTGCGTCTCACTAAGATAAGCCCGTGTTTCAGCTAAACCAATGCAATAATTTGAAAAGAGTATCTTTCAAATTCCCCTATTTTATTTTTAATTATTATCACCATCAAGAGATGAGAATTCGTGCATCATGTATTCGTATATCTATTTCGTTTTCTTCGATAATTCTTAATTTCAAATATCCAGTGATTGCAGATATTGATACGGAACTAGTTTTATTAAATAAAAAATAGAGTTGTCTGTTTGTTAACAAAATTCAATGAAATCGTATAACTGTTGGCGAAAAGGAAAATCGCTTAACGTTGCTATCAGAATCTGTGAAAAATATTTCAAACAGAAAAACTAATATTTGAACTTTACTCTGTGGTCTCTGAAAAATATTTGTTTATAATAAAAAATACTCCTTGCGAAGTCATAAATTCATACACACGGGCATAAATGCAGAAATGATCGCATTTTCAATAACCGTATAACCAACATAAACATATACGAACATTCACTTAAATGTTGTAAAAGGATACACACATACGTGCCTGCAAACGTATTTAATATATATGTATGTATATATTATATATTTAGTATATAATGTATAGATATATGTATATTTGGTTCTCTTTCATTTTATGTATGAAGTGTTTGTTATTGTCTATGTCGTGCTCCATTTAACAAAGTGTGAGAACAAGTTTTATTTAATATTTTAACGCCTTATTGTTGTATTCGAATCAAGCAATTGATATTGCGGGGGGAAATATTAAAAAGGGTGTTTAGTTGCTCCTTCATTATTTTTATTTGTTTGTTTGTTTGCTTTGTTTTTGCTTTATTTTATATTTTCGCCGTTTGAACGAAATACGAGTAACCAAACAACCAGCATTGAACATACAATAGTTTGAAATTTGTTCGTACAACTTGTTCCTATTTTGATGAGTTTGTAGTTGCTATGAGTTCGTTAAAAGAATAAAACAAAACAGCAGAGCGCCAGCGGAGGATTCTATTTTCTTTTTTTATTTTTTTTTTTTGTACGAGTGGTTTTATATGCGTGTGTGCATGTGTGTATAACCTACACTGTAGATTGAACCTTAAATATATTGTTGTGTTGTTAATATGGTGTTGGTTAGTAGCTTGTTTTCGCTTAGTTAGTTTTAATATTTATGCCAAAACATTTATAGTAGTTTTTATTTGCCTGTGTGTGAGAATGTATGGTTGTGCCATAAAAGTGTTTTTTATAACTTGAACCCGTACACTTAAATTCACACACACACACTTGTGCACACATTATAGCCATTCATAAACACACATCCTTAAACATATGAATTTTAGACATCCATAACACTTAGATATGTTAAACACTTACGCATTAAGTTTTTGGCTTATTGTTGGTAAAATGTCTGTTATTGTTTTTTTAGTGCTTAAGAATAGTGTAAGCAAAAGCTGAGGGGGTTATTTTGTTAAAGGACAATATATTACGATATTGCTCTTGTTTACAAGGCAGCACCAGGATTTTATTGCACACCAATCGCAAGCTATGATATTAAAAACGTAATAAAAAAAACAATAATAATAAGGAATCAAATGTATAAATATGTACAGTGTGATGATTTTCGTAAAAAATAAAGCTACTACACGCTGTTCTATTGTTGTTGTGCTTGGACTTGTACATATGTAATTCCTTAGTTGTCATCCTTTTCGTTCAAACCTCGTATAAACTGCTGTAGACCGTTGAACGATATTGACAGTGGAACACTGGTGTATGTAGGTGCGTGTTAGACTTGATGGCTCGATTTATAACAATAACACAAACAAAAATTATTTCATACTTGTATCTGAAAACCTACATGCATTTACACACATGCGTACAGAAAATTTCGGCCTGAATGGTATAAGAAAACCACATGAGAGAGAGGGAGAGAGCTGAATGCAATCAATCAATAAATGTGAATATATAATTACCGAAAGTTTCGACTTTTGCTTTGACATTGTTCAGTCGGTCTGAGAACTATCTGATTGAAGAGCAAAGGAGACTGTACTATTCTGTATGAAATTTGTACTGTTTAGAAACATGACTCGATCGAGTTCGCAGCGAATGTGTGAAGGGGATTGCAGCAGGGTGCTTTTGGTTCATTAACCGATTCATCGACGAAACAATTTCACTATAATTTTTATGAGTATAATTATTTATTTCTTCTCATATAAAAAGTTATAAGCACCATTAAATACTTTGATACTCTAATTAGAGTTGAAGGTATAATTAAATTGTTATCTAATAAATAATGTGATGAAAGCCAATAATAAAAATACACCGGAAGAAAATGTTTAGTCATGAAATTTGCAGGGATAAGACGCAAAAACAATGTGACAACAAACTCGAATCATTTAATACTGTTGAACTCACTCGTAAAAGTCATAGGCGTAACCCAAAACTGGTAGGAAATTGAAGAGGAATCGACCTCATTGGAAATTAAAAGCAATTTGTCCTTCACACTTGTGTTGCTGCACAAGATGTTAATACTCCACTCTACAAACTCTAGACGAAGACACATAACAATTAAGTTCATATAATGAATATTGTCCAATCAGTTTCTCGAAATGAAGAAATTTAAATTGCAGTGGAGACAACACAACGTCAAAAGGTCCTCCTTTATTGCATTTGAGGTACCGAAGTACATCCCCGAAGCAATACAAATGCGAGTAATTTGGCACGATATCATTATATTTCTATTTATAAACAGATAAAACGGCACAAAAAAGATTTTATTCTTTCTCAAGAAACAGTTTTAAGCACGAAGGGTTTTGGGATGGGCCTGATGAACAACAACAAAGGAATTTAATATGTATTTCATGGACATAAATCCACAGCCATACACACACATTCTTACGATTGAAGTTGTATTTTTAACCTTTTTGTCCGTTTGATTTCACATTGTTACTGTTAATGTACTCATAGTCGGTCTGTGCTGCTACTTACTCGCTCACCCAGCAAGTCCTGGCTTTGTGCATACGGATGAATGAATTTTTTTTTTTTTTTTTTTTGGGTTCTGCTAAATACAGTGTTGCCGTTACTCTCGTATGAGTGCTGTGAACCACTTCTACTTGTGATATCAACAAATGTCTTACAAGTAAAACAACATTCTGTGTGACAACGGAATATTATGCGAATATAATCATACGGACTCTATCTGAACCTGAACTTAAACGCACTTAATTGCTTGTAACATAAGCAATAGTATAACATAGCGAAGAAGGAAATTGTTTTTTAAACTCCGACATGTGTTATTTGCATTTTAAATATATTCTGTATGCACTTAGACCGACTTTTGCAAGTGTTTTCTCTAAATTTTTGAGAGTTTTTTAATATTTCAAATTATGAAACTTGGCTTGTGTATGACATTCAACGTTAAAGCTATATTTTCGAAAATTCGAAAGTTGAATGGATATATTTTGTTTGATTAGAAATGTTGCAGTCGTGTGAATGTAAATATTTAGATCCTTTCCGTAGATTTAGCGTAAGACCGATTCGCGACGTACTATTACCGGGACAGTTGACAGAAGTTGTCATCATGCTGGCTACGTAGTCAAGAGTCCCATGAGACGGAATTGTGTGAATTGTTGTGGGCCTGCTTCAATGACGAAGACATCTGACTGTCTTCTCGTCACGATTTCCTCCTTTTCATATTCCTGGCATATTTCATCCTGAGCGCACCATGAAATAGATTTTTCAGTAAAAGTATTTTGAGTTGCTGCAATGGCAACACGGCCAATGGGTGTTCCAGTGTATGCCTGATGACTGTAACGTCTGTTTATTTTGTGTTTTTCTTTATAGAAATACATATTTTTCCGTTTATGGATTTGTTATGTTGGTTCATGGGTATTTTATTTTACTATTCAATGCTTTTTTCTTTGTGCCATGGAAATCACTCGTACATACTTCTTCCTACATTGATTTTGTGTTCAAGTACATTTGATTTTTGTCAATGGCTGAGTGCAAAAGATGGCCAAGCCGATGGGAAAGTATTTCTGGTGTATGGATAAGCAAGTGTATTGGTATGATGGGTTTTATTAGATTTTTCTTATAATTTGGCGTAATGTGTGATTATTAAATGTGTGTGAATGTGTGTGAATGTGTGTAGTTATCTTTGGTTGACTGTTATTCCCGTACATACTCGTAGGTATTGAGCTTTAGCTGCAGAAGTAAACAAATCAAAAATCATTTATGACAGCAGCAAGAGAGAATAAAAGGAAAAACAGAAAATCATATAAAAATCAAATAAAAATTTAATCGCTTGGAAAATTTGTTGGATTTTTTAAGAATGCTGGCAATAACAAATATTTGATTATTTATATTTACATGTTATATTATTGTATATCTTTCTCATTTCTTTTCAGAATACACTGAACCAAAACGCATTTTTAAAATAAGACACTCGTATTTCTTTTCGTTATCACAAAAGGCTCCTTTTTTAATAAAATGCGTTTAAAATACAAATTTTGCTCATGATAAAAATAATTACTTCTTTATTCTAAAGATGAAATCGAACAACGTTTTATTATTCTAATAAAAATTACAGTTTTTGAAGTTGTATTAAAAAGGAAAAGCATTTTTAAATCAAAAATGTAAAATTTTAAGATCACAGTGTGAGTTTTCGGTTTAAAAATAAAAGTTTTCAATCCTAATAAACAAGAATTATTTTTTTACATCAAGGAAATGAGATTTTAAATGCCAAAAAATTGTTTTAACAAACTTGTTGATGTAATTTGTACAAAAATACTTTGTAAAAAAGAAGGTAGAATAGTGAATATAATTGTTGTCCCGAAATTTTTTCGCAAGTAATTATATGATTCGAATTTCATGGAACCGCAGCTCGCCTTACATATACATACATACACACATACTCGTACATGTCCACATGCTTTTATTTATTGCTCTCTTTTCCCTGCTCTAAAACGGTTTAAACTGATTTCGAAATTAATATTGTGGAAAATATTAATTTCGATATCATTTGCAGATATCATTTTGTGTGAAAAGGCTTTGGCCACGTGGGATATGTTTGCGTACACACATTTGGATCTACGTGTGTTTGTGTGGGTTCACAGTATGCTTGCATTTTCTCATCTATTCTGGGTAAATATTATGAAAACTATTGTCATATAAGTTTTAATTGGTTTCATTATGGTTTTATATGACAAAATATGAAGTCTTAGAATACATAACTTTAGGCTTAAAATATGACATAATGTCTTCCACGAAGAACGTCAAATAAAATGAAACAAAAATGTTTAGCAATTATATCTATTTGCACTTGAATGTATGTTCCGAAACACTTACATATAAAGAGTACTTGTTATATTGGCTTTTAGTTATTACAAAAATTGCTTTTTCGTTGTGTTATTTAAGTTTGAATGTTATTAAATCTGCTTGAGAACATACAGTAGTATTTTCAATCCATAATTATTTTATATATGCAGATGCGTTTTCGATGTTTTTTTCAATATTTCAGATTGCGAAGTCTTCAGTAGTAGATGACTATAGCAGCTTTGAAGATTTTAAATCGCATAAGTTAGTCGCACAGGGCGTTTAATTTGTAGTTTCCAAGTGATTAATATTCTGTTAAAATCATTGAAATTCTTGTCCAGCTTTAACCGCCATATATTAAAAGACAACACGGAATCTCTATTATCTTCATTAAAAATCAAATTATAGGAAACGGCACTCATGGATTTCAAATTCAGCAAATAACTTTCATAAGAAATAGTTTTCGATAATATCAGATAAATGCGGTACAACAGTTTTTGGTATTCGAACTGAAACATTCAGTTCCTGAATTGTATTTTCCAAACGACTGGACGATATACTCATAACTAATTTGGATACTGATAAATAAAACTCAGATCGGCTAAAAATACACGTCTTTTTTGGATAACGAAAGCACTTTGCTCGTACGTACGGTACAAACTTCAATGAACATTCGTATAGTCAACAACCCCTAACAACACGTTGTCTAGCCTTGCTATCCCGTTCTTCATCTTTTCTCTGTAATGAAGTCCACCCGTTAGTAACACCGATGTTCGCGATGTTCAGTCTTAATGCCAAAGTAACTCAAAAACATACTTTAGACATTATTTATATTAATATGCCCGATTCCATGTAAATTTATTGTTGAAAAATATGCTAAATATTCAAGACAATTTTGTAGATAAAACATTTAAAGCTAGAAACTTGATTGCACTGCCATTTCAAATACCAAATAAAATTTAACTTTTACATGTACATTCCATCGAAATTAATTGTGCCGCTACATAAAGTAAAAACCGCGCGAGCTAACAAAAAAAATTATAAAAAATATGTTACCTTGATGAAAGTCACTTTATTCTGTTTCAAAGTTCTCCCATCAACGCGATTTTATGCTCTTATTTTTCAAGTTTTCGTTCAGATAAAGGCCAAAATGAAATTGGCGAATTTCTTTGACCTGTATTGGATTCAATTGAAATTCATAATTCAGATTTTGATATATATATATACATATTTGTCAGAAACCTTTATCATTAGCGTATTGTATATTGAGGGAAACAAGTCTTTTGAAACATTTCAGTAAATTGGAAATCACTTGAAAACCTTTTGTTTTTCAACTGGTAAAACACACACGTTTGCTTCAAATAATTTCTTCATTGTCAACTGTTTATGTTGCTAAACACACTGAGAACTCATATTTTCTAGTTTCCTACATATTGTTTGATAAGTATGACTTGTTTCTTGTGTTCCTGCTCGATAATTAAATGTTTTGGTAAATTCATTGTATTCATTTCTCAAGCAACATAATTGCAGCAGTTAAGATTCCAATGGCTAGTGTCCGGTTGATATTTGGTAAACAAAGAATTGGAAAAAAGAACCTACCCGGAAAATAGTGTGGTAATTCATTAGTCCGGTATTATTTTCTTAGCAAAGAAGAAAAGGAAAAATGCAGTTGAAGGTTTCAAAACAACCAAGTAAGGAGGAAATATACTACGGATCCAAAGTTGTTTGTCAAGGCAGCTATTGTTCGCCTTGTCCCAACTCCTATTTGACTTTGATGTTGCATAAAAGATAAAGTTCAAGTAAATGCATTCTAGCGAGTGTCGCCAACACGACGGTTCCGTTTATTTTCGATATTTGTAATCCGAAAAGTTTTATTTTTGTCGACAATCAGCATTCTTATATGTATGGATGTGGATATCAAGCATAGAAGGCAATAGTTATTGAAAATACCGGCTAAATTCACTTGTACTTATCTGCTATAAATTTCAGCATTTGCCCAACTCTTATATACATGTTTTTGGAACATGTTTTGCACGCAGAAGTCAAAGTAACAAAATTCAACAAGAGCAACGAATTTTAAGGAGAGAGTCCTACATGTTGAACGAGAGGTCGTCGACTAATATACTTCTAGACCTCAAGTAAATCGTAAATTGTAATTAATCGAGATATATTCCTTGAAAGCGATTGTGTACATACATAAATATTCCTATCTACACATGTATGTGTGCATGTGTATGTTGTGCGCTTTAAAAACACATCTACCTGATTTAAACAAAACAAAACAAAACGGAAAATCTTTTTTAAATACTGGGATACAAGTATAATAACAACTCACAATTTCTAAAACACTCTTTCGTGGGCTTTATTAAAGATGTTATTCTTCTTATTAAACTCAACTTGAGAATCAAAACAAAAACTTGAAAGAGTCCTATTAATTGCATTAACAGGATATTTCCTGTTGAATTATCTATTCCGTGTTGTACGACACAAGTCACAGGGCTTCATATTGTGTGCAAAACAAACATAAAAAAATTTCTTTTAAGAAAAATAATTGCTACAAGTTAATGCATAGTTCACGCTAAAAAAATTATATTTTGTTAAATAAATTTCTGTAAAATAGCCTCAACAATTTTCATATTGTTGTCGACTTACCACACTCTCACTTGAAGTAGTGCCAGAAGTAATGCGCAGAGAAAGCTCTACTGGCTTCAATACACACCACTAAATCTCTTTGCATCTTCGTGATTGTTTGTGGTCTAATTTTTATTAAATGCTCTCTTTGCTCGGGCTTGGAAAGGGGTGTTCAGTGTTGTCTCTAGGAAATTTTCTAAATAAAAATAAATAAAACAATCACATACACATTCTCATGCTGGAAATTACTTTTTATCTCTTTGGGCCATTTCGTTACTAAAGCTGTACTCGTGTGCAGACATCAGTGTTGCTAAACAAAAGCAAGTAAACAAGATATACGAGTGCATATATAAAAAGAGGGCTAGACGAGAATAAAATCATGTCGCTATATTTGCGGATATAAAAACAAAATCAAAAATAATTATATTTCGTAAGTAACAATTTGAAATTAACTAAACATGTATCAAACAGAATGAAACGAAATCTTATATCAGCCCAAGGAGTCCTGTTAGTGTGTGTTATTGAGTGAAGTAGTTAACAAGCAGACTACGAAATCACAGGTTGTAGGTTCAATCCCGAGTTTAACATGAATACGGCATTGAAATCTTCTGATCTGCTGAATTAATTGTGTTAATGGTTGTGCTAATTTATATTGGTCTGGTCGGTCTGGCTGAAATTATGGCATTTCGCCCTTTCGTTAGGTGGCAGTATCAGTAGAACAAAAAGAAGATGCGAAGATGTGTCATCCAATCGTGAAGTGTGTGATCGCGTAGCTAAGGCAACCTAGATCAAGTAGAATTTCAAACCAAATAGAATAGTGCGATTTTTTTTAATAAAAAGAAGTCTAACTGCAGAATGGCTGCCTAAAACCAGACCGAGCGACCGCAAGGGTAAATAAAACAAACTGCATACTTTTCAAACTTCATTATACGAGTTTGAAATTACAAAGTCTCTATGAAATCATCTCCTCCATAGAGCTTCGAATAAGATAACTATTCTTTTTCATTTCTCTTGTAAAACAGATGCAGCAGTTTATTTCGTACACATTTTCAATTGTTTGTGCTTCCAGCAGGATCTAGTTAAGTTTTGTTAATCGAAAAGTAATAAATTGTGCAAAAGCACTGTAAATGTCCGCTGTATAAAGCGCGTATGCAACGTCTTTATGCATGTATAAAAAGCACTACGAAGCATCCGAAAAGCTACGAAATGGCATCACTGGAATGGATGCTGTGATGATGCTTTTCGCTAAACAGAAGTAATTTTATAGCACCGTGATGTGTTTTGAGATATACGAACGGCATGAATGCCTGCCTGCAACATAAAAATTGTTTAGTGAGAGTTTGTGATCCCGCGGGTACGGTCGAATTAAACGGGATACTTTCGGTTGTGGCATCAAAGCAGTATATTAATATTCTTAAGTACTACAAATGCTTTTCTTTCCATTAAAATTTACAACGACAACAAAAAATTACTTACTAAATCAATGCCGTGAGTGAAAATAATTTAAAAATATTGTGTTTCTTTGAGAATGCAAAGCAAATAAGAATTGAATTTCATGTGAATCTAAATCTGAATACATCAAAGTATTATACAGCAACAACATATTTATGAGATAAATCAACATTAAATATAATAAAACAACGACATGAAAATTAAATATATATATTGGATAAACACAAATACCTAAAAATAATATAATAATGCGCGAATATCTCTGTACTAACTAATGGATCACAATTATTACACTGTCAATATATATATATGTGTATATATATATATATATATATATATATATATATATATACCAAACATGCCATAATTTACAAATGTATGCGTGTGTACACGAATTTACGTTTGTGTACTTGTTCATATGGATGCATAAATAATTGCAAAGTCGAAACATTGACAATTTGGGATCCTTTTCCTTCTAAATGTATGCACACATTTGTATGTGTGATTCATGACTGCTGCAACCATATCACTAATTGCAAGTCAGGTTCGGCTTAATTTGTTCAGTAAATCGAATTCAATTAAAAATAAATAATCTGATGCCACAATTTTTCACATCGATATAGATTTTGGATCATTAAAGAAATGCTGAGCAGCTGATTTCGTTTTATTTCTAAATAATTAGATTTGATAGGGAGTCACTGAACTAATTGATTGGCTAAATAATATTTTATGCAATTAAAAAGACAAGCGCCTCGTCATACATTACACTGAAACAATAAGAGATGTTACTCACGAATGACTTGAAAACAAATATTGAAGAAAATTTAAACTATTTGATGTTGACGATATATTCGACTCCGTTTTAACCACTGTTGCACCCTAACACAACTTTGCTAAATGGGAGTTTTAGAGTTATTTTTAACTTCAAGATCAAATATGTACGTAGCGTCTCTGTAAAACACTTAAAGAAAAATAAACATCTCATTTATCATTTGATAACAATAAATGGATTCTGGAAAACAATTTGCTCTATTTGAATAATGTTATTTATATCATATAGAATAAAATAAACATAAAACCAAAATATGAAAACAACTATGCAACTCCAAAGCGTCACTTGAAGTACTTCAACTTTTGAATAACAGTTTACACGAGCAAGCATTTATGAAAAATAAGGAATATATAATGAAAGTTTCAATGTTGTTCGAGATTTGAATTGCAAACAAATAAACTGCCTCACCGTCCCATTCAAAACTATTTTTTAGAACATTTTGTTGGAAGGCAAAAGTTATAAAAACGAATGATGAGCAGCATGATACCATTATCCAAACTGATATCTCCCACTCAATCGCTTGCTCTTGACAATAATGACGATAAAAAGCCAGTTATTGTAGTAGGAACATCAGTCAGTATCGATATATCATTAATACTTGAATAACGTGTTACAAACTTGTCTTGGAACAATATGTCAGTTAATTGTTTATTTCTGTATTTTATTTCCTTAATTTTTTCAATAGTCTCCCTTGTCATTGCCATAGAAATATAAGAGGCAACAACCGCAAACGACAGGAGTAGATTTCCTGAAAATATCCAAATTGTGAAACAGTCAAATAAAAACAAATTAAACACTTTTACCAATCAAAAGCACGAGTGTTTCAATCAATTGCATTAAGATGACTGCGCACAACATATAAGAACACTGAAAACATTTCCAATATAACAATATATCTTATGCAAAACTTGCAGACCTGATTTGAAAATTAAGCATGACTTGCAGTTATCAAGTATTTTTCTTTTTCGTCACAAACTAGCACAAGCAGTCGAAGATAATTAAAAAAAATTCGTGCTATACGGCAGTTAATATATTAACATATTAGACCTGTAATATAAAACACTCACGCCCAATCATTGTTTACCACACGAAATTAATGACATTAACAATAAGTTATTTTACCATTCAAATCATTTGTTGTAATTAGAAACTAGAATAATTAGAAACTGAGTGTGGCTGTTGCAACACTGTTTTCGCTATATATTCTTCAAAAAACAATGACTCATTTTCCGCTGCTGAAAAATTTTTAAATTTTGAGTTGATTGTCTTCAAAGAAACAAGAGCCACATCCGAAGGGTTTCTTCACAATTTACTTGTGTGTTGTACAGTTATTAAAAAGCACCATCAAATTGATCAAACTGTCGCAACTATCTAAACTGAATCGTTTTTGGAATGATTTGTTTCCCAAAAAATCATACCAGTAAAATTTCAACAATGCTCTGACGTACCAAATCTATGACAACCAGCATCGTAAATACAAAATTACGACTTTTACAACATTTGAGTGCCACCACAATTCCTCAAACACAAAAATATTACGTTACTCAACTAAGACTGTGTCCAAAGTAAAGGCCGAGACACATAGAATCCGTCATACGTTATGCGTCGACTTTTTCAACTGAGATTAACGCAATGACGGATAAGGTTGGCACAATGATTACTCAATCAAGAACAAATTTTCAATGGAGTTAGACGATGTTTAGGAGCTTATTTTAATTGTTATTTTTTCTTTACAAAGCGCGAACGTGTATTGAAAACATAGAGAGAAATTGTCAAAGTACTCAACGTACGTCAAAAGTTGCCCAAGTTTGTGCTTTGCGTTGACGGAGAAGTATTGTATGTGGTCAAACTCATAAGAAAACGTGTATTTTAACTTGGCTGTCAGTTGAAAAAGGCGACGGATAACGTATGACGGATTCTACGTGTCTCGGCCTCAATCCTCTAAAACTATTTATATATAATTTTGTAAGAGTGTGTGCGTGTTACGCTCAACAGCATTGTAGCCTAATTTGTTTATTTTATACAATCCTATTTTTCTCCACGAAACAGGATATTAAAAGATGTCTGATTTCTCACTAAAATCATCTTTCTCGTATCACGTATTATCAGAATGAGCTCCTGCAATACTGTATTTACACTTTTGATAATTTAAATAAATATCACTAGATCGGGCGAACTGGTCCCTTCTTCACTTATCATATATATTCATGTTCAAGCAAAATCACTTGAAGTTTCCATTCGCCCTGAAAACTATGAAACTTGTGCGTCGTGCGCTTTTAACTTCATTCCTTTTTCTCGTGGTTTCTGCTAATGGCCATACTATTGTTCTTGTTGACCAATCCAGGCAATATTCATTGGTTCATATAATAAATATAATCAAAAAAGCAACTATTAACTTATATGCAAGTACATCATGCTGCCAAAAGCCTGTGTCAATTTGAAGACATACACACTCTTGTTCTGTTAGCATGTGTCAAGTATATCGACAAAGTCAAAGGCAACATCTTTAAAATGCAACATTATGAAATAAATGAAAATATGTAAACGGATATAAATATAATTTTTCATTACACAAATACACATGCATTTACATATGCAGTATGTGGGCGTGCTATTATTTTCATGTACACTACGGTGCCAATGCAAACAGTATCTGTACGACTACGCACTTCTTTGAAAATGATTTGCAGACTGAATGGAAATTACAATCAAACTCACTCCAGTGCTTCTGCAAGTGTATCCAAACGAACACTCTACGACACATCTGCCCCACTTAATTTGGGTTCCAATCAAATCTGCCATTTGTGGAAAGTTCACCGATCACACAATGATTGCAACCATTAAATTTTATGTTAATCCATGATTTGAACTGTGTGACGAACACACAACATTGTTGTGTATTTTTAAATGAGAAGAACGTTTTTCGGCTCGCAAGATATAATGAATTTGAAAAGTATTTTCTATACTCGTATAACATTTGCAATTTTAGGTCTGTCCCCACTGAAACTGTTTCAATTATTGTATTTTACTTGCGTATTACATTTTTCCATATTTGGTTGCTCATTCACTTGCTAATCTATTCTATGAACTGTTTGATGCAAAATAAAAATAAAGCATAGAAAAACTTAATCTGCGTTCATGCCCGTACAATTGAAGAGTTTCCATTGAAAACCATTATGAGTCGTTTGAAGAGAGGCGTAGGAGAAGTGATAATCATATTAATTTAAATTTTTCCCGCCACATAATGTTGATAGTTCGTTTTTGTTTTCTGATTTTTGATGTATTGCGTTTATATTTAGTCTTATTTTCTGTCGGTGCTCGAAGGTAGTTTCACTTAAGGCTTGTAGAAATTTTTTCAATTGGATGACGTTGGCATTTGTAGGGTCATTATGATATCTAATTGACTCTTCAATAAATATTTTTGGGAATTGTTGTTTTTAAAAGTCCTTAATTTTAATTATGTTTTCCCCAAAATCTTAATAAAAACTCAAAATATTTAAGTTTCGTTTTCCTATTATTGAATTTTTTGCATTTTAATGAAATCATTGTTTAAAATATTTTTAAAGTAAATCTGAAATTAAAAAATTCCGAAAACTACTTGTAGATAGAATAAAGCGGAGTCTAGTATATTTCTAAAGTAATTTTATGTCATTAGAACAATTTTATGATCAAACAGGACCTTTTGTTAATTTTATTTCCAATAAAATTTAACATTTTAAATTTTGTATGGTCATTATTTATCTCTTCTCTTCACTGCATACATAACAAATATACTTTGCTACGCAGCGCAAATGATAGAAGCAAAAATATTATGTTTAGATAGCCTTTTAGTACATTTCTCCTCGTACTTTGATAGTTTTTGTAATACATACGAATTTCAATCTAGTCATCATTTCGCATAATCAACAGAGAAACGCTATCACTTATTTTCAACAAGCAGATACATACACACATATTCTGATTCATTTTTGCGTTATGAAAAAGTATAGCTTCGCTTACAATAACTAGAATAATATTACATTCTATTCCATTCGAGAGCAAGCAAGTTTGAATACAAGCAATTTCTAACACCAAATCGTTTTTATTCGAATAACTTCACTTTTTTCGAAACGGAAATTGTCAACAAACAACGTAGTATTCGGTGCGAAAAGTGTTTTGGAATGCAAAAATGCAAAGAATGCAAAAGAAATTTATTAGAATAAGTTATTGAAGGTGTCATGGCTAAAAGAAATGTAAAATGAAATTGATTCATTTTGTAGTTAATAAATGTTCATTGTACAAATACAACACATTCGGCCGTATTTTAAAAGACACATTTCTAAAAAAGTGAAATTAATGGATAAATTACCGTGCATACTCGTATGTGTGTATCAATGAGCATCAAAGTGTACAACAAATACAAGAGACTGTATCTGAACAATTTTCTTTTGTGCCAGTGAAATAGTCTAAAGCAGCACATATTGCAGATGGAATTAGTTTACTCAATGAAATTGAAAGCGCCCACAAAATATGAAAGCAGAAAACAAAAATATCTACAAAATAAAAGAACTTGTTACACCGCAAACTAAAATTACTTCCAACAAACGTCTGAATAAAAATAAAGCAAAATAAAATAGCCACGTTAGTAAAACCAATCCATAGTTAACATTCGGAATGCATGTTTCACATATTCACTGTAGAAACTCCTGATGCACAGAAATCCCCATGACTATTTAAGTGTCTTCTGTTGCAGTCATCGTCCACCATCGTATTACAATAAAATCATGTGTCATTAAATAAATTTGTGTACATTTTCTGTGCCCCCACAAACTCCCATTTACATAAAGTATACAAGAAGCTTTACAAAAACTTACACACCAGCTCAACTCAACTCAACTCAACTCGACTCGACTCGACTTGTCTACATTCGAATCTTTTCTTAATCGCTGATCTGCATTACTGACACCTCCTCAACTATGGATATATCTTCGCGTCCACAAATTTTTTGCTCATTCGTATTATATTGGCTCCTCTTGCTGATTATATGTTGTGCAACACATACAACATCCACTCGTGCTCGAGTGATACCCACAGCAATGACACGTAACATCGAGGAAGAAAACGGTAAGTTATTGTTTTATTAAAAATGTTAAAGCAAATAGAAATAAAAATAGAAATAAACTGATAGAACTTGAGCATAATTCGGTTTGAGGTACGTAATTGGGATCTTAATTAGGTTATCGTGTGAAACTATAGGATATTAACTCATCCGTTCAAAATGAAATCAAAATATTCGAAACTAGTTCTGCCCTGTTTTTAAATCGAGCTGTCATCAGATCTCTACGTCTTAAGGTTCTAGGGAACTTCCCTGAACAATTCTTAGTGTGTGTGTGTCGTGTGCTCGTGTATATTTGTAAGTATGTGACCCACTGATAACTTTTGAACGACTTAACCGAATCGTACCAAGCTGGCGGCGTTCCAAAGGATTCTTCCAAACTTCAACTACCTACGAACATGAACCGATTCAAGGTGATATATATCAAGAAGTTCAAGAAAAACATTTTTTTAATATACATATAATTGTTTTCGTTCCTTCATTAGTGACATTTAATCATACGTTCTAATGTCCGAGTTTCATTTATGTGCACAGAACAATACTTATATGTTATGTACGTTTAGGCGTGTAAAGGACCGATCTCCTCGGAATCCGGCAGCTGTCTTGTTCAGGCCTCAAATTCAAATAGGGAGATTTCGTTTTATACACATAAAATATTTCTTAAAACTCCTTTATCTCTGCATACAAAAAGCCAAATCTTGGATATATAACAGGTATAATCTTGACGGTGCGAAAAATTAATGTTCAGCTTCCCCAATCTCGTTGTTGGCGACGCTGCTGGGTTAACAGTATCCACTGTACAAAAATAAGTGTATGTATTACAAATGTTTTTTTTTATTTTGGTGACTCAATTTAAAGCACACGTTAGCGCTCCATTAAAATTATGATAAATTTAAATTTTAAAGTACACAAAAAATAGAATCGTCCAATAAAGTCAATTGATTCTAATATTCTAATATTTAAACAGAACAAACTAAAACACGATAATCTCACCCAAACTATATACACACATACTTATGCACATGTGTAAGACACGATATTGTGAAAAAATCTTTATTGCAAAAGTTTATTTTTCCAACTTTTAATATGAAGAAACGAAAACCAATGCCGAGGAAACAATAATGAGCAGGCAACAAATGTATTTTATGATTTCCAGAAAGAAGTTTCCACAATGTTAAAAAAAAAATTAATAAAACTTTTTGGAAGCAAAACAAACGAAAGGATGGAAAAAAGCATGATGACACTGAATGATTAGATCAAATTAGCTGATGTACGAGTATGTACAGAAACAGAATGTTTTATTCAATATTCATGTGACCAATTTAAAAACTAAACAAGGACGAACATATCCTTCATTCCACAAAAGCGATTGAAACCGATTACATATATATATATATATATATATATATATATATATATTCATATGTACAATAGTTGATAGAGTTAGTTTAGATCATTAGATCGTTAGATCGTCTGATATGGCATTTAATTTCAATCATCCCGTGAAGAATGTACTACTACAAATAATAAAATCCCAAGATATTGTTTGAACGATTTATGAATTATTAATATTGACGTTGATGATTTTTGTACTGAAACTCTTAAAAGAGTTTTTTTATTATGCAGACGTGTGTTTATACCGAAATACATCGGCCTTCTTTCCACATAAAGCGGGGAACTTCACAAAGTTTCCCCTAAAAGCTGTTTCGACTTATTTTACCCAAACCACTAAAACTCCTTATCACAATTCTTATTTGTTTTGATATTTAACAGACGTAATATATCTTCAAAAGTAAAGATATTATACCGATGAGATATATACTAACAATATAAACAAATAAGCACTTATTATATAAAGGAATTCACATAACAAAAACATATAGCCAAACACATACATATATACAGAAGTTCAGTCGATTTAATGATACCAGTCAATAAATATAGACTCATATATTTGATGATATATGATAAGAAGACAAAATGATATCCAAGCATATTAGAAATACTTGCATGGCTTTTAGTTATTATTTTATTTTATTTTATTTTATTTTATTTCTTTAGTTTTTTAAATTTCTTTCTTATACATATATTTTTCTTTTCGTTTCAGTTAAATATCTTTTAGAAGGTAAAGTTTTGTAACTTTTATCAATAGTTTAAATCATATACATTTATTTATTTATTTATTTATTTGTTTATTTTTGTATATATAGATGAGAAATCATATAAGATTAACTTGCAAAAGTTATCAGGCAAATATAAGCAAAAGTAAACCTGAAACCTTAATATTGTCATATGCTACCAGTGTATGGAGTTTTCGTAACACTTTTTATTTATCTTATACCGACATTCTTGTTATTTAAACTTTTCTAGGACCTGATGTTGTATAAAAACAGATGAAAAATTCTTGAAAACATGCAAATAATATTGAAACAACCATTTAGTAGCGCACTTAAAACAAAACTATTAAACAAAAACACTTCAAAGATGTCCTCTTATCAAATGTGGAGAAGTTGATACATTTTGTATATTTTACAACATAAATATTTCTGAAATACCTTAACCTTTTTTATCTAAATCTACGTTTTTCTTCTAACAACCCTTGTCTGTTGCGCAGTCATATTTTGTAGGTTTTATTTCCAGTATTTATCTTTAAGTTCTTGTATTTCTGTTGGTTTACTTTTTTCATTTAAATGCTTTTATTATTATTTTTTATTATTATTTTTTTTTTTTTTTTTTTGTTCCATCTTTATGTTCTGAGTCCATAAATATGTTGTTTTACTGTTTCATGGCACATGTTTGCGTTGAATTTTAAGGGCTTTTTACTGTCCTTCAATCGTTCACAATGGGTGATGAGGGTAGACAAAGCACCGTCATTCGATTTAAAACTCCCCCATGTATAAAATTGCAATAAAATTAGTAAACGAGTGTACAGAAATGAATACATTTTTAGTGCAATATAATTCAACTCACACGCACGGCCTTCAATAACAGTTAATCAAAGACACGTTATTTATTTGTATTTATAAAATTATCACTATCAATAAAACGATACGATTTATTTTACTTTTAAGTTACGTTTAAATATGTATGGCTGCACGCGATTTTTCTTATTGATTCTGTTAAAAATATTAACAATATAACGAGCCTTTAGTCACTGATTCCCAAGACTACTAGACAGTGTCATAAAATTTAACACTATTGGAAACTGTTCAAAACAAACAAAATTTGAAACTCCTCAAGGAACTTTAATTTGTAAGTACACTTGTGCATGTTTCTCCCTTCATTACCACAAAAAAATATATCCTCATGTTGGTTTACCAGGGGCAAATCATTGTTCTTGATTTTATGTGTTTCATAAGATCAAAATCACAAATATTTCGGATATGGGTTTCTGCATTTCAACAATTTTTTAATAACTTTGGCACGTTCAGAATATCTGCTTGGAAGGAAAAGAGTACAATGTCTATTGACAAAATCAAGAAAATAAAAAAAAAACGATTGACGATATAAAAAAATTTAAAAGAAATTTTATACACAATATTTTTTGAGAATACTTCTGAAGTGCCCTGTTCCTCTCAGCTCTCCACACGTTATGCAAAAGTCCCAGATCCGACTACTTACAAGAAATTTGTAAGTTTAAGATTTATAGAACTTAATTTACTATGAGCTATTTCTAGATAGTTTTGGTTCAGTGGGATACGTATTAGAAAATTCAGGTAAGACCGCGAATTTATATAGGAATGTACGGATGGAACCAATTTTGTTTGTTGCAGGTCAAAGCAAGAAGTGAGATCTTCATAAGATACTAACTGATATACACGGATTAAATTTTTTATGAAGTCCCGGATAGGCAGAGTTGACATAGATACACATTTGTTAAAATCTCAGAAGGGCATGATGATAAATATTCCTAGGTACAAAGGAAAGTCAACATCAGTTTTATTCAACTTACACAGCAGAGCAGAACAGCTGTTTTCGAAAGTCACAACACTTTCATCTTCAGTGCTCATGTGTATATTGTGCTTATCACCACTGTTTAGGTGGCTTAGTTGAATGTGATAACAGTTCGTATTTACACAAATTTTATTGTGAAAAACAATCAGAGAACTGTATCAACCTGATGTTAACACGTTTTTGTTTTAATACCAGTGTTACCGTTTGATTATTTTCTTCATGTCCCAATTTTCTGATGTTGACTTTCCTTTGTACCTAGGAATATTTATCATCATGCCCTTCTGAGATTTTAACAAAGTTAGAACAATTAGCCTATATAAATATTAATATAGCAAAAATGAATGTTCATTAAAATACAAATCATTGACACAGATCGTCTTCAGTCCAAAGCTTTGCAATTATTTACTGAACGCACTATGCTCAACACATAGTCAAGGAAATACGTGAAAGCTCGTAAAAAGATCACTTTAGAGTCGCGTAACTTTAATTGAAAAGGCTGGTAGTTCTGAGTGGCAAATGCTCGAAAATTATATGAAACAAAAAATTGCATGCTGTCTGGCATGTTTTTCTTTGAAATTAAAACCTTGTGAGCAGATATATTTCGGTATTTCGGCTTATAAAAAGTTTTATCACTTAATTGACCATAAATTGAGCTTCAATTTGAATCCTTCAATTAGATATTATTCTATCTAACGTTTTGTAAACAAACCTTTTTTAAAGTGGTTTCAAATTTTATAACAGAACGAATTTTCTCACATCCATTCGTACATCTGTTCATTTAATCTGTGTACTTCTGTGTATGTGTACATGAATATATTTTTTGACTTGTCAAGTAACTATTTAAGCATTTGAAATCCCTTTCTTTTGATTTATTTATGTAATTACTATCAGAGGATTAGCACAAAAATGAAAAAAAAACAATTCAGTAAATTATAAATAAACATTAAATGAAATTCAAACACACATATTCAGATAAAATAATAATTTACATTGATTCAAAACCACACAGACCTAACTAACACAGACATACTACGGAATGGGTGTGAGTGTGTAACCAATAAAGATTCTTACACGTGCTAACATGTATCGTGAACACCTACAAATAAGCTTCCTCTAACTCAGATACTCACTCAAGTTTCTGTATTCAGCTCAGACAAGACCAACAACAATAAAATGTAGTTGTATTAAAAATCCTCAAGAAAATAAGAAAGTATTTTCATTTCTAGATAAACACCAAGAAGCTCATAAGCCATGACAGCCGTTGCGAAAGGACTGGGGGTTATGGGCGAGAAACAAATTCTTGACATTCAAACAAATGAACCAAAAAGAAAAAACATGACATCTGTAAATAGATGTTTGTAATTGTACATTTTTTGTGAAGATCTTTTAAAGAAATAACAACAGCATTGAAATATAAAAGTCACTATTTGTATGTGTATGTGTGTGTGTGTGAGTTTTGTATTTATGTACAGATTCCTCTGAACGAAGCTTAACAGTTTTGTTAAGTTACAGGATTTCCATCTTAATTCTTTTGCTTTAAGATGTTCTTTTCATGTATGTATATATGTAGTATTATTTATATATGTATGTGTTTACATGCAAACGTATGAGTATATATTATACACAAAAAGAAAAACTCATACAAAATGAAATATGATTGGTCCTAGTTTTAATGGAAGTCATGCTTCGCCTAAAACAAGAACGAAGCGTTATTAACTCAAATTCAATCTTAGAGTCATATTTTTATTTTTGATAAACTTTTAGCAGGAGCTGTGAAGTCATTGACTTATAACCATGACATAAATTTGAAAATTTTTAATGCTGCTGACTAATTTTCATATTATGAGCATTCTGATGAGCTTAACAGATGTTGCACTTCTTCGAAGATACAAACGACAGCCCCATGGGCGATAACTAGAAAAGCTTTTGAGCAAACTTCCGAAATGTTAGCTTTCAATTAAAAAATACTTGTTATATATTTTCTGCCCAAACTCACTTTTACACAGCCCGTTACGGGCAGAGTTTGGAAAGCTGAAGAAATAACCAGATTTTTACATTTATTACAACTTTGGCAACTCTTTTGTGAAAACGGTGAATCTTACTTAGTACGACATATTAAGTCATATTAAATTTTATTATCGGGGGTATAACTGAATCGATTGCAATTTGATACTTGTGTCATTCAATTATTAGGCGTGCATCTCATGCAAAAGGTACCACATGACTACGGATGTGCAGCACTTTGGCGTGGAATGTTAGGAGTTTCAGCAACACTAGGGGAACATATTTGTCCGTAGTTTTATAACCAGCAGACCTTATTCACCCGATTTTATAAAAGAATTCAATAACGTTTTAATTAGCACAGATGCATGTGTAAGAGCCAACAGAAAGAAATTTATTCGGTTGTAAACCGAAATAACAAACATTCATGCGATTACGGCTACGATTACTGAAGGCGGAAAGAGCTCTAGATAAACATTTTAGAATAAAAACAAAATTGAATAATTCTGTGAAAAATTATACAACAGACACACCTCAAGCGAAAAGGTAACTGCCTACTCATCATTACTTCGTTTTCCCCGCGGTGGGAGTTGGTAAAATGCTTAAGCATTTAATTGTACGTAAATGAAGCAATTTATTTGTTAGTTTGTGCACACTTAACGTTGCCAAGTAAGTGTGCGTGCTTTTAACTTTATAATTGTATACACCGGCTGGTAGAATACAGTTTATTTGCTTTTACATTTTGCACTCCGGCTGGTAGAAGAGAGATTTATTTGTTTCTGCATGTCTCAAACAACGCAATGTTGACTGGTCAGTATTTATTTGGGCACCTTGTGTGTCTGTGTGTGTGGGCCATACTTGTGTGAATAGGAGGGCTTGAGATTCATAATTAATTTTTTACATTCGGTTTTAGTTTTTTCTCTCTGCTGACAATGTTGAATCTAGGTCACAAAAATGTTGTAATTAACTCATTTGGAATACAATGCCACATTTATTTATTATTTATTTCGTTTTCGCTTTTCCTTTAATACTGCTTTGAAATTTTCCCCAGGAAATACTCTCTGCAGCTGTTGAATCAGATGCTACGTCAAAACTGATGCCATACAAACTTATAATGTTACAAATTAAATATTTTCTCTGGGTGGGGTTGGTGTAGCTGTTCATTTTGTTGTGCAAAAGTGGTTAAGGAACTTTCTTTCTTCGTCGTTTCCTCTCTAAAACTATTTCATTTACAAAAATCACATTCTCACTCTAGTTAATTTTTTTTGTATGTATGTACAGATATTTACGTGTGTATGCCTGGATGTCTGTTTGTGTCTGATTGACATGGAAAGTCTTTGAGGAGTTATCTTTTTTGCAATCATATTGTGTTTTAAAAAGTCATTGTACAAAAAACGAAGCCAAGCAATTAAGTTTGTGAACTTTTAGATACTATTCGTAAATGTTTTCCAGTTTCTCCAGTCTAGTTTTGTGTTCAAATCCACTACCAAACACTACGAACTTGTCCAATGTAGGTGATTTGGCAAGGAAAGTGTTTTTAGAAAGGGTTACAGCAGTTAAAAGTAAAAAATTACGATCAGCCATAATGAGTATAAATGTTACATCATAGAATTATTATTATTATTTTCTTCACAATTGAGTCAAGCGTGTCCTCATTTATCTATGTAATACCCTAGAGCGGCGCACTTACAAAACCTTCAGCTCACAGCATTTCTAAAAGCAATTAAATACGCTGTGAGTTACATGGTCCTTGCAACGACGTATTACCTACAACCATGAAACTATATTATCTTGCCATGGACTACTTCTTTAAAAAAAGTGTGGTTGTTGAATTGAGCACAATCATTTGGAACATTTGAGATGCCCTTTTTTCTACTGCAACATGTACCTCTAGGTGATATCTAAAACCATCGTCTAGGCTTAATAATATATTGAGGGTAAGTCTTATAATCAAGAAACAGTTATTTTGAACAACATATTTGACTTTCAGTTAAACTAGATCGCACACATGTGTACGTACACTTGTATGCACGTACAAATGTGCGCTTGAATTGTGTATAATGGAATATATCCATTTACAAAAAAACCGGCACGATTGCTGGCTCACATTTAACAACGAGGGTGTCAGGTTTAAATAAGCTGCACCGTCAAAGCCGAAATAAAAACCATTTCGCCATTCCTGTTTTTGTTTACGGTTTGGATTATTACTTATCTTGTCTCCAGCGAGACGCAACCTTTTAAAACACAATCTATTGATAAAAACAACATTCGAAATAACTGGATGTCTGAGCTACGAGCATAGATGTTAGTTACAGTTATGTAACCATCAGATTACTTTCAAGTTCCGATCCTTTAAACGAATTAAAATTAAGATAAAGAGTTAATTTTTTTTTTCTTTTTTCACTCAAAACCCCTTTACACTTCATTAATTTTACTTAGAGACCACCGTCTCAAACCCATTTATTTCCATACATTTTTTTTTCTCTAAAATAATATAAAATATTTTACACTCACTTTTGGCCGAGAGCACAAAAAACAGGGCCAAAAAGTTGACGCTCTTTATACACAGCAAATATAAAAAGTAACAAAAGTGTTATTTAATTCATGCCTAAAAAAGGACAAGTAACAATTTTCAACTTGTGTTCTTTTATTACATCCGGTTCTCATGTGATGGCGACACAAGAAGTGATTTAAAAAATACCAAAACGAATATATAAAAATATAAAAAATTTGTTTGTTTTTCAATAAATCCGAAAGAAAAATATTCTTATCAAATGATATATGGATCTATCTCTATGATGGGAAAAAATCGGAGAAGCTTTTCAGTAAAATATGCTTGAATGAATTGGTTTCGTAACATTTTTGAAAACCCAAACAAAATACTTCAAATGCCCAGACACATGAGCCTCGAGACTTTAGATATGGTTGAGTCCCAAGCATTAGAAGAGAATTATATACATACATATATATATATATATATATATATATATATATATATATATCAATAATTAAATGAATCATATGGCAAACCCACCAATAATATCATCTTAAAAACACACAAGTATTCCGCTAAAGAGCTTAACACGTTGAAAAAATCACTGAAATAAAACGCTCCATTTTTAATGTTATCTGATAACAATCCTTCAATTTTTTATCTAAAAACACATTATTCTCCTTTTTAAGTAGATATTTCCAAATTCATATCTATCTGTTGCTTTTGCTTTTCTTTGGCAGCTTTTAATAAAATTAAAAATAAATAACAAAATCCTACTCAATACTGAAACATTTGCAAATATTATGTAGGCTGAGTTCCATTAAGCAGCATAAGATGTTTATCTTTAAATAAATTAGATTTGCCATTCTTTTTATTTGGATCTATTGAGAAAAACTTTTAAAAGCTGAAAATCAAATACTCAAGTTTGATTGTAACAAATTTTTGCATTTTGATATAAAAAATGTTTAACAGCCACAGAACGAGTTTGTTACACAATTCTTTTTATATTCAAATAATAAATATAAATGGTTTTCTTTAAATTAAAGTACCAGTGAATGCAAATGAAATGAACTTAAGTGATGAAGATGATGATGTGTGAGATAAAATTTATTTTTATCTTTTAAACAAAATGTTTCCTTCCAACAAAAGCGTACGCATTCTCGCAAGTAAACTAAGAATGAAAATCTCAAAGAGCATCTCGGTTTCAGCTCTCTTTGTAGCATCTACAAAGCAAACTCCCAAACAAAAGTACAGCTGAACACTTGGATAACGAATGTTACTAGAATATACTCTGAAATATCAAATTTCCAGCAGGCAACGTTCATCTACAAAGATGAAAACGATAGCACGAATACTTGCAATGAAATTTAAAATCCATGCCAAGAATGTGAGCCAACAAATTATAAATTATTTTACCATATTTGTCAAATAGCTTTCAAATGCCTTTTTCTCTCACATACATACATACATACATATTTTAAAGGCTCTAATTTAATTGAAAGTCGGACTTGTTTCATGAAATTATGTATACAATTTAGTTTTCAAGACTAGGGAATAGAAAAGTGGAATTATCACTTACACGAGATTGGCCGTAAAATACGATAGACAACAATGTACAGACAATGACAGATTAGAAGATAGAGTTCTTGCTGCAGCTGTTTGTACTTTTTAGTTCGTCAGTGAATATTCTTGCTACAGGTACCGACGAAGGGGGTGCTGTATTCTGCTGCCCTAGAACATGACGGTGTTCGTCGCTGTCGGTAATGTTGAGACAAGCCGACAACAATGAACACAATCCTGCACTAATAATGAAGATCGGAGAAACTCGACACCATGTTCATGACTGAGTGCGGAGTCGAACTCGGGACCTCAGAATCGTAGTATTGTGTCTTACCACTTCAGCCATAGAACCCTCCGTGCTATCTTTTCCAGTTAATGTCAAATTTATATTTGCAAATGTAATTTAACAACGATCCCTCGAATTTTGCACAGCTTTTGCCAGCGTTACTGCACACAATAAGTTTTTTACACAAAATTCTTCACATTTCAACTCAATTAAAGCCTTTAAATTTCACAAATACTATTCGTAAACGTATTCAATAACATCAAAAATTGTTTCGGCACATCCTAATACGTGCATGTGTATGTGCACAGATTCTTACATTGTTTTTTATATGGGAATGGTTGTACTACTACATGCTTAAACTCGTATTATGTTTGCCTTAGTAAAAGCAATTGAATCGTGTATGTGCATATAGACTTATGGGTTTATTTCTTATGAACGTCACTAAAATAGAAACACACAATCAAATTCAGTTGCAATATGTATTCAAATCATATGTGCATACGAAAGCACACATTTTAACCCACATTTTAAAAAATTTCTCTGACTCGAATATGCTTTTGAAATAACGTTAAGCAACACCGTTGAAACACTATAAAAACTCATTATAGTGGTAACAGATACAAGTGTTTTATTTATGAACATGACAAAATACTTTTTATGAATATTTCATTTCGTAGGAAGGGAGCAGTAGAGGCGACTGAAAGGTAAATGATCGAATGAAATCTGTATTATTCAAATGCTTGTCTTAAGATCGCTGTTATAATATTCACTTCCATGTTTCACTTCTCTGAATAGAGAAGACGGTTGCGAATAATGTGCACTCATGAAATGGCGTGCCAACAAATTATTACTCTTTTGTTGTGTATGTATAGAGACGCACACATTGATTAAGGTGCATGGATGTAGATGTATTAAATTCAATTAACATGTTTCGTACGAACAATGTATAGTTTTTCCAATAGAAGACGTTAAAAATTCACTCATTACAACCGAGCCGCAATATTCCATGTCTATAGGCGTGTATCTAACTGTGAAGGAAACAAATGGATTTTTAGGAGAGAAGTAACGCAAATGTATGACCACATTAATTATTTGGGAGCATTTTTTAAACTACGGTTCGTTAGTATTTTTATTTGCAATGTATGTATGTTTGTTCACCGGAAAAACAAAAGAGCTAAAACATAAAAAACTTTTTAACAGAGATTACAGACATTTATTTTAGACAGATGTTGTTGTAAATATATGAACTCATAAAATTCCACATCCATTCGACTATAGAACTTAACAACTTTTCGTTTTGGATAAACGGACGTTACAGCATTATAATACTAAATTATTGAATTATATGGGCAATATCAGAGCGTGAATGATGGTATCCGTACAGATATCAGCAAAATATTCCATGTATCAGCAATTCGTATCTTAAGATCGGAGTAGAATGAAATTCATAATATAAAATTTATTTTAGTTGTGTTTTCACTTTATCCTGAAGAGAAGAAAATCAAAAAGTGAATTAATCTGGAAAACGTGGTCAATATTCCTAGCCTTATACATACGTTAGAGCACCAGTAAAGTCGTTTTGATTTGTAATTTCTGCGAAAGTTTTGCGTGTCCTAAAACCCCATATTAAGTAGGGAATCCACATTATTTTTGCCGCTACTGCGAAATTGGTTAAAAACGCAAGATTCAGAAAAAGTTTTGGGTTAATATATAGTTAGAGATTCTTATTGACTCTCTGAAATTGAGCTTTTTCGAATATTCGAAAAGAAAAATTTAATATTTGTCCGAACGAAATTTTTCGATTTAGAATATATATGTATGTATATTTTTTTTTTTTGTTTTGTCTTGGGCCTGCACTGAGCACTTGGGCGTCGATGAATTTTGCTACAGTACAGAGGAAAAGAGATGTTGCTAATATAATAGCAAATACTTATAATACGTAAATGCATATAAACGCTTTTAAAAATAAGGTTCTTTATTTTTGGATTCAATAAATAAACAAATATTTAAGACTCAATATACATAAAATATTTGAATTTCTTAATATTTTTTAATATTTTTTTAATATGCATTGAGTACGAAAAATTTAGCTTTTCAAGAACAGGTTTGGTTTAAGTGCTCAAAAAATTCTGATAGAAGCGTTACAAGTTTTGGTCTTTCGAAATATATTCCCGTATGTTACAAATAGAACAGCAATCTTAGCGTAGTTTAATAAGTAGCAATAATAATATTTTTGGTTATTTCAAACTAATTTCAAGTCTAAAAATGAGTTTGGTTTTTAACAAACCTCAGCAAAACACACATGGCAAACAGCCATTTAAATCGATCCAAGTAACGACATTTCCAATAGAATATGGGAGTACTAAATGTCATTCAATACACATACATGCATGTGTGCATGTAGCTACTGGAGAAAAAATCAGATATTCTCCTGACTCAATGTTTTTTCAATAACATTAAGATGTCATTTGCAGATAGTTGTTTCCGTTTCCGCCACTTTAACTGCCGCAATGGTTAAAATTCGTTTAATTTTTTAGCCTCTCCTCAACCCTTTTGAATGCAAACATAAAAACAGCAATAAAAATCAAACAGTATATTGTACACTCGCATTGAAAACATTTAGGACTCGTGGAAACCGAAACTCCTATACTGCACATCCTTTTGTTGACAGTAGGTGAACGTTCAGCGATCGAACGGTAAGAAGGTTAAGAAAGGAAATGCTAGTTTCTACGTTTGTGTATGTGAATTTTATTATTTTTCCTTAGTCTACAATTTTTCCATTATGACAATTCGAAAGTTAAAAGAGAAAAGCGAAATGTTTTTTTCCTCTGCGAACCAATGACAATAATGAAGTTTATGTAGATAATGACGAAAAAACATGTAGGAAATAATTTTATTAAGGTAAGTAAATAACAGCAAAATGAATTGAGTTAAGAAAAGGAACTGAAGCGATATCAGAAGAAAAGAAGAAGACGGCAAAAACGACATAAGTATAAAATAAACTTCAATGACCTGATTTTTATTTAATTCTCTTAAAGAATGCGATAAAATTTTATGTAATTTTACTTGTTTATCCACTCTTTTACTTCTTAACAGACAATGATAAACAAATAAGAGGAGTTCGTTAAGGGGTTATCGATATTGCGTTGATGTCAAATGTTTGATACTGACATATTTTTGACAATTTCAACGTATTAAAGAAAATAGCAGAAAACAAACTCTGGACGTGTTTGATATAAAAACACAGTACCAGTGTTCTGGAGATACTTCTTTCTTTTATGTGTCAAAAAGTCTTAACCTCTAACCGCCCAATCATAACCACTAAACTTAACCCTTGTCCCATTTCTATTACCCACCAAACAACCGTCCACAGATTTCTTGACAGCCAGCCAATCAACAAGGCAACCAACGATCCAAACAATATAATAGCCTTGTTTCTTATTTCCCAAGCTACTTTCTACACTACCTCTCATGCATTTACCAAAAAGAGGATCTGCTTGAGCATCCACGACCTAACCAGCACAGTTTTTCTGTACTCCTTGCGAATACTCTAAGCCCAACAACTTTTGTTTACTTTTCGCTCATATGTACCACACTATTGTTTGTGTGTGTGTTTGTATTTACATAGAATACGCTGAAAAGCATAGTTCAATACCTTACGAACTTTTATAGAGAATACAACATAGTTTTAAGAAGAGCCAAATCGTTAGCACGATTCAACTGAATACAATCATCTAATCCAAAAAATTCTATAAGCAATTTATAAATTAAAAATTTATGTTGTTAGATATTATGGGCGATAAACTCTTTTTGTCGGGTGAGGCTATCGTTTACCTGTATATGGCATTAAAGCATTATTTAACTTTTTCTTTTCTTAGTTCCAATAAATGGTAGCAATGGCAAAACACTGTTTTGAAAGCGTCAGCCAAATGTATAAACATTTTTACTGTAATTTTAAGCTTATAAACGCTTACATAAATATAACAGCGTCGTTTTACGAGGAACAAAAACATATGAAAACAAAAGTGAAAATTATCTGATCACTCAACTAATTTATATTACTTGTATTCGTTTTATTGTAGGGCCTCCAGTACTAGCTGAATCAATATTTGGTACAGTAGCCCGATTACCGTGCAACGTGACGCCGCCTTTGCAGGAGGATCGAGTGGCTCTAGTGATTTGGTACAAAGTCGGATTAAAAACACCCATTTATAGGTGAGTTAATGAGCCGCAAAGCTGTTGCCACGAGTAACGAACCATATTAACATGATGCAGTCCTAAAATTTTGAGTTACCATCTGCTTTGCTGATTCTTTACATAGCACATTATTCTGTCCTCTAAAATACGAATGGGTGCGATATATTCAAGGCAACACTCCGTGAAGGCTGCACAACAGTCGTTCATGCATTCTGTTGAATGCTCGTGTAATTTGATAGACGCAACAATATTCAACCATGAACAAACTTTATTAAACACTTTCCTTTATATTCAGACAAGTATTCGATAGGAATTGCACAGTGGCCTTACAGATGGTCTACTGCCACTACGGTACACACCATTGCAATACTAATGAGCTATAGCCTATCAATCTTGTATTGAACAATGCGATTTTAATAAAATTTGCTGTAAAATAAGTAACAAACTCTTATGAAAACATGTACATAAAAGTTAAAGGGCATGTTAGTGATCTCGATACAACCAAAACATGAAACAGACACTCGGTGTTCCAATAATTTTCAGGTTTTTGGTAAAAATACTTCTTTTATCGATTTCGTGTTCACAAAAAATGTTTGTGAAATCAATTTCAAAGTGAAGAGCGCTGAAGAAATATTATTTTCTACTTGAAACCAATAAAATGTCATCCTCACTTACTCCAACGTTCCGGCAAGTTTTCGTTATAATTGTTTTTCAACAGTAACTGCAAGAAATATTTGTGTTCCAAGCATCGATCCCGAAACCCTTTAAGCCGAGAATTGATAGATGCGTCGTATTTAAATTTACTGCATATGTGCCGCGCCATAAATGACTTTGTTGTCATCCGTATACAACGTCAAAACAGTTTCTTACTTCTGGACTGTCTGTTCCACTTCTATCATGATTTATTTCATGCACTGCTTTCGAAAATATACCAACAACGCTGCTAATCATATTCACTTTTCTCTGATTAAACTGAAATGGGCATCTACGTTCTAGAGTTTAGATGCAGTTCGACTTACATCTCGAGTAGAAAATTTCCAAATCATTATTACGAACTTGACTTTTTCAAGAAAGTAATAATAACAGTTTCCTTGTGTTCAATACAGTTTCTGTTAGTTAAAACAAAAATAAAAATTTTCTCTTAACTATTTTTTCTTCTATCTTTTTAACTCCATCATTTTAATATATAATATTAAATACATCCCATCACATGAATTTACGTTAATGTGCAGGCGCATGAAAAAAGAAAGTAAAATGCTCTATTTGACTGAAAAAAAATGTTTTTCCGGGACATTGTTTCGTTGGCTTTTCATTAATTTGTCACTGGCACGAGTGGCTATAGATGGGAGTTTTTTTCTTTCGCTCGCTAATGAGCTGCAAAACTATTTTCTTTTTATTCTTACAACTTTTTGGTCAACAACCAGAACAAAAAAGTTTGTACTGAAGATGAAGTTGAAGAAATGTTGATGACAAAAATGACGATAATGATGACACTTCCTTTTTAACTTCAAAAAGAAAAAACCAAATTTTGGTTTGCCATTTATAGCAATTTAATGAAAAACTCTAGCATGAGAGACGTACCCTTGTTATTGGTAATGGATTGTATTTAGATGTCTTGACTTAGAAAACATATATTTGGAAAAAATAATTGTTAACAAGTAAATATTTTTTCAAATTTCTTTTGATTGCTAACTTAATGTTCCATAAAAATACTCGCTTAATTTATTTCAATTTAAAGTGTGGATACCAGAGATTCGAACATTTCTCACGGCACGCATTGGTCCGATGACGAATATAGGGACCGCCTTTCTTTTGCGTTGGATAGACGCACTGGAACACTAACAATGAAAAATACCCAGCAAAAAGACACAGGGGAGTACCGATGCCGCGTTGACTTTCAGAAGAGTCCAACAAGAAATTCAAAAGTTAATTTGACCGTTATAAGTGAGTATTGTGAACTATAATCAAAAGTGTAGTAATAAAATAGATGATAGATTTTGTAACAGCACGTGAGTGCAACCTGCAGGTAGAAAACTATATATATCCAAGAATAAGTTAAACTGGTTGTCCTATCTTAAGACATCATTATGCTACATCCTGGCATAACAATCGTAAACAGAAAGAACTCCTTTTTTCAAACTTTCAACACAAGGTGCTGCAGCGCTGGAGATGGCACCAGCAAAATCAACAAGATTTACCACGACCACACTCAAACCCCCGGCTAACAGATTTATTGATACTTAAAACCTTCAAATAGTTAACTTAGAGTGCATTTATAGGCACGAAATTGAAAGGAAGAAATATTATCAACTCGCCTTTGGTCTTGCCGCAAATTTCGTCCTAGCACTTGCGACAATCACGGTTTAGTACCATAAATTCTGTTTATGCTGGTAATATTTACTTTAAAATCTATTCGAAACTATTTGTGAGAAAAAAGAATATAAAACGATTGGATACTTTTCCATAAATGAAATTGGATTTCTTCTCCGTCAATATAATGAATAGAAAGAAAATCCATGCCCATGAAAATGTGATCTTTCCGCACAAAATTAATATTTTTTTAACAATTTTGTAAAGGGAAAGTTAAAATATATTGAATTGTAAAATATATACTTCAAGCTAATGAAGTCATTTTTAATAACTTTATAGTATCATAAACATATTTAAATAATAATAACTTTTTATTTCTATTTAAGAATTGAGTTTTGTTTCGTTCATCTTCGAAGCTGATACGAAATCGATTTCTTTTTCAGTTCCCCCCGAATCAATTATTATACTAGATCACAAGGGTGCAACAATAAAAGATCACACTTTGGGTCCGTATAACGAAGGCGCTATGATTAACATAACATGCGTTGCAATTGGAGGTAAGCCTTTTTTAAGTAAGCCACGCAATGCGTCTGGATAAATCGTATCCGTAAAAGTAATTACATTTGATTCGGGATTGAATGTGCGTAATATTTTGACTGATATTTGTAGTCTCAGTGTAGTTAGACGGCGAGCTTTTTCAAGAACTGACATCAAAAAATAATAGTATATTCAAATTGGAATGCTACAAACGGACCTCTCAAGCAACTGAATGTCTTGTTTATAACTTGTAAAATTGTTTACTTTAATCTCAGCAATTTCGCAAATTTATGCAACGATAAGAAGATAGAGGTTTTGGATCAAATAGGTGTCCATTAAAAAATAAATATATTCCGAACAATCATAAGTGGTTTCCAACTTATCCTAAGTTTTGTTTAAAGATTCCATATTTCTTAAATTACGGCCACGTTCAAAAGTTTTGTTTTTAGCTCGAATCGCATACATTCTGCCATGTCATAGAACTCAAAAGCGTTCGGAAAAGGATTTCATTTCGTAGTTTGGTTCTTTGGAAAACGAATGGAATCATTCTCAACTTCATGACCGATAATTGCTTGTCTCAACAGAGCAAACAAATACTTAAGCTACTTCTTATTAGTACAAAATTAGTTTTCAATAGTTTTGTTTTAGATTATTTATTACTATGAATTTATTTTTGAGCCACAATTTTAAGGATTTTAAAAATTTCTTTAAAATTATTTTGAAAGAAAACAAGTTGAACTTGTACATCTATTTTCACCAAAATAATAAGTAACACAAGCAGTAAAATATTTACACTGCGCTTGAGATTGATCCTGGCTCTATTGTGACAATTAATTATGGAGTTGTCACATTATCTTTACAATTTAAAAACACTGCAAAATTATTAACATGGAAAATGTTTTTAGACTTTTCAGATTGTTGCAAACGATATTTTGACACTAGAAAATATCAAAATTGACATAGACTTGCGAAAACAACAAATATCGTTTAATTTCCATTCACAATCGCCCAATTCTTTTTAAAAACATATTTTTATCGTTTGTCATATCGAATACATAGATTTTAGACATTTATCTTCCTTATAAAAATTGTGTTTTAGGTCAACCACAGCCAAAAGTTACGTGGTTGCATGAAAATAAAGTACTTGATAGCACTTCCCATGCTCTGTCGGATCGACGAGTTGGCAATATATTGTCATTGGCGAAACTTATACGCAAAAATTTACACATGCAGCTGACGTGTCAGGCGGCCAACAACAACATAACAATGCCAATTACAAATACTGTAGTTTTGGATATGAACTGTAAGTAAATAGTAAAACAGGTTCACACATACATGCATACATATATGAGTATCACATTCAATATTTATTGATTATTGTTTTCTAGTGAAGGTTTTCAGAACACGACTACAATTATTAAAATATACTGTTAATACCGACTCCGTAAGAAACCGCAATGCTTGCTTTTCATCAAAAAATAAATAAATGCCGTTCACAAATCAGAAAAGCTTTCCTGCAAGGAAATATATTTTGTCCTTGTTACTTTTGTCAATGTGTTGCACATATATCCACGATGTATTTTGCATGGTGTTGTTTCCCTTTTCAGATGTTTTCTTAAATTCCATGCAAAATGTTTTTGTTTCCATCTTGCCGTCTTTCAGCTTCTATCAGCAAATAAAAAAGTTGGACGCAACAAATTTCATTACGAAAGTCGTAGTGAATATATTCGGTATTATTTTAAAAATGAGTTTATTTAACTGAAAAATGTTTTGAAAGTTGGAAGGCAGACGAAATTTTAAGAAATTTATATCTCTCTATGCATACATGCTCGTATAAGGAATCAAATTTCGAAAAGCTGAAGCACTCAATATTTTATTTCGTTCCTCTATTTTAAAACTCAGCTTAATGGTGCTTTTTGTTTTTACATTTTGGTCGGTGTTTCTAAGGAAAATATATAATTTTTCACTTTAACTAGCATTTACTATTTGGCATATTGCAATAATCCTTGCATAGGATGAGGGTTTTGAAACTTTCCAATACCGAGATTGAACTTCACTAATGATTTTGTTAAGCACCCACCAGCATATAAATATCATATATACGTATGTATGTGCATATATGAAGCCAGGTGACCCGTCAAACTTCATTTTGCTCAAAACGAAATGGTTGATGGAAATAATTTCAAGCGTTCACGAATTCATATAAAGCAAAAATTCAATTTTTATTACAGATTCAATGAAATACTTCTCGGATTCACTTGAACTCAATATATTTTTCATTATTTTATGTACACAAAATGTGAGAAAATTGAACACTATCTAAATATGATGTAAAAAATACATCCGAAATTGTTTGTTTTTTATAAAATGGCATTTTTGGCGTACTTGATCGGGTTCAACTTCATAAGTTAAAATATCAACTCGAACATTTATTATGCATGTATGTTTACTTTTCTAATTGAACTTACTTGCCAAGTACGACTTGGAAGAGAGCTCTGAAGTCTGTCAACTGTGGATAGAAGTGGCATCTACAGTAAATACACATACGAGTGGCATGGCATTATGCTTAATCTAAATTTAGCAACAAACAAAATAAAATAAACGTCTCGTAAAGGTTATTTTATAATACTTCATTTACTTTAATTGAAAATCTCTTTGCAGTGCGTCCATTACTTGTTAAACTGCAGGGAGAAAATCGGCCATTATCTGCAGATAATTCATATCAATTAAGCTGTATAGTAATTGGTTCGAGACCAGCACCGACAATAACATGGTGGAAGGGTAGTACCCCAATGAAAAATACTCATGAAATTGTAAGTATCAGTAATATGGATACATATTTAGGTATAAATGTACAGGTATACATATGGTTCTAGTTTTTCAGCCTTTCGCGCTTGAGGCTTGTTTTTATAAAAACTTATAAATATATTATTTATTTCGATATTTTGACATCCTCTGGATACCTTCTTTAGGATAACAAAGGAAAATTAATTATAACTTATTAACAATAACAAAATTTGAAATCATAAAAATTTTAATATTTGTGTTGTTTTATGTTTGTATATAAAAATTTTAAAGAATGAAAATATTTGTTCTTTTCTATACATACTAAAAAACATTTCAAAAATCCTGTGTACACTATGAAATATAAATATATATATATATATATATATATATATATATATATATATGTATATATATATATATATATATATATATATAATTTTCTCTCTTTTTTGTCACACATCTGTACGTGAAGACTAATCCCGATGGCAATATGACCACATCAATTTTAACCTTCATACCTACGATAGATGACCGTGGTAAATACTTGTCATGTCGCGCTGAGCAGAGCATGATTCCTGAATCCGGTATGGAGGACGGTTGGAAACTGGACATTTATCGTAAGGATTATTTAAGATTTAATGAAAACATAATACACACGTGTATGTATATCAAAGCGAACTATTATTAGTTCACCATTTTGGTGAATACGTTATCAATACTAAAATAATAGCTACGTTCACCACACTTTTGAACTCAAATAATATTTTTCAATCAAGCAAGTGCATGTATTACAACGTGTAAGATATTTGTTAATTTCGTATGTCTTGTTATATTCTAAAAGCTGCATCTGAGAAGAGAATTACAAAACCAAGTCTCTCAAAGCAAATCTTGAGAAATTTTGTTTGAAATCGTATTTTCAAATATAACTTTAAACGATTGAAATGTTGGAATTACATTTATTTTATTACAAAATATTTCGCTACATCAGTACGAACGGGTACTAACATTGAAGTCTTTTGCTTTATTTCCATGTAGTCCATGGAGGAGTGACATTGAGTAATTTCAAGACTAACCCTCCGTTAATAATATGTGGAGTAGTTCTTGGACTAGTTTTTTGATTACTCTATCGTAATGTTTTTTTGGATTACATGGTCCTCTCCTAGGACATTGTAATGTAAAATGGAGCACGGGTTTCCATATATTTGGATTACTTTTGGACTAGTCCTGGTCCCTTGTGGAGTACTCTTTACACGCGTATAAGGAGTAGTCTCGATTTATGCAGGGTAATGATATCAGTTAGAAAGTTATAGATTTTTACAATGAGAGCTCTAAACCCACTCTTCAAGGTTATTTCAACTATCCAAAGTTGTTAGCAGTTAAGTTACTATGATGAATATTTTGTTTTAACCATGAAAATTAGTTTCTTTATAAAAATTGCTAAAACAATTTGCATTAATAGTTCAGGTGCTGCTGTGACAACAGAGATACTACAATCCTGAAAACTCCCTCAAAAATTTACGTTAACACTTAATTTGCTACTGGAACTTGTTAGATTAAATAAAATATTTTTTTGTGTGCACACACAAACACATATATTTTACACTGTTTAAGTAAAATAAATTTGTAAATTTAATTACTATTTTCCGAATTTTATAAACCGCTTAATTTTTTTTTTTTTTTTTTTTTTGTTTTTCTAGCAAAAACTTTTAATCAGTGATCGATCGTGTGTCAAAAAGTTCTTAGTATGATTTTTTAACCGCTTATTATGAAATCATTTACCAGCTTCTCCCCTTCTTACATTCTATATCCAAAAACTTCCAATCCGAGGTCGGTGAAAGAGTTAGACACTAATTCGTTTATCTTTTAAAATAAATCAGACTTGATAGTAGTTAATGATAATGACGTTATTTTAAATCACACACACATAATTTACTATTCGTAAACATACACATACACTAACATGTCAAAAAATCTATTATAAATTTTCTCTTGTAAACGATGAGCGAGTTGATCGTACGTTATTGTTAAAAATTGCTTCATGTGGTAAACAGTTAAAGTTCAATTAATATGGCCGTACAATAAAAAATCAGGAAAATTTAGAAAAAACCCTATTAAATGACTTTGATGAATACATCGTATTATCGCTTAAGCTGACTCTGAATGGTAGTACATGCATTAGGGCTAATTCCGCAGAATAGACAAAATGGATGGAGTAAGGCAGAATACGAATGCAAGCGGCCACGCCAAATATTTGTTTTTCAAACCCATGTGGACACGCGTGTACTCTAATCACATCAGTGGTGTCTTTTCAAATAAACCCTTGTATAGAATGATTAAAAATGTCATGTTGTTGTTGCACATGTTGTAGAACTATAATCATCAGCTATACATTTCGTATCACCAAACATATATTAAGAAAATCTTCATACAAATTCTGTTGGAGGATATATTTAAATGAAATTAATGAATGTGATTTAAAAAATCAGTCTTTTCTGGACACGGTCCAATTAATAATTTTCAAAATATTTGGTGTCATTTTACTACTTCCATCCTTGTAAACGTGAAAAATACTTTCAACAGATTTGTGTTTGCAAAATGTTCATTCTAAAAAGTATCAGCGGTGCGCATTACCCTGCTAACCCAGCATTATCAAAAATATGAAACAACACCAGACTATTTTAAGACTGTTCGGTTTTTCCGTCATGGAATTGCATGGAAAACAAATCCTAAAATCACTTGGTTAACGAGATGTGATGTATCGTAGTTGTTAAGAATTGTTTTCAGAATTTCTCGTTATATTATATTATTATGAATGACAATTTTAAGTATAAGATATCGTGGCTACAAAAAACGAAATTCAGAATGTATAATATGGTCTAAAAACTTCATGAAAGGCCTGTAACTGTACAAAAAAGTAACAGCGATAGATAAACATAAGCGGTGCGATATTTTATTCGGCTAAGAAATAAAATTTGTTTGTATGTTTATTGATGAGTTGCTTTATGGACTTCACATAAATTTAATATAGCAGTGCGGCTGCGCTCAAAAACTGTTGGCAGTTTTCCTATATGACTGCAGATTCGTGCACAAAGAAATCCTTCCTGCGTATCAAACTTTTAAGAAGAAAATAATATTCAAGTGTGATGTGTTGATATACGGAGAATATATTAACAACTTCTGCGAGAAATGAAAATTGTATGGAAGTTTAACTCTCTTCGGCACTTCATTTTCATTTCAACTTAATTTTATGTTGTTTATAAACAAGTATTATATTATATTATATAGAAATATTTTTCTTTTTTCGGTTTAGATATTCCTGTTGTAACTCTAGAGCTTGGTACAAATTCGATGAACTCAACATTTCGGGAAGGCATTGACGTTTTCTTCGAGTGTAACATCAAATCAAATCCATGGATCAACAATGTTAGCTGGCGCCACAACGTAAGTCTATAACAACAACGTTTCGAAATGTGTTATATAAAACGTATCTTCTGAAGGCCTCTTTAAAAATTGTTTTTTGATATCGAATACAAAAGCACTTCTGAACAATATTTTCGGCTCAAAATTACTAATTTGAAGGTTTTTGCAACAAACCGCATATCTTAAAGTTGCATATATACTAGACACCAAGCGCAGATCTACATTATGTAGTTCAATATATATATTTCAACTAATATGTATATTTCAAACAGACAATCGGTTTTGTAAAACGTTCCTCTTAATTTAATTTTTTTTTTAATTTTACAAGAGTCAAAAGCAAGGCTGCATGTTTATAGTTCGACTACACCAGGGCAAGCAACTGATTTAAGCAACGGACGAAAGAGAAGGAATAATATTCGTGTAAATTAATAAAACAACATAAACTAGATATCACCAAGCGAATAAATATTCATTAATTTATTTAAGACTGTGGTAATAATGAAAACAATTTCGATCCTTGTTCAGCACACACAAATGTACGAGTACATTGCATTTTGAACACTTGCACCTGGAGTATCCTTGGCAGCCGTTACATTTGCATCTGCTTTTATTTTCTATATAAGCTGACGAATGCTGATTTCCATCGAAACGCACAGCAGAGGAGGGTTTTGTTTCATAGGCTTTTTTGAGGTTGATGAACTATCCAATTCGTCTCCTCCCGTATCTCCTCCCGTATATGGGAACAATTATTTGATTAGAAAGGGCTGAAAGCCTATCCATTGTTATATTCATAGTCTTTGCGATACTCAAGCCAGGAGTGACACATAACAACATCAATGAAATGATCGAATATCTTGAGAGTCCACTTTTTGGGTCTTATCGAAATCCCATACAACGAAATTAAAAGATCTAGCTTATCCACTCCGCCCATAATTTAGTACACACTGCAATTACATGTAGCTGAGGCATTTCAATTTTTCTCTTCTTTTCAGAGCAGAATCCTGAAACTTCTTTCAGTGGTTCATCACCGTATATTGACACTACTTGCACTATAGCTCCACCAAACCATCTAATTATAAATAAACTATGTTCTCTTTCTATGCGGAAGTCATAACTGCCTCTTCCTTCTTTTTTTAAGGCTTCCTCTGGCTTCAGTGGGATTCTATTTATTCTGTTGGCTCTTAAAGTTCTGGTAAACAAAATTCCTTTTTGTCTTGAAAGTAGCATTAAATTTAGAGTGGAAAAGTAGTTATCGAAAAACATTTTGAAATTTTTGTTTTCTGGGGTTGCCTTTGCTAAATGGATAACAATATCAGAGCGAAGTCCCAACTTTGTACCAGATAAAATTGTGTTTTTGCCCTGGTCATTTTCAAAGTCGTGCAAAATTCCAGATGAACTACGCAAACAGAAAACCATATTGCCATATTTTCTGCAAAAGCTGGAATAGTTATGGGCTTCTTCCAGCACATATCTAGTCTGGGATAGCCTATTGATCTAGTAATTATATCTAGAGCAAGGAATTCTAAAAACTCTTCCCGAGAAAGATTGAATGAGGTTCCGTTTTTAATCATAACTGATTGATTTGTCGCCAGAACTACTTGGTCAATAAAAACGTCCGTATAGAACTCTACAAAATATTTTGCAGGTGTTTTTTGGCAACGGAGAGAATGCGCATTGCAGAAGGGTGCTTCTCGACACTTTCTCCAACGAAAATCATTAAATTTTTTCACAACAGAATAGCGAAAGGAATATATATATATATATATATATATATATATATACAGGAAACTCAACACAAATCAACTTATGAATCAAAGTTTAATTAATTGTTTTCTTTTACTGATTTTTGTTGTCAAACCAACAGGGCCATTTATTGGAAAACAACGTAGCTCAAGGTATTATTGTGGCTAATCAAAGTCTAGTTTTGCAAAATGTAAGCAGAGCACGAAGTGGAATTTATACGTGTGTGGGCAGTAATCGAGAAGGAGATGGAGAAAGTAACCCTGTGCACTTAGATATACGCTGTAAGTACAAACTACAGAGCAAATATGTTACAATTTCTTGTGATGAAAATTGTTTTTAATTAAAGCTACGAAAATTTTGTATTATATAAGAAATATTTTAAATTTTCTGGTAAATAGAATTACGCTTATCAAATACGGTGTTAAAAGGCTAATTTCATACAGACATATATATGTATACATATATATATATATATATATATATATATATATATATATATATAGATATATATATATATATATATATATATATTTTAATATTAATCAAGCTTATGGTCGTTTTTTATCAAATTATATTTGATCTAATTTTTATTCGATATTTCGTTAACAGCTTGTTAACATCTTCAGGGAATAAAAATTATAAATAAAAAAAAAAATATTTCCTGAAGATGTTAACAAGCTGTTAACGAAATATCGAATAAAAATTAGATCAAATATAATTTGATAAAAAACGACCATAAGTTTGATTAATATTAAAATAAACTGATAAGGTCAATAAAGATAAATCAACATATATATATATATATATATATATGTATATATATATATATATATATATATATATATATGTATATATATATAATCAAGACTGGTATTTCAAGTTTCTGGCAGTCATACATAGTTAGAGACGCATGGATATATACTTATATGAAAAACTATATGATATATACATATGTAGATATATATGTACGTGTAAATGTAAGTGCTCGTGTGCATCTAACATACATTTTTCAATATTAAATCAAACGTCCCCAACAATAACGTGTGAAAAGTGAAAATCTTACAATAAAGCAACAAATTATACGGCGCAATATGTGTTTATGGAGTGTTCACGTACACATAATGCACATGCACACATGCTGGCATACACACATGCATGTTTGCATATGACGGGATTTTTACATTTGAAACATGTAGTTCATAGGAGTTTCATTGTTACTGTGGTTCAAGGCAAGCTAACAAATTGCTTGTCATGAGCCTGCCCGGACAAACCGATTGGAAGGAAACAATATTGTGCATACATATATACTGTTTTTCAGCTGCGTTTGCGTACATACTCGTGTACGTAGAAATGTTTATGTTGGTTTTAGTTCTGGGATCAACAAAAGTTTTCCGCATATATCACAGCTTTATGTCCTATTCACAGAAAATCCACTTCCAACCAGAAGGACAATGTAAATTATATATATTACGGAAGTTTTCGTTGCGATATATAAAATAAAAAAAGGCATTTCAATTCCAAGGGAGCGTCAATTATATGGCTTCCCAAGGAGGAAAACAAAAGCATTACAAATTAACCTGGTACAATTTGCTCAAAACAATTGGTTTGATTCATAATTTAATTTCTGCAGTATGTAAACTGAAGTTGCAAAAGAAAATTTACAACACAGTAATACTGTATTCATAAGGAGACATCCGGGTAATTGAATTAAGAATAGAAACGATTTTAATAACACTGTGCGACAAGATAAACACGTGTATCGGCGTTTTAGAACTTAATGCCAGAGATTGATTTTAGAAACAGTTTTGTCACAATAATCCACAACATTTCATGGCACTAATTTGTAATACTATAAGATCACGCATAGTTTCACATCGAGCATAAAATACGTATAAAAACGTGAGAACAGATATAGTAACATCCAGCTGAGATCGCTTCTTGATCGCATGAATGCTTTTAAGGGGCTTCCCACAATTCTGTAAGTGAATTAATAAATAAAGATTATGCTAAGTGACGTACTTCCTTCTCAGATCAACCTAGGACTTTTGAGAGCACGGTAATATAGATATATCGAATTAATAATTGATTTATTCTCTTTTATCCTTCCTAATTAACAAGAAGTTGATAGCTTCACCACTTTATATAGGAGTAGCTTTCCAACCAAGATCAAAATATGTTAACCAACTTAAATTTCGCAACTATAAATAACTCAGTTGAAAGGAAATCATTTATGTGATTATAAATTTCTCTTTTCAAACAAATCAAACAACAAACATTTGGTGGACAGATTCGCCCGTATGTACTCAAGGACAACGCGTTGTTTATAGTACAGGACGCCAAGAAACGGCTAAAATTGCATGTGAGATTGAAGCAAATCCAGCAGAAGCAACATACGTGTGGAAATTCAATGCTACGCTCGGGGAAACAATCGATATACCAGCCTCACTGATTGCCATTGACCGCGGCCGTAGCATTGCACATTACACACCAATGACGGAAAATGTAAGTGTATTATTCTTGTATTTTGTTTCGACAATATTGCTTTAATTAGGCGGCTGTCCCATATCATAATTGGCTTTTGACCAAACGGTTTCCGCTAAGTAACAGCTTCAGTGTTTCCCAGAGGACAAACATTCGCAAACAGATACGGATGAGTTGCAAATTCTTTTCTTTTTGTACTCATTAAATAACTAACCAGATTAGATCATATTCATTAACATCATATACAGAAAAACATATTTTATAAAAAAAGTTAAATTACTATTCGCTGCCTCGAAATAATGTGCTACGAATTTCCTAAAATGAAAATATACTTCTTAAGCCTGCTAACTTTAAGTCACACTATTTGGAACCACTCTTTTGATAGGTTATGATTCGTAACGTTCTTCATGCATTCAGTCTCTGCAAATATTCCACGGAACAACGGAAATTCAAGTTCGGTTTTGTTTCAAAATTCACAGAGCAGAACAGAACAATGTACAGCCATTATCACTACTGAAGTGGGAACGTAACATTGTCTTATTCAGTAACATTGTCGACTGCTAAATTATTATACATGTTTGCGCTTTGGTCTCCATAATTGAGGTCTCTTATTACAATGTTGAGTTATTTCAAAGTAGGATTTTGTCTGTCATGAATATGGTGTCGAATTTTATTTGATTATATTTGTTTCTCTGTATTACTGTAGGGTTATGTTAATTCTTGTCGGCTTGTCTCTATGACGAAGGCATAGCACTGGTCACGGAGCAATACCGACAGTGATTAACACTGTTATGTACTAAAAAAAGAACAGAATGCAGCATCCTCCTTCGTCGTTACTTGCAGAAACAAATTCACCATCGAAGTGAAAGAACTTTGATAACTTCCAACCATATCTAAACATTTCTGAATGGACATTATGTTTTACACTTCATGTGGTATTTATATGAAATTTGATTTTTGTTTCTTTCAACAGGACTATGGGACTCTTTCATGTTGGGCTAGTAATGAAATCGGTGACCAAATCGAACCCTGTGTCTATACGATTACACCGGCAGGTAAGAGAATCCGCATTTGCAACAACGCACTCTATTTATTAAAATATTCCTCATCAATATCAACACGTAATTAACTGGTTAGCGATTTTTTTATGCTTCGTTTATTCTTATATACATATACATATACATAATATACATATACATATACATATACATATACATATACATATACATATACATATACATATACATATACATATACATATACATATACATATACATATACATATACATATACATATACATATACATATACATATACATATACATATACATATACATATACATATACATATACATATACATATACATATACATATACATATACATATACATATACATATACATATACATATACATATACATATACATATACATATACATATACATATACATATACATATACATATACATATACATATACATATACATATACATATACATATACATATACATATACATATACATATACATATACATATACATATACATATACATATACATATACATATACATATACATATACATATACATATACATATACATATACATATACATATACATATACATATACATATACATATACATATACATATACATATACATATACATATACATATACATATACATATACATATACATATACATATACATATACATATACATATACATATACATATACATATACATATACATATACATATACATATACATATACATATACATATACATATACATATACATATACATATACATATACATATACATATACATATACATATACATATACATATACATATACATATACATATACATATACATATACATATACATATACATATACATATACATATACATATACATATACATATACATATACATATACATATACATATACATATACATATACATATACATATACATATACATATACATATACATATACATATACATATACATATACATATACATATACATATACATATACATATACATATACATATACATATACATATACATATACATATACATATACATATACATATACATATACATATACATATACATATACATATACATATACATATACATATACATATACATATACATATACATATACATATACATATACATATACATATACATATACATATACATATACATATACATATACATATACATATACATATACATATACATATACATATACATATACATATACATATACATATACATATACATATACATATACATATACATATACATATACATATACATATACATATACATATACATATACATATACATATACATATACATATACATATACATATACATATACATATACATATACATATACATATACATATACATATACATATACATATACATATACATATACATATACATATACATATACATATACATATACATATACATATACATATACATATACATATACATATACATATACATATACATATACATATACATATACATATACATATACATATACATATACATATACATATACATATACATATACATATACATATACATATACATATACATATACATATACATATACATATACATATACATATACATATACATATACATATACATATACATATACATATACATATACATATACATATACATATACATATACATATACATATACATATACATATACATATACATATACATATACATATACATATACATATACATATACATATACATATACATATACATATACATATACATATACATATACATATACATATACATATACATATACATATACATATACATATACATATACATATACATATACATATACATATACATATACATATACATATACATATACATATACACATACATATACATATACATATACATATACATATACATATACATATACATATACATATACATATACATATACATATACATATACATATACATATACACATACATATACATATACATATACATATACATATACATATACATATACATATACATATACATATACATATACATATACATATACATATACACGTACACATACATATGTGCATATGTAGTATGTATCCACTTGCATGCATCTGGAGTACTTATGTAGTGCATATTTTCCCATAATATTTCAATTGTAAAAAAGTTTTAGAACAAAAGCAAACTGATAACTGACAACCAGAAGGGTGGTCGTTTTTATATAATATGTTTCCGAATATCAATTTTCCTTTATACTGAAACTTGTAATGTGGTTGATGGTATTTCGCAGTTTTTTCAATTTACAATATACAAATGTGTTAATGAAAATGTCATTATACCGCGCGATGGTTCTATAACAATGTAAACATAATAACAAGGATACGCTGGAGTGGAGAACATATTGGAATAACCTTTGCAGAAATCGTATTTTGTGTTGAGCTAATTATAATAAATTTATAATCATTTCCATAAAGTTGTTGTGTTTACAACATATAGAATTGTATATAAGTATGTACATTCATGCAGGCCTTTTGTATAATTTTGTATAAAGGAATTTCCTTTGGTAGCAACAAATACTTAAGGAGACTTTTTAAATACATCTTGGTCAGGAATCCTGTGTCACTTGCATTTCAATCTAAACTATTATTCAAGTTTCGTGTTGATTTTAATGTGTGTGAACGGTTTTTATTTAAAAAAGGTGAACCAGATCCTTTGGCGAATTGTACGTTGCTAAATCAAACTTCCACTGGCTTTCAAATTGAGTGCGTAGAAGGTTTTGATGGTGGCTTGCAGCAAGACTTTGTCATGGAAGTGTATGTAAATGGAACCACAAGACATCCAAAAATATATAAATCGAAGTAAGTTGATAAGAATACTAAAAATAATTAAATAGAAATAGTTTATTTTTTCTTACTCAATTGATTATATTATCACTATTGTTCATTATAACTCGTTGCTTTTGTAGTTTTGAAAACATTTCAGAAATGTACGATTTTATATTGTTATTTGTCCGTATTAAACGCATTATAGTTCTATAGCTAACACAAAAATGCAGCCAAAAACTAATAATCTTCTCTCAACATACAGGACACCTTACTTTGAAGTGCGTGGGTTAGTTCCGGGTGCAGATTACAATGTCTTTTTGGTGGCTCACAACAGTAAAGGTCGCAGCAATGCCACTATATTGCAAGTTTATACTCTAAAGGATCCTGAGAAGCAGACAGGTAATAACATATTTCCATTTTTATCTATTTTATATGTTTGTGTTTGATTACTTGGATATCTCGGTACTATTCTTTTAATTTTCATTATAAAATTTTCAGTTACAATTACATACAAAAAATCGTATGAGCCTGTTAATCAAGCCTCCTCTAATTTCACTCAGCTAAAAGAAAACATGAAAAGTAAGGCATGGACAAGTTTTAATAACTAATTACAAAATATATTTAATAGTATATGCATTAAATCATGTCGAAACTATCTGGAACCTTGGACTTAATATTAATTGAAACTGTTTCACGATATAAAATTTTCATAAACCTTTACGCCAATTGCTTAAACATTTATTTGTCAGCTTTTCCCGAGCCATTTTCACATATAGAAGTTATTCGGCAGCAGACAGTTCATATTTTTGTGAGATGACACAACAAATCTTCGATCAGCAAGTTATTATAACTATGAGTTTATTCCGATTTGTGCTCACTTTTCGCAGGTACATGTGCAAGAGAAAAGGGTTTGGTTTTCAATAATTGCACGTAGTTGTTTTTTATTTAAATTATTATACCTCAAGTTAGGCTCCATGTACCAATTTTCTTTAAAGTTGATAGACTGATGACGTGAATACGGTTTTTATTAGTTTTACTTGTGTGTTTTCATGTTTTTATCTAAATCTCCTCTTTGTATCGCGCATCACGCATACACTTAATACTATTTATAATGTTAATCATACGCCACATTGTACTCGAACAAAGCTGTTGGAGTGTTTCATGTTCTAGTCCTCCCATGACGTATTTTTACACGCTTTCGAAGCACATTGAACTGAAACATGTGCAAAGTTTAAAAAAACTGATAAACATGATTTATTATGAAACATGAGTGAGTGTGCCCCATTTTTCGTGGACCGAGGGTGAAGACCTCTTGCCACAATAACACTTCTGTGCCGGTTCTTTATTGTTTTAAGCTTGTTTTGAAAAGTATTGAAAATATATAAACCCTGATGTCTCGCTAATGCGAACGCTTTTTAGTGCAACGTTGAGCAATAGATTAAAGTGGATGATCAGCACCGATCTTTATTTATTCGAATAAAATCCATTTTAATAAATGTAACTATATTCATGAGCAAATAAACAAAAATATTTAAACAGTGCAATAAGATATCACCGATATGTAACGGGTTCTCGTTTTGACGGATTCGCGCTAAAAGAAGAGCACAATGAGCGGCTAAAACGTTAACACACAAAATCCTAAACTGCTATTGCTATTTGCGCCGATCGCGTGATCTTAGCTGAATTCTGTAACTTGTGCAAGAAAGAGGATTTCAGCGAAACATTTTTTTTTTGTTACAAGATTAGAGTTCAAACATTACAGGAATCGAATGCTACGCTTTTCGAAGAGATATTGGAATTTTAGTTAACAAATTATACGACACTTCAAAAGCTCAACGATGTGGTGATATGTTGCAATATCATATTATACATTATAGTTATGAATAAGCGCATTATTTTCAGATATGTTATGTGCAATAAAGTAAAGGTGGGGAACTAAGTGACGATTCTTGAAAAATGTTTTGCAGCACTGTTTGCCAGTAGAGAGCAGTTTAAACACATCTATTATTTTTATATATTATTCGATTGCAGAATGAAACTGCCGAGAACCACAAAAAACTAGACGTCGTTAGTGCTATGGTCAGTAGTTGGGAAGACACCCTCCCCTTGACATAGAAGCTTAAAAATCATGTTTTGGGAATTGAATATAAACATTTTTTGACAGCTCAAAAAGTTCATTTTTAGGTATTTTAGTTCAGAAACCATTTTACGATCTGCTGAGTCCAACCGCAAATATGTGAGTTCTCCATGGCTTACGATTATATTTGCTTCTTAAAAGCATAGGAAAACTTTGAAAATAATAACTTTTCATATGGATGGCCACGTTTCGTCGATGTGCAAAATCTCTGAAATTGTAGTTAGGAGGGCAGGTCACCTGAGAGCACGTCAAAAACTGGGAAAAGGCCAGCAGATAAGATAAAGTTTGTTTTGCAAATAGCACTCTAGCTAAATTTATTATTTTTAGCTTTATATATTAAAGTTAAATGACAGTTCAATGCGCAGAATATACATACATAAAGTTTCAAAGGAGATCAATTTAATTATCAATCGCGGTCCCGTGTAAGAAGGTCTCAAAAGATAATGTCAAAGATAATGTGGTCTGTCCATAACTGTCGTGGAATTGGTAATTAAATGAATTTTTATTATAATAACATATAAAAATCGTGGGGTTGCTAAATAATTTCAATGAAATGCCCAGATTTTTTACAAGTTTGATTTTTATTAATATTTATATGTATAATTTTTTGAAAGTAATTCAGAATTGCGACTAGAACTACATAAGTATTATGGCGCACATTGTGAAAATGGCTACAGAGTGCTGACAATGACACAAGTTTTAAGCTCTACCGCATGATCTCTTATTTTACAATTTATTATTTCTCTCTGTTGTATCGAAGAATCAATATCATTGACGACACAATTTATCTTGTGGAACATTTTAGATCTTTCGTTAGCTTATGCTCCAGCTATTGAAGATATACGCCCATTTCTTGGCATCTTAGTTGGTATCTTAGTCAGCATAATTTTGGTGGCCTTAATAATAGTAATCGTTGTACGAATAAGAGGCTCGTCCGGAAGAGACCGCAACGACTATTTGCATGGAACAACTGCAGCTCGGCCGCGTAACAATAATGGGCTCGGCTCAATACACAATAGTCACGACTTGCACAATGGGCGAGGTAATTGCAATGTAACAAGCAGTTTGGACAGTATTGACAAAAATCCGGACATTATACCTCAAGGTTTGTATAATTACTAAATAAAAAACTACCGATATATGTAATGCGGGTAAACCTTAACCCATTTTCTCTGCGCACCCTCAAATCAAGCCGTTTTTGCTAAGGTACTAACGACATAGTCGCTTTTTCTGTTCTTCGTACGTACTGGTATGTATGTCGGTGGGAAATGTGTTCTGATCCATAAGGTAATGTTACCATTGATAGTACAGAGCTGCATATACTGGTTAGACACGCATCAATTTGTCATAACATTGAAACCTCAAAAAAATGAGGTACCATATTCCCTGGGGGAAAGAAACACATACTCGTCAGTACATATATTATGATTTTCCGTAATTTTCAATACTCAAAAAACAGCGCATCTGATGATACAGAAATGTACACGCAACACAATTTGTGACCGCTGAGTTTTACAATTATACAATGTGTAATTATAAACTGTCTGTTCATCAACTACCTAAAATAAAAGCCGCGAACAACAATACATGTTGTCTGTAAATATTGTGACGGTTTTGAAAACTATTTCACGACCATGGACGCAGGACACAATAATTGTTAAGTATAAGTTGTACCTTTACGTCACCTGCGCTCATTAGGGAAGTGTTCCGCATATATTCTTTTGCAAGGCTTGAGAGCAATCCCCTCGTGTGTGTTGCATAATGTTTTCGATTAGTACCAGTACATTCCTTTTCTGACCACCGGTCATGTTTGCACATTCTCCCTTCTGATTATAACAAACAATGGCTTGACGCAGTTCAGATTTCATGCATTGACATGTAATCTTCACTCACCACTTGCTGTACTATAAGAGATTAAAACTATATGTAATGATTATCCGGTTAACTAACATATGTATATTCTAAATAAATTCAGACGGCCACGATGAAGACGATGAGTGGACAACTAATGCTCATAATTCGTCTTACGCTACAGCTGCGATGGCTGAGCAAGATGCTGTGATAACGACATCAACGACTTATGATCACATAATGCCCAAATATGCTGTCGTCGATAAAAGATCACAACAATTACATTTGCAACAACATCAACAGCAAGCGCAGCAAATGCCGGCTGTATCAACGCCACATCATGGCCCGTACATACAATACAACAGTCTACTTCCTGTGAACAAAATGAATGCCTTCCAAGCCCAGCAGCAACAACAAACAAATAAGGTAAGTGAAATTAGAGCACACATAATACATACAGCCATTCATTATTAAATTTCTTTTGTGCCGATTAGATTTACTTCTGAGTTGCATGTAAAGGATACTGTGATTAATATAAGTAAAGATATAGATGTATACATTTATGAATGTATGTATACATACATATCTACATATATATATATATATATATATATATATATATATTTGTATGTGTGTGTGTGGGTGTTTGTGTATCACGTATATAGAAGTACATAAAGAAAGTTTTCCATAGAGCTATAAAACTTTATGTTGGCGGCCTTTTTGTCAGACGCCACGTGATTCAATCAATTCGATTAACCGCGAAGTGGCCTTCACGATCGTCCTTTTTGACGCAGCTAGACTATTTTTTGTATCGCTAGTCTATCGCTTCGAGAAATTGGGCCTCCATGATTTTTCCATTCCAAAGTTCTGTAACTCTATAAAAAATCTTCCTGCATTTAAAATTCATATTAACAAAATATATCTGCAAAAGCACGTGCAATTAATATGAAGTCTGTTTAAGCGAACCGAAAATATCTGCAAGAAAATGGTCTCTCCAACGCAACAAAACATTCGAAAACTAAATTAGTTTTGCACCGTTTCTTCAATATATCTTATTCTCTTAGAAAATCTATTATATATTTTGATCAAAGCAGGCTCCACGAATATAAGACAGATATACAAAATAAAAATTTATTTTGAAAGCTTTAACTGACTACTATATAATATCTCTTACAGAGCGATTTGGCACATTCTGAAATGAATCTGGCGACCGGTCAACGTGTTCCTCCATATTGTACTGCAACTTTGGGTCGTCACAGACAGACGGATGCAAAACGAGCAGAACCGAATATATATTCACAGGTAATTCCCATGGTTGATAGCGATAAGGACGAGTGCCTAGAAACTAATACAAAATTTAAATATATCTTCGCATCTGGATACTCAACCAAGGTCTAAGAGGAGCACTAACAAAATTTACAAATAGTATGATCTGTTCAATAAAAACGAAAATTAAATGCTACCATCTTGGCAAAGTGTTTTCTACTTAAAATTGTACATACTTATGTATATATGTACATATATTTTGTCCGTAGTTATAATCTCATAAACCCGGTTCACACTAGGCAGCTTTCGACACTCAAATTCTTTTGAATTCCCTTCTGACAGTACGTTCAACGCAGTTAATGGTACAAGAATTTAATACTGATTCAAAGTGAAATAGAGTACGTAATTTTATTTTATATTGTTTTTGTTAAAACGGAATTTTGTCACAATACTGCCTGTTTCGCAATGGTCATAATCACTAATCGGCATCTGTGCACCGACACTTGGAAAATTTTATTTGCAAGCTTTTTAAATACAAATTATAATTTATTACAACATTCATTTCGCTACAAGACATCAGCATATCTAAAAAACTCATGGCATATAAACGCACTGTAACCACTTTAAGCCTAATTTTGGGTGGAACAAAAGTCTATTATCAAACAAAAATTATATTTTCATTTATTTATTTATTGTCATGGAGCGTTGACATCGCTTTGAAACTTGCATTTTTATCCTTTGAAATTTTTTTTAACTTGATTGACTTTCGTGTATGCGAACAGAATTAGAAGCTCTTTTTTATGAAAAGTTGGTCATGATATTACAGAATTTATTAGTAACTCAGTTGTATGTCCTCAAATTTCCTATTCGCGAGTACTGTTTCAGATAATAGTGTTCGTATTCGGTACATCACTAGTAAATACATATTAACGTTACAGTTAACCTGTGACACAATAGAGTCCAAAGAGATCCAATAAACATTTTCAGGGTCCCTTTTTGTCAAATCTTTTCCATATCTTCACACATCATATTTTTATATATCTTTATAGCAAATTCTTTTGTTATTTTATTGGAAACTAATTTTATTATTAGATATTTACAAAACACTGCTGCAGCGCACGAAATATATTTAGTATAATTCACAATATATGTCTTCGAAACGTCTTCGAAACGTCTTCGAATTCCGAGTAAGAAATTAAAGAAAGAAATTAAAAGTGCAATTTCTCAAACTATTAACTGAGTATTTAATAATATTTTCAAAAGAAGTTTACTTTCGGTTGCGAAAGGATCATGCTGCACAACAACGTTGTCCGAACTCAAGACAACGTTGCAACCTTAAAAGTTATTTAGCAACATGCCGATATTTTTGTGATTTCGAAAACTAATAATCCATTTTGTTGGCTTAATTTGATGAACCATAAATTTATTTCGAAAATCTTCCAGAAACTTTTTTCGGTATAGAGATGGTTTTGAAATTTACAATCATAAAGCTCTGAAAACTTGAATATATTTTGGCTTTGCTGCCACTTCTCACTATTAAACGTGGCAATTCCCTACCACACATTCAAAGATAACTTCGAATGTTCTTAAAACATATTTAACAAAATTATCTTTTATTAATTGGTTAGATCATATTCACATGCTCGTAGAATTAGTTTGAATCGGGTTAGACCAAAAGATTATTCTGAGGATGCGGCAAGTATTGCAAGAATCCTGATGTGGCTGTTTCATATTTGTAACTGGTTAATAACCAATCTGAACTTCTTGAGTTCACTAGTTATGTATGATATATTTGAAATAAAATAATATATAGTGCATGTCAACATTTTGGTGAATATGACGGATTCGAAAAGAAATTTATATATGTATGTACATATTTTAATCCAATATTTTTACCAAAATAAGTTTCGAAATTCCTCAACTGTACTTATTTAGATTTATATATATTTATATGTGCATATATATATATATATATATATATATATATATATATATATATATATATAGTTATATATGTATATATATATGTATATATATATATATATATATATATATATATATATATATATATATACATGTATATATATATATATATATATATGTATATATATATACATATATATATATATATATATATATATATCATATATGTATATGTGTGTTTATGTGTATGTATATGTATACGATGCTTCGGAAACATTTATAATGTACATTAAGAGGTTGCAGCTGTATATTAATCTATACTTCATAACAAAAACTGATATAAAAATATGTATGTGCATATTCATTAATGCATCCCATATACATTTGTACATATTAAAAATCACGTATCAATTGTTACAGATTGATCTTGCCCATCATCCCATGTATTCGACGAGTCCCATGTTTGCCACCAATACCGTTACTGGTGTCACAATGTCCCACCCATCACAAATGGCAACCTTTACAACACCACCACTTCCTTCAATGTATGCCCATAAACTAGTTTCAGCTCCTCAATCACAAAATATTCCAACCGCTTTGATATCAGTGTCAGGAGCAAATGTGCATACCACTAACGCCAGTAGTGGCTGCGTTGGCATTGGAGGTGGAAGTATATACCATAAGACTGGAATATCCACACACAGTGCTCAACAGCAATCCATAATATGCGCATCCCAGAATTTACCACAATCGCCTCCAGCAACATCAACGCATTCAATGGCAACCCCGCTGCCATCGTCATCCTTAGCATCAAATTTTCCGACGGGAGGATGTGGAGTGAGTGGCAACATCATAAACTTGCAGGGAAATGGCAGTATAATGCCACATAGTAGTAAGAATAACTCTGAAGTATACTTTCATGAAGCGGTAAATATACTTTCATATATCTTTCGCAATGAAATAAAACTAAAATACATATTTAATTAACTTACAACAAGGCGTCTTCATAGACGTGCTTGAAGGCAAATTAATTCTTTTAATTAATTCTCAACTGACGTTAACTTTGCAAACAAAACCACAAGCAGTATTTTGTAGCATTATTAATTTTATTGAAACTATGTATAATTGTGTCAAACTCATTCATCCGGTCGAGTTCTTCCCAACTCTATTATATGCTACATAGTTTGACGTACATACGGTCCAATGAGAGATGAATGAGTGCCACATGATTGTCAAATCGGCCGATGTTAATTTTTTATTTGCCATACTGTAATCCATATTTTTATTTCCAGTCTATTAATTCTGGCACCTTAAAGTCCGTTCCCGAAGAAATAACTCCCCATCAAATTAACGGTGAGAGCATCGCAATGTCACAGGACCGAAAAAACGGCACGCGATTCTGACGATAAGCTTTATATTAGAAAACATGAAATAATATTTGGAAACTCAACAATAAACAAATAGACAATGAACCTCATATAAGCAAAAATGCATAGAAAGTAGAGTTTTAAAATCAATTCAAAAAACCTCAAGTTGATGTAAAAAAAATATATAATAATAATAATAATAAAAACAATGTACAATGTGAGAGAAAGCAGATAAAAAGGAATTAAGAGACCTTTAGCGACAGAAAATGTAAGCGTGTATAGCATATTAACTTATTTATGTTTGTACGAACATATACATATATGTATGTACATTGTACATATAACGAAAAAAAACTCAATTAACTGCCTTTTTAATTAAATGCATTTAAATAAGTGTTAATCAAGCCGTTTTCAAATCGACTGTGTACATACTTCAGAAACAATAAAGTTATATTTTGCGTCGGAATGACAACAGCACTAATGACTGATACTTTAATAATGCAATTAAAATTTACATTCAATATTATTAAATATACATATACCTTGTTTGTTGTGTATATATATATATATATATATATATATATATATATATATGTATATATATATATATATATATATATATATATATATATATATATTATATATGAAAACATTTTAGTCTTTTACCTAAAGTGCATGACATTGAAATGTAGCCGAAAACTAAATTGAAGCAAAAATTAATTATTATATATTATGTACAAATGCATACATATGTATGTATTTTCAGTAGTTTTCACGAATAAATATATTATGAAAATCTAATATGCACTATTAGATTATTATAAAATAGTTAAAATTGGAAAGTGTTAACTAAAACGTTGTTAATTAGTTCAAGCTAATAAAAAGTTATTTTTTAATAGAATTAATTATTCATTAGTACGTATGTATGAAGGAATGTAACATACCTACACACTCTTTTTTATTGACATAAGCTCCAAGTATCTATTTTGCTTTGAAACTCATAATTATTAATAACATAAAAAAGACAACTGATATCATGATTTATATGTAATTCTCAAATAAACAATGCCAACTCTAGTGTACAGACATTCCTCTCTATTGTAATTAATATTCAACAAACTACCCAAATTTTTATATCTAATTCAAAAAAATATAACCAAATATGTACGATGTACTTTATATTTATAAAATAAAGATTATGTATAGGAAGCTGTTAAAAACGAAACACACAATCTGCATAAATTTTATACATATTCTTACAAAAATATTGGTTTGTATACTACAATAAGAATAAATAAAATTTATTTGTAAATTATTACTAATTATCAACATGTAAAAAAATGAAATATTTGGTAGATAATTAATTTATTTATTAAGCAAAATAAATTAAAATGATAGTTAATATGATTGGATTTCATAAATTGTATCAAAACGTAAAAGAGAAAAGAAAAATATACACATAAAATAAAATGGAATTTGTTTGTTATTCAGTATAGAAAACACATTTCAATAATTAGGAATCAACGTAAATTTGCGTTCATAGAAGATGTAATTAACAAATATTGGTAAAA